>CM071859.1:12456979-12928962 GCA_036507275.1 Sicyos edulis
ACAGTAGCCCCTGATTGCCACCTGTTAGGGCAAGGACAGCTTCCAGGTGTAAGCCTAACACGACCGATTCCTTAACCTCAGGTGCGGTGGTTCAGGCTGACATAGTTCACGTGTCCAGGTCTCACACCCCTATGTCAGTGACACCGATCCAGAGATTTAGTTAGGCATGGTGACTAGACACGGGCAACTTGCCACTAGACCCGGCAGCACGGCGTCTGCTCGCGGAGCATGCGGTGCGCGCTTACGCTCATTACAGCGCCGACTAGAGAGCTCCTCGGAATCTTGAGCTAGTGCACCTTTCGTATCGACAGTAGACAGGCTGAGGCCGAGACTTGTTTCTCGTATAGGGCATATTGTGTGGTGGATTATTCCAGACTAAGACCCTGAGTTGGCATCCGAGGTCCAAGTGTGGACTTAAGCTATGTGCTCTATTCTGTGTTATATTCATAGCTTGCATATCTTTCGGCTAGATGACCATGTATATCGTATTGTACCCCGATTGGGGATTCTTATTGAGTAATTCGTTACTCACCCTTATTTTGTGGTTTTCCACTGGTAACCAAGGTGCAAGGCAGGATGGTGAAGGAGGAGCCGTGATCATGGGAATCTCATTGCTGCCTCTCGACTTTTTATATTATGACTCTTGTCCTTTATTTCCCCCGAATGCATGTAGCGGGCACGAGCCCTAGGATGTTTTCTAAATGTTTTGTGGATTCCAGCATTGTTGTATCTGGGAAGGTTTTGAATGATTTTAATAAATCTCTGATCAGAGTAAACTTTGGAAATGTATTTGTCCTGAAACAGGTGCTTGGAGACAGGAACAGGTTTCAGCAAACTGTAATGATTTCTGTTTGAATGTTGAATGTTGAATGTTTTAAGTTTTAATTGGAATCCGAAATCATATTTGCATATTTTCCTTTACTTTGAATGCATGCGTTGGGGTAAAGGCCCATTTAGAGCCCGTTTTTGGGTCGGGTCTTTACAAACCCCTAGTTTCTATGGTGGTTGAGTTGCACCATGGATGCCAGCCTCGAGTATTATCTTTGGAGATAGCTTCGTCGGTTCGTTTTCCTTGCGATGTTCTGAGTGTGGAGTTTCTATTCGCAAGATGAGATAGGCCTAGGCTAAAAGGAGGAAGTCCTTTGAGTAGCCAGTTGGACTTAAGAGTTGAGTGGTAGCTTGGAGGCGAGCTTTGCTCGTTATGAGCTTGGTTTGAGTTTCTGCTGAGCAAGCCTTTCTCGGGCTTTTTCCTTGTTGTTGTGCATTCGTAGTTGGCATTTTAGCTGAGCCACAGTTGAGTGAGTTGGCACAGAGGTGCCGTGGCATTCGTTGGTTAAACCCTTGAGTTGCTATCCTCAAGGTGTTGTGTTGCTAGTGACTGCGTGATGGTTTGGTCCTTGCTACCCGAGATTTTCCATGAGAGGAATGTTGGTTGTTTCCTTGCCTGGCAATGTTCTCTTTGGCCAGTTGCTAGTAGGTTTGCATGGAAAAGTTTGCGTTCGGCCGTTGAGAGGCTCCAGTTTGTTGGCTTGGCCGAGTGGAGCCTGTGCCTGGATTTTGCTCTTAAGATGGTTGTTTAAGTGTTGTAAGCGCGTGCTAGTTGGAAAAGTTTGCCTTTTGGATCAATCGTGAGATGGTGGTTCGATTGTATTTCGTTAAGGCTTTAGGCAAGCCTTGTGGTTCGCTAGTCTCTTGTGAAGTAAGAGTAGGCCGTTTGGTTTTTGGAACCTGAGAGGTTCAGTTGTTTGGTCAGCATGGTGTAGAGTTGAGGCTGTTTGTTAACAGCTGTGAGCATTCAGAGAAGTTACGCCAGTGCGTGGCGTTGAGTTTTGGAGCTTGTGCCCAGTCTTCCAGTTTGCTGAGAGTAACAACGTAGAGAGGTGTTTAGTGTTGGATTAGCAGGGTTCAGATTGAGCCCCTGGTTTGTAGGGCCTTTTGAGATCCTTGAGCGGATCAGAGCAGTGGCCTTTCGGTTAGCTTTGCCCCGTCTTTGGCAGCAGTGCTTTTTGTGTTCCTCGTTTCGATGTTAAGATAGTTTGTGGCAGACTGGATAGCATTGTGGCTTTGAGCCTTTGAGAACCCAAGAGGGTTTGGTTCTCGAAGAAGGGCTAGTGTTGTCTTAGCCGAGAAGTTCAGTTGGCTAGGAATCAATGGAGATTTCCTAGAGCTGTTTCGTCTTAGGACTTTCGAGGACGAAAGTCTTAAAAGGAGGGAGTATTGTAACGGCCCAGTTTTCTATTCCGGATCTCGAGGTGCTTCCGGTTCAGATTTAGTGGTTCGGTTGGGTCGTTAGAGCTGTTTTGACCCTTAGGGGTATTTTGGTCTTTTTGCTCCCCGGGCAGGATTTGTGGATTTTCAGGGCTTCGAAGCAGCTCCTGCCTTTGTCGAGGTTTGTTTGTTGGTGACTGCGAGTCCCGAGATGTTTGGGCTATTCGTTTGGGAGTTCGGTTGTGATTTGGGTTTTGGGCAAAGTTATGGTTGTTTGGGTGTTTCCTTTGGGATTCGAGCCCGGGCCCTTAGTGTTGATTTAGGAGGTTGATTTAGGAGGTTGACTTAAGGATTTTAAGGCTTATTTAGAAATTGGATAAATTTGGATAAAAGTGGATAAGGTTGAAAATTAGGATAAAATCCCATTTTTCCTTTTTATTTCCCATTTTCCCTTTTATTTTTCTAAATCACCAAAATTCCCATTTTCCCCTTTTCTCTCTCTCTCTCGCCGAGTCCTCACCCTCCCAACCCGAGCCAGCCCCCCTGGTCGCCCAACCCGGGCCGCCCAGCTCGCCCACGCCCGAGCCAGCCCGAGCCCTGCGGCGCACAGTGCCCAGGCGCTCAGGCCCAGCTCGCCCTGCCCTGTGTCGCGTTGCCCAGGCCGTCCCCGCGTCGCTCAGCTCTCGCCCAGGCCCGCGTCGCCCGACCTCGCCATGGTCCGTGTCGCCCAGCTGCGCACAGTGCCTCATCGCCCCGCCCCGCACAGTGCCGTGCCAGCCCCGCATACCTTGTTTTGACTGTATCGCACTATGTATCATTTGATAACCCAATAAATTCATTATAGTATCCCCAGTTCAAATCAAATTCAAAATGGAGGAATTTCAAGGATATTTACAACTTGATAAATCTCGGCAACGTGACTTCCTATACCCACTTATCTTTCGGGAGTATATTTATGCATTTTCTCATGATCATTTTTTAAATGGATCCATTTTGTTTGAAAATTTTGGTTATGAAAAAAAATCCAGTTTCCTAATGGTAAAACATTTAATTACTCGAATGTATCACCAGAATCATTTTTTTTTTCCCGGTTGTTAAAAAATTATTGGATGGTCTTATGTAGGTTTTTTAGGCTTTCTGGATGTGTTTGGGCAAGGAGAGATGCAAAAGTAAAATAGAAAATTAATTGTGTAGCAGCTGGGATTCGAGCCCGAATTTCCAGGAAGCCTGTTGGGATGCATGCCAGTTGAGCTATTGGGAGCTCTTGTTACTCTTTCCGCGACATATCTTGGTTAGCCTTGGATCTTTGGAGTTTTGGTGCTTTTGATTAAAAGAAGAGAAAATAGGGTTTTGGGTCTTCTTCTCCAAAAGCCCCTTGGCCGCCCAAGCATTTCTCACTAGCTCCAAAGCCGAGTCCCTTCTCCTTAGCAGCCCCGAGGTCCGATCGTCGTTCCGGTAAGGTTCTTCGTCTTCTTCTTCTTCTCCTTCTTCGATTGACACTCTTACTGGCCGAGTGAAAAGAAGTGTGTGTGCGTGTGTGTTTGGTTGCAGCTAGCTGAGAGAAGCCCAGCAGCCAGCAGCCAGATCGAGCCCAGCCCCATCGTCCCTCGCCGCGACGCACCAGCAGCATCGATCACCCAAGAAGAGCCGTCTCCCGGCCGCGACCCAGATCGCCCAAAGAAGAGCCCGTTGCTCGGTCGCACTCCCAAATCGCCCAGCAGGCCCATCGCGTCGCTCGCCCGTGCGTCCGCATCGCTTCGCTCGCCCGAGCGCGCCTTGTCCGTTCCTCGTTTTCACGCCACGCCCGAGAGCCTTGTCTCGCCCGCAGCTCGCCGCGCGCTCGGCCGCGAGCCAACACGCCACCGACCGCCACTCAAGACACCGAAAGGCGTGCGATCCTCGCCGCCCATTAGCGCCCAGCAGCAGCCTCACCCGTGCAGCCTGTCCGTCCGCGCTTCAGGCGTGCCGCGTGAGTTGCTCTCGAGCCGAGTCCTGTTTATTTTATTATATTTAGGCCTATGGATTGTGATTATTATTGTGTTTGTTAGGTTCTCGTTAGCTAGCTAGGGAGTGATCGCAACATAGGATTCTTGTGTGTAGTTGTAAGGACCCGACCCAAGAAACGGTCTCTAACCTAAAGTCCATACTTAGCATGCATGATTCAGAATATAAACATCATTCAGAGTCGGAAGTTTAAACCTTTGAAGTAAACACTTTTAAAACAAAACCATGATTTCAATTAAATAAAACAGGTAAATGACTGATCAGTACTTTCTTAAAACAATTCAAAGGGAAACGGTACGAGAACATGAAATAGTTTGAATGCTTTTTCCTAGGGACCAAGTCCCACTACATGCTAAATCATTAAGGAAAACATTTAAAGAAGCGTGCGACCCCGAGTCAGCTATCCATGATCATCGAGCCGCTTCCTCCTAGCCATCCAGCCTCTGTCCCAAGGTACCTGGTGGAAAGCCACATAAAATAAGGGTGAGCAACAAGTTACTCAGTAAGAATCCCCAATCGGGGTACAATACGAAATCATCTCATTTAGCACACGGACAGGCAACCATACAAAGACTTAGAGCACGAACGGCTGGCTTAGGCTATGAGCTACTTATAGGGCGAGCCTATCCAAGGGCTTCCGTCTATAGCCTCTCCTAGGTCCTACATTTGGATGCCCTTCGGGCCTTACACAACCTAGGACACAGTGATGCCTAGTGGGGCCTTACACACTTAGGATGCCCATCGGGCCTTACACCTTCAATATCAGTGATGCCCAGTGGGCCTTACACACCTAGGATGCCCATCGGGCCTTACACTTTCAGTATCAGTGATGCCCAGTGGGCCTTACACACCTAGGATGCCCATAGGGCCTTACACCTCTAGAATCAGTGATGCCCATTGGGCCTTACACACCTAGGATGCCCGTAGGGCCTTACACCTCCAAACTCAGTGATGCCCAGTGGGCCTTACACACCTAGGATGCCCGTAGGGCCTTACACCTCCAAACTCAGTGATGCCCAGTGGGCCTTACACACCTAGGATGCCCGTAGGGCCTTACACCTCCAAACTCAGTGATGCCCAGTGGGCCTTACACACCTAGGATGCCCGTAGGGCCTTACACCTCCAGATGTCCATCGGGTCTTGCCCGAGCGGGACCCCAAACTAGTTACCTCTACGGCCCTCTATACTATTCATCACACATCTAACCGTAACTTGGATCTAGCAGCATACAATAGGCAGCATGGTTCTATCAAGATAGGAAAGCCTAACATGGAACTAACGGGATGTAAACATGTCACGAACATGAATCAAAAGAAAACATGGAAACTATCACTAGAAACTCATATAATTCTGATGAATCAGCGTGCTATCAACTATTCGCAGGTCCACACAACCCGGGTAAGAATCCTTACCTGGAAATAAGTGGAGGTTAATTATCCCGAATCAAATAACGACCCTCGAGCTTTTAAGCGAACTCGAGCAACCTAAACAAGTAATAAAACATCCTAATTAATAAACAGCATCTAAAATCAGGAAGTCCAAAGGGTGGAGGCTCGGGAATTTACCAACCGAGAAGGCACTAGATCTCGGTCCCATCTATCTCGGCAAAGCAGCACTCGGCGGCAAGTGGGCGAGCGGGACGTGCGGTGGGGGGCGCAGCAGTGGGGCGCGCGGCGGTGGCGCTTTGGCGCTGGCAGTGCAGCGAGGGAGCAGGCCAGTGATACACGGTGGCTGGCGCGCGCGGAATCGGTTGGGCGATGGCGTCTGAGCTTGCGCGACGTGGCGTGACGGGCAACGCGGCGGGCGGCGCGCTTTGGCGTCTGGCGCTATCTTCTTTGGCCGCAGCATCTATTCTTTGAAATTTGGCTGAAGTCTCTGCTTGACGACGATCTTTGGTGCGTGCGACCTGTTGCTGGCTCGCCGACCGGGCTGCTCAGGTTGGGTTGCTTGGCTGGCCGGGACGGCTCGGTGAGGCTCGGTTGGGTTTCTTGGTGAGGTCGGCCAGGAGAGAGAGAGAAAGAGAGAGAGAGAGAGAGAGAGAGAAAAGTGGTAAAACAAGGGAATGGGGTTTTCTTGATTTTCTTTCCTTTTCCTAATTTAAATAGGTCTTGGTGACCTAAATCCCTTCCCCGGGCTTCCTCCTTCGAGTCCCGGCCCAAACAAACTTATTTTAAAATAAGACTCTCTTTTCCTACAAACTCCCTAAGACCATTTAGGGCAAGGGCTCAAAACCCAATGGAAGCACCAAAATTACAATTAATTTTGCCATTTTCTAAAACACCTCCAAACTTCCAAACAACTTGCTTAAACCTCTCGGGTCTTGCAACCAACAACCAATAAGCTTCGACAAAGGCAGGAATGACCCTGGAATCCTGAAAATCCACAAAAACGACGACCGGGGCAAAAGACCAAAATGCCCCTAAGGGTTAAAATAGCTCTAACGGCCCATCCGAACATCCGAATAATGACCCGAAATCACCTGGGTAACCGAAATAGAAAACTGGGCCGTTACAGTAGTTGCCTCCCGACCAAGGTAAGGATTTCTTACCGAAGTTGTGTTGGCCCTGCGATATTATATGTGATTGCTGTTTTGTATGCTTGTTGTGTTTATCAGCATGTTTAGTGATAGGTGCACTGTTCTGAATTCCCGACTGGCATGATTTCTTATGTTGTTTCTCATGTTAGTCCATGCTAGGTTGTTCCGTTCTGGCATGCTCGTTATCTGTTCTTGCTTCGTAGTATCATGCTAGGTTCGTTGTATCTATTGAGCACGTATTGGATTGTTGCTGTTGATGTTATAGTTTAGAGTTCAGATAGGTAGCATCATCCGGGCCAGGATGCATAAAGTACCTTGCATCCACGGCAAGGACGTACGAGGCAGTACTCCGTCCTTGGACCCCGTTAGGGTTTAGCTAACCCTACTGATAGGCCCTGCAATCTTGGGTGAGGGTGGGAGACTGTTAAATGCCCCAACGGCCGGGATGATGACATGGCATTGCCTTGTCCCCAGAAGCCGGCACGTCCTCAGCGTGTTTGGCATTAGCCCTTGATTGCCACCTGATAGGGCAAGGATGACTTCCTGGTGTAAGCCTACCACGACCGGTTCCTTAGCCTCAAGTGCGGTGGTTCAGACTGACATAGTTCACGTGTCCAGGTCTCACACCCCTATGTCAGTGACACTGATCCAGAGATTTAGTTAGGCATGGTGACTGAACCTGGGCAGCTTGCCACTAGACCCGGCACCCCCCATGGTTTGTAGTAGCATGCGGTGCACGCATACACTCATTATAGCGCCGACTGGAGAGCTCCTCGGGATCATGAGCCACTGCACCTTTCGTATCGACAGTAGACAGGCTGAGTCCGAGACATGTTTCTCGTATAGGATCGTATCAGTAGGTGGATTATTTCTGGAGTAAGACCCTAAGTTGGCATCCGAAGATTATGTGTGGATTTAAGCTATGTGCTCTCTTCTGTGTTTATATTCATAGCTTGCATACCTTTCTGCTAGATGACCATGTATGTCGTATTGTACCCCGGTTGGGGATTCTTACTGAGTAATTCGTTACTCACCCTTATTTTTGTGGTTTTGCCACAGGTAACCAAGGTGCGAGACTGGATGGCTGAATGAGGGGCTGTGATCATGGAAACCAGCTGTCAAACTCTGAATTTTATCTATGATTCTTTATGTCTTATTTTTCCTCTGAATGCATGTAGTTGGGCATGGAGCCCTAGGTTGTTTTCTGAATGCTTTTCCGGATTCTAGCACAATTGTAACTTCTGGATGTTTTGAATGTTTTAAATAAATCTCTTATGAGAGTAAGTTTTGGAAATGTATTTGTCTTGGAACAGGTGCTTGGAAACAGGGACAGGTTTCAGGAATCTATGTTGACTTTTAAATGGATGTTATGTGTTTTAGTTTTTACTTAGAATCCGAAACACCATTCTTGCATATTGACTTTTGTTTTGAATGCATGCATTGAGGTAAAGACCTATTTTAGGACCCCATTCGGGTCGGGTCTTTACAGTTGGTATCAGAGCTCAGAGTCATAGATTATGTAGACTGACCTTTTGTTGTAGGTCGTTTTTCCATGATTATCAACGCTCCGACAGTCATCAGGTACGCCTAAGTTTACTGTTTTTAGAAAAAAGGGTTAAGAATTTACAATACCATTCATCTAGTGTATGCCTTGTTTAGTGTTGTAGAGCGGAGACGAGCAGGTTCTGACTCGTTGTTGGTTTGGGTGTAGATCGCCAGCATGCCAATCACCCGCACCGGAAGAGGACGTTCGAGAGCAGGTCAGAGTATCAGGATTGGGTACGAGCATCGCAGGACATTGTCCCAAGCTGAGACTGATGGCATTCCACCAGTATCTCCCCTGTTGCGCCTAGAGCAGGCGTTGAGGCGACCGAGCGTCGTGAGACTGCTCATGGAGCAGAATTTGCTGATTCTATGAGGGCTTTAATGGTCAGCCTGTTGAGTGACCAGAGGACAGAGACCCAGGCTTTGTTGGCCTCGCAGCGGGAAGAGTACCGAGCCTAGATCAAGCAGTTGACTCGCATGTTGCCGTAGGGCGCAGCAGCACCCCCAGCTCCACAGGAGCAAGCAGCCCCAGAGGCAGATGTGGCAGAGGGTGCCGAGGAGCTTGGCAGATGGTTGAAGGACTTCGTTAAGTGGAAGCCAGAGAAGTTCGATGCCTCGAGAGATGCTTTAGCGGCAGCCAGATGGATTGCCCATTTGGAGTACACCTTCCTGATTATGGTGTGCCCCGATGTTCAGAGGCCGAGGTGTGCAGCTCATGTGCTAGGAGGCACAGCTAGATGATGGTGGGAGTCCACTCTGAGTCAGAGACCAGCTGGGTCTCCACCTGCCATCTGGGAGTTCTTCAAGTCTGAGTTCAGGGTCAAGTATATTAGTGATGAGGCCCAGGAGAAGATGGTAGAGCTGTTCCAGAATTTGAAGTAGGGTTCTAATTCCATTGAGGAGTATGAGAGGAAGTTCTCAGAGTATGGTTATTTTGCTCCGGAGTTGATAGCTACTCCTGAGCTGAAGATTAGGAAGTTCATTTCTGGTTTGAGGCAGGGTGTGTCTCAAGATGTCAGGGCATAGGCCCCTGACACTTATGCTAGAGCGGTTCAGTTGGGCTACCATTTATAATGGGAAGTATCCTGTGGAGCGGATTGTTGCCACTCCGGTTCAGCGTCCTGTCCCAGCTGCGGTGGGCCAGAAGAGAAAGTTTGATTTCAGAGGTGGCGGCCAGCGTCCCCAAGGTCAGTTTCAGAACCGGGATCAGCATAGAGCTCCGGCCCGTTTCCAGCCTCGCCAGCAGGGCGGTCCCAGACAGATTCCCTTATGTGCTACATGTGGGAGAGCCCACACTGAAGTTTTTCAGGCAGGGTCGAGGGTGTGTTTTCGCTATGGTAAAGAGGGGCATATGATCCGTTCTTGTCTCGGCCCGACCATGGCGGCTCGGCCGATCACGGGAGCGGCAGGTCGGGTGTGTTTGATACTACCCGTCAGAAGGCCGAGCGTACAGATGCCGTTGTGGCAGGTACGCTTCTTGTTTTAGATCACTGCGCATTTGTCTTGTTTGATTTTGGATCTACGCATTCGTTTGTATCTGTGTTGTTTACTGAGCATGCTAGGTTGAGATTAGAGCCTCTAGGTTTTGAGTTATCTGTTGCAACTCCTTCGGGAGTTAATATGTTAGCTAGAGATAAGGTTAAGGATGGCAGGATCGAGATATCCGGAGAGTTGCTTGTAGCTACGCTCATAGTCCTGCCTATGAGCGGTTTCGATGTGATTCTTGGTATGGAGTGGTTAGCTGCTAACCACACATTGATTGACTGCCACCGAAAAGAAGTAGTGTTGAGCAACCGCGCGCGGCGTGACTTTAAGTTTCGTGGAGTCGTGGTGGAGTTTGCCCCCGATGATGGTGTCACCGTGAAAGCTCGTCGTTTGCTAGCTCATGGAGCTTGGAGCTACCTAGCCAAGTTGTCAGGAGAGAGTCGCCTCGCCGATCGTTGATCAGTGCCGGTCGTGCAGGAGTTTGCGGATGTGTTTCACGAGGAGTTCTGGGGTTGCCCCAGAGAGAGAGGTTGACTTCACAATTGAGCTCTCGAGCCAGGACCCTCCTATCTTGAAGGCTCGATGATCGTATGGCGCCACCGAGTTAAAGGAATCGAAGGTTCGATTCGGGAGATGTTAGATCGAGGGTTTATCCGTCAGAGTGTGTCCCCGTGGGGAGCACCAGTTTTATTTGTAAAGAAGAAGGATGGTTCGATGCACTTATGTATTGATTATCGCGAGCTTAATAAGGTGACAGTGAAGAATAAGTACCCGTTGCCCCGTATTGATGATTTGTACGACCAGCTTCAGGGAGCTTCCGTGTTCTCCAAGATAGATTTGAGATCCGGTTACCATCGATTTGCGGATCGGGATGCCGACATTCCTAAAGGCGACTTTCAGTCTAGATATGGCCACTATGAGTTTGTGGTCATGTCGTTTGGATTGACCAATGCCCCAGCAACGTTTATGGACATGATGGATAGGGTGTTCAAATCATTTTTGGACAGCTTCGTCATCGTGTTCATTAACGATATTCTGATCTGTAAGGACCCGACCCAAAACACGGTCCTAAACCTAGGTTCTCACTCAGCAAGCAAGTTAAATACTTCATCAAGCGGTTTAGTGCTCATATTTAAAACCTTTCAAAACATTTAAAAGCGGGGACACTTAAAACATAAACAACAACCTTCATTTAAGCAAAGCCAACAAAGTAAAACAAGCTGGCGGTGTTTATAAAATCATACAATACAATTTAAACAACTTTTAAAAACGTCCCCTAGGACTCTGTCCGACTACATTTGAACAAATTATGCAAACAATAAAAGACAGAGTGCCGGCGGCTCCCATGATCAATCAGCTCCCTCCGCTAGCCGTCATGGTGCTGTCCCAAGTTACCTGGTGGAAAACCACAGAAATAAGGGTGAGTATAAACATACTCAGTAAGAATCCCTAACCGGGGTACAATACGATACATCAATCATCTGGCACCCTAGTATACATGCAAACAGTTACCAACACAGATCATAGCTCAACGAGCTTACAAGGCAGAATTTGGAATCCTCGGAAGTCAGTGCGGTCAACTACCTTCGAGTGCCTAAGTCTGAGTAGAGTTGAGCATCGCAGATGCGAGTTTGGTCCAGCAGAGGGGCCATGAGTTGGATGCCTTATGAGTAAAGCACACTTAGTAGAGACGTTGGTATAAGGTAGGTTCGGTTTGGCTTTGTTATGCTTTAGTAGAGCAGGGTTGCCACAGCTTCGAGTATCGTGTGAAGATGGAACTTTTTGTAACGACCCGACCCGAAAGGGGTTCTAAAATAGGCCGTTACCTCAATGCATGCATTCAAATCTACAGAAAAATTGCAAGAGGGCGTTCAGATTCTAAGTAAAAACTAAAACATAAAACATCCATTTAAAAATCAACATCAATTCCTGGAACCTGTCCCTGTTTCCAAGAACCTGTTCCAAGACAAATACATTTACAAAACTTACTCTGATCAGAGATTTATTTAAAACATACAAACTTTACAATAGTGTTAGAATCCGAAAATACATTCAGAAAACACCCTAGGGCTCCGTGCCCAACTACATGCATTCAGAGGACATTTAAAACATCAACATAAACATAAGACTCAGAGTTGAACAACGGGTTTCCATGATCACAGCTCCTCCTCCAGCCATCCTGTCTCGCACCATGACTACCTGTGGAAAAACCACAAAAAATAAGGGTGAGTAACGAATTACTCAGTAAGAATCCCCAACCGGGGTACAATACGATATAATCAGTCATCTAGTACCAAAGCATGCAAGCAAACAGCTACCAACACAGATCATAGCTGTAAGAACCCGACCCAAAACATGGTCCTAAACCTGGGTTCTCACTCAACATGCAAGCTAAATATGATAACAAGCGGTTTAGAGCTCATATTTAAAAACCTTTCAAAACATATGAGAAGGGGGAGCCCTTAAAACATAACCAACAATTTTCATTTAAAACAATCCAACAAAGTAAAACAACCTGGCCAGTGTTTAATAAAATGTACAATACAATTTAAGCAACGTTTTAAACAATGTTCCCCTAGGACTCTGTCCATCTACATCTTTGAATAAACAATGCAATAATAAAAAGACAGAGTGCCGTGGCGGTTCCCCATGATCAATCGGCTCCTCCGCTAGCCCTCCCGGTGTTGTCCCAAGTTACAGAAAGATAAATAAGGGTGAGTATAAACATACTCAGTAAGAATCCCAACCAGGGGTACAATACGATACATCAGTCATCTAGCACCTCAACATGCAAGCAAACAAACTATCAACACGGATCATAGCTCAACGAGCTCATAAAACAAGATCCGGAAACATCGGAAGTCTCTTACTTTCGGAATCATCGGAAGTATCCTACTTAGGCCTAATGATTGGTTCTCATAACCAATCCGGGACATCTCTCGAGGGTCTTTCTCCTCGGCCAATTGATCACTCAAAAATCGATCCCAAGATATCCGACACCCTCGAGGTCTTTCTCCTCGACCAATTGATTAGCTCAAAAGCCAATCCCAATGGGTGTCCTCAAGGGCCTCCTTGCCCTCGCTAACAACTGGACTATCGGAGAGTACCCAAGTCCGGCTCTAAACCGAAGGAACGGTGTACTCACGAACATTAGCCCGGGAGCTCTCGAACCGGCGACTAACGCGTGTGCGCGCACACCGCATGCTCATCTGCGGCCGGCATAAATGCGAGGGCCTAAGGGCAAAACTACGCGGGTCGTACGCATGCCTAAAGACTCGGAAGCGGTGTCACCGAACACACGAGTGCGAGGCCCTCGCACTCACTCATCATGCGACTGTACCACCACGAAGCTAAGAACCGGCCAAAGGGAGGCTTGCACCGCTGGCGCGAGTTCCGCTCTAGCGGAGCTACAAACTAGGCTTATGCCGATGTGGTAGCTACATCCACATCGGGTGCCGGGGAAGCAATGTACGTTATGCTTCGCTCTACTCCCGACCGGTGGGGACAAAGTACGTTATGTCCGCTCTCACCTACGGATGATGACAAAGCCTACTATGTTATCTAAGAATACCGAGTAAATCAATGATTCCTGGCTAGCAAGCAATGACCGACATCAATCACATTCACCTAGCATGATACTACAACTTAAGCGGGAATCACAAGCATCTTTGGAAGAACAAGCCTAGCATGGCACTAACATGTAAAATCAACAAACATGCTAGCAAGAGATCAAACAAAGTCGCCTATCACTATCATGCTCATAACAATCAAGCAAACATACAAGGCACAATCGAGATATATCGCAGGTCCACACAACCACGGTAAGAAATCCTTACAGGACAAGCAGAAAATAATCACAAATCAACCAAGCAATCCTCGAGCCTCTATTCGAACCAAACAAACCTAAACATCAAATAAAGCGGCCAAATCACATACATAAATAAACCCAAATAAATCAACAACCGACCAACAAAAACAGGGCCCAACGAAGAAAAGACTCGGGAAATACCATCCGAGAAGCCACAAGGCTAGGGCCAAGCCAACACATCACAAGCAGGCTGCTGGGCACTGGGCAGGGGCGCTCTGACACGGCGCTGGGGCGCGCAACGCCCGAGCGAGCAGGGAAGAGGGCGCGCGGGCGCGAAGACGCGCTACAAGGACGCGACTTCGCGCGCGAGGGGGCAGCGAGCGCGCGCGCGCGACAAAGCTGGCGCTGGGGACGCGCGACGCGGCTCGGCAGGGATGGCACGGCGCAGACAGATCTGGGCGCGCGAGGTGGAGCGACGACGAGCGACGGCGATGTGGGCGAGATCTGGCGAGGGAGAGCTCGGATCTGGGCGTCTGGTGCGACGACGCGCGATCTCGGCTGCTGGGCGACGGACTCGGCGACGACGCGATCCGGGCGCGCGGGTTGGGGCTGGTGCGGCGATCTTTGAGGCTGCGGCAGCAGCGCGGATCTCGCCGCTCCCGGTGGCGCGCGGCAGCGTCTGGCGGCTCGTGGTCAAAAGTGCGGCTAGGTCGGGGGAGAGAGAGAGAGAGAGAGAGAGAGAGAAAAGAGAAAAAGAAAAAGAAAAAGAAAAATAAAAAAAATAAAAAGAAAAGGAAAATGGGTTTGGACAAAAGGAAAAAAATAAAAGAAAAGGAAATAAAAGGAAAAATGGGATTTTATCCTCCTTTCCATCCTTAACCAATTTTCTTTCCAAATTTAAATAAGTCTTAAAGTCCTTAAATCCCATTTCGCGCTTCCTCCTTGAGACAGTGAAGCAAACTTTTCCAAACAATAACTCTCACTTAAAACAAACTCCCAAATCATCTCTAAGGGCACTGGGCTCGAATCCCAAAGGAAACACCCAAACAACGATCACTTTGCCCAAAACCCAAATCACAACCGAACTCCCAAACGAATACCCCAAACATCTCGGGACTCATGACCACCAACAAACAAGCCTCAACAAAAGCGGGAGCTGCCTCGAACCCCCGAAAATCCACAAATCCCGCCGGGGAGCAAAAGACCAAAATACCCTAAGGGTCAAAGCAGCTCTAACGGCCATTGCTTGAAACCATGAATCGAACAGGAAGCACCTCGAGGCTGGAATAGAAAATCGGGCCGTTACAATACTCCCTCCTTTTAAGACTTTCGTCCTCGAAAGTCCTAAAACGAAATTGACTCTATGAATACTCCACCGATTCTTAGCCAAGCCTGAACTTCTCGGCTAAAACAACACTAGCCCTTCTCGATAACCAAACCCTCTTGGGTTCTCAAAGGCTCAAAGCCACAATGCTCTCGATCCGCCACATACTATCTCAACAAAGAGACGAGGAACACAAAACTTGCACTCATCACAAAGACGGGGCAAAGCTAACCACTGCTCCAATCCGCTCAAGGATCTCAAAAGCCCTACAAACTTGGGGCTCGGCCAAAACCCCGCTAAACCAACACGGAACACCTCTCAAGCGGTGTTACTCTCAAAGAAAGCGCAGATCGGGCACAAACTCCAAAACTCACGCGCCACGCCTTTGGCGTAACTTCTCTGAATGCCCACAATCGATAACAAATCGCCTCAACACAACGCCAAGTGGCCAAACAAGCTGAACCTCTCGGGTTCCAGAAACCAAACGGCCTACTCTTTCTTCACAAGAGACCAGTGAACCACAAGGCTTGCCTAAAGCCTAAACGAAAAACAATCGAACCACCAATCTGGCGATTGATCCAAAAGGCAAACTTTTCCCACTAGCACAAGTGAAACTTCAGCCACGGCCAACCCTAAATGGCCAAAAACCGAGCATGAGCTCCACTCGGCCAAGCCAACAAGCTGGAGCCTCACAACGGCCGAACACAAACTTTTCCATGCAAACCTACTAGCAAGCTGGCCAAAGAGAACATTGCGTGCAAGGAAACACCCAACATTCCTCTCATGGAAAATCTCGGCAAGAAGAAGGACCAAACCCTCACGGGGCTACCAAAGAACTCACACGGCTTGAGGAAAAGCGGCCCAAAGGCTAACCAACCAATGCCACGGCACCTCTGTGCCAACACACTCAAGCGAGGCTCGGCTATTCGCCAAGCTGAAAGCTCAACAACTAGAAACAAAGCCCGAGAAGGGCTTGCTCAAACAGAAACTCAACTCAAGCTCATAACGAGCAAAGCTTGCCTCCAAGCTACCACTCAACACCTAAGTCCCACTTGGCTACTCAAGGGACTTCCCTCCCTTTAGCTCAGCCTAACTCATCTTGCGACTAGAAACTCCACACTCGAAACATTGCAAGGAAAACGAACCGATGAGGCTATCTCCAAAGATAATACTGAGGGTGGCATCCATGGTGCAACTCAACCACCAAGGAAAACTAGGGGAAAAACTTCAAACCCCAAGAACCAACAACTTACCAAAGAAAAGCTCAACTCTTAAAGCTGGTGGCCACCGCTCTTATGTGGGACAAACAACTTTTTCGCTTGCTAACAACACAATGCGAGGACCCTCTCATTTGGGATAACCATTGTGCTACTCGATCAACTACACAACTCAGAGCTACGCCGACTCCTCAACGGAACGATTTCCCGGCAAGCAAACTCTAAAGGGCGTGAACATCACACACGCTCGCAGACTTGCTCAAACCCATGGGCAACATCAACCAACTCTCTTGGAAGCAACACCCAGGGAAACTCAACCGATTGGACCACCAATCCGAACTAGGCGAACTTACTCAACCACCGAGGGAGGAATCAACTCCCAAAACAACCGGACTAGGAACAAATCCTCGTGGCAACGCCCTGCAGCTCGAGCAGAGCAAGCTCTTGAAACATCAAGAGAACCAAATCTTGGTCAACACCAAGCACCAACTAGCCTCCAAAACCAAACAAGCACTAGCTTGCTAGATCGCCAAATCTGCAAGCAACTCACCCAAGGAACTTTGCACAGGTCTAATCGAGCTCGAGAGGCTCTCCACAACTAGAGATCCTCTCGATCACCCTCCCACACACACACGGTCGACAACGATCTAACAAACAACCGGCCACGCGGGCACAACCCTCTCCAAAGCATCTCAACTACGCTGGCCAACTCCAACTTGGAAACCAAGGGAACCGGAAAGCGCTACGAGGAGGCGTCATCCTCCTACTCAAAGCAACAACCTCAACATACCTTCTTCCCAAGGTAAGGATCCGAACGACTTTCTCGGCCAAAACGATCGTAAATCGCGCGGCTTGCCACTCTTGCTCTTGTTCGGTTCCAATCGAAGTCTAACCAGGGCAAGGACCAACTAGCAAAACTTGCTTAACCAACAGCCCGACAACGAGCACGGCATCCTTACAACCCAAAGCTAGGGCACTTGCCGAGAACCCAAGCCTTGACACCTCAAAGATTGAGCACTGGCTCCTCAACACGAACCTCTCGTGGTTTTCCCAAACATGAACCACGAACGAGCTACGCAAAAGTACACCGGGGTGTACGGCTCCAACTTGATCCCTTAAGATCCAAAGCCAACAAGGGCTCTCACATTGGGGCAACTTTTGCCTCCAAACAGAGCCACAACAAACAAGGGAGCAACAAGAGTTCAAACCCACTGGGGCCAACTCACCACGAAAAGCCACATTGGCCAACTTACTCTTACAAGCGCAAAACCACACCAAGCTAACATTCCTCAAAACAATGTGCTCACTAAGCGCGCTCCGATCAGCCATCCAACTCATGGCTCTAACATGGATCAACCACGCATCCACGATGCCAACACTAACCATACTAGGGTAACTCAAAGGGTAGCCGAATCATGCTACCATTGTCGGCTCTCCTGGGCTCACAACACAGCACGAGAACTCGAACGCGCTAGCTCTTAAATGACCTATAGCATCCTTTACACCCAACTCTCGAGAGATCCTGAACAGCTCCTACTTTCCCTAGAAAACCTCAAACTTGTAGTCCTCTGACTACCACCGAGCTAGATCTCTTAAGCAACCCAAACAGGTGCAACCTCAGGAAAAGGGTACAAGACAAGCGGGGATGCTATACTCTGGGCAGCCAAGGAACCATCTGCACAAAAGGGCCAACAGGGCTCAAATCTAGGCCTCCTCTCAAAGCCTAGTGCCAACAAGCACTACATCCTTTACGACACAAATCAGCCCTAAACGAGCTTTACGCCCCTCAGAGGAAAGTCACACTCCAAGTGACGAGGCAATGGCACTCAGCAAAGGAGTCCAAACACTCGAGCAGCCTAATCTCTGGCATCTCGACCAACAGACATGCCAAGGCCTACTCCTGCATCCCACTCGATGCTCACAAAATCTCAGGCTAACTTTTGCATCTCACTCGATGCTCAACAAAAGCTCAGGCTAACTCCTCGGGTGGCGTCAACTAGTTCCACTCTGGGAACATCCAAATAAAAAGAGTGCTCCACTCTACTAGCCCGCTGAAATCCACATACGGATCAAACCCTGGCAAGCAAACTCCAAGCGCGCACAGCTCACGAGGGCACTAAAAGAACTGGCTGCACAACGACGGCATGCTTGCAAGGGGGCACAAATGTCTCTACATCTTCCTCAAGCCACTAACACGGCAACTTGCCAATCAATCGGGCGACTGGTGGAGACTCTGCTAGTCCCCTCTCTCAAGGGACTACCACCACCAACTGCTGTACCAAACAGCACGGGAACGGCACACCTCGGCCTCTGAACAGCAGGACATCCCAACACACGGATGTTAAACTCAAACCTGGCCAACCGCTTTACTACTAGCAGCAGGACTTTCTAATACATCGAGCTCTACAGGCATCCACTTGCCAAACTGGGCGGCTCCATCAACGCCAACAAACTCAATCGCATAAACTGCTGATCATGCCCTCCCGGGAACCTCCAGGGGCTACTAGAGCCGCTTTGGGGAAAAATCTTTGAAACAAACTCTGTCAGCTGGGCTATCTGTGCCCGAGACTCCTCACTACGCGCTACAAACTGCGCCTGGGTCTTTGCTCTCTGATAGCTAAAGACCTGCCATCAACCCTCTCATGGCTGGAGCACACTCTGCTCAAGGAGTCATACTCTGAGGCGTGCTAGCCTCTACCCCCTCCTCTAGGAAACTCAACTGTCGGGGCCAACTCTGGCCAACGGGCTAAACAACCCTGGGACGCGGCCTCAACATCAACACGATCAGTCCGGCTCCTCGGTCGGACATGCCAAGCGTCCTGCTCCTCTGAGTGCGATCAACACACTGGCGATCTGCACAAGGCACCTCCACCCTCTCACTAGGGGAGAAACCAACAACTGGGCCACAAATGGCCTATGAGAGTCTAATCTCTGCCTCCCTCTGAGTGCGATCGACACACTGGCGATCTGCACAAAGCATAAATGTTGGCCCACACTGGGGCTCTCACTGCCCAACAAACTGCTCGCACTGCGGGAAGTTGGCATGATGGCTCTCTAAGCCCAAACCAACAACAAGTCAGAACCTGCTCGTCTCCGCTCCACAACTCTACACAGGCATAAAAGCTAGAAGAAAGTATTGTAAATTCTTACCCCTTAACTTAATTGAACTCAGACAAACCTGGCGGCCGTGGAGTGCTGATGATCATGGGAACAACAACCTACAAAGCAGGTTAGTCTACAGAATCTATGACTCTGTGCTCTGATACCAACTGTAAGAACCCGACCCAAAACATGGTCCTAAACCTGGGTTCTCACTCAGCATGCAAGCTAAATATGATAACAAGCGGTTTAGAGCTCATATTTAAAAACCTTTCAAAACATATGAGAAGGGGGAGCGCTTAAAACATAACCAACAATTTTCATTTAAAACAATCCAACAAAGTAAAACAACTTTGGCAGTGTTTAATAAAATGTACAATACAATTTAAGCAACGTTTTAAACAATGTTCCCCTAGGACTCTGTCCATCTACATTTGAATAAACAATGCAATAATAAAAGACAGAGTGCCGGTGGTTCCCCATGATCAATCGGCTCCCTCCGCTAGCCCTCCCGGTGTTGTCCCAAGTTACGAAAGATAAATAAGGGTGAGTATAAACATACTCGGTAAGAATCCCCAACCAGGGGTACAATACGATACATCAGTCATCTAGCACCTCAACATGCAAGCAAGCGACTATCAACACAGATCATAGCTCAACGAGCTCATAAAACAAGATCTGGAAACATCGGAAGTCTCTTACTTTGGAATCATCGGAAGTCTCCTACTTAGGCCTAATGATTGGTTCTCATAACCAATCCGGGACATCGAGGTCTTTCTCCTCTCGCCAATTGATCACTCAAAAACCGATCCCAAGATGTCCGACACCCTCGAGGGTCTTTCTCCTCGACCAATTGATTAGCTCAAAAGCCAATCCCAATGGGTGTCCTCAAGGGCCTCCTTGCCCTCGCTAACAATCTGGACTATCGGGAGAGTACCCAAGTCCGGCTCTAAACCGGAAGGAGCTGGTGTACTCACGAACATTAGCAGGGAGCTCTCGAACCGGCGACTAACGCGCGTGTGCGCGCACACCGCATGCTCATCTGCGGCCGGCGTAAATGCGGGGGCCTAAGGGCAAACCACGCGGGTCGTGCACGCATGCCTAAAGACTCGGAGGCGGTGTCATCGAACAACACAGTAGTGCGAGGCCCTCGGCACTCATCATCATGCGGCTGTACCACCGACACGAAGCTAAGAACCGCCAAGGCGAGGCTTGCACCGTTGGCGAGTTCCGCTCTAGCAGAGCTACAAACTAGGCTTATGCCGATGTGGTAGCTACATCCACATCGGCAGTCCCGGGGAAGCAATGTACGTTATGCTTCGCTCTACTCCCGACCGGTGGGGACAAAGTACGTTATGTCCGCTCTCGGCCCGGATGATGACAAACCCTACTATGCTATCTAAGAATACGGAGTAAATCAATGATTCCTGGCTAGCAAGCAATGATCGACATCAATCACATTCACCTAGCATGATACTACAACTTAAACAGGAATCACAAGCATGTTGGAAGAACAAGCCTAGCATGGCACTAACATGTAAAATCAACAAACATGCTAGCAAGAGATCAAACAAAGTCGCCTATCACTATCATGATCATAACAATCAAAGCAAACATACAAGGCACAATCGAGATATATCGCGAGGTCCACACAACCACGGTAAGAAATCCTTACCTAGGACAAGCAGAAAATAATCACAAATCAACCAAGCAATCCTCGAGCCTCTAATCGAACCAAACAGCCTAAACATCAAATAAAGCAGCCAAATCACATACATAAACAGCCCAAATAAATCAACAACCAAAGACCAACAAAAGCAGGCCCAACGAAGAAAAGACTAGGGAAATACCATCCGAGAAGCCACAAGGCTCGGGCCAAGCCAACACATCACAAGCAAGCTGTTGGGCACTGGGCAGGGGCGCTTTGACACGGCTACCGGGCGCATGCGTGGACACGGTACCGGGCGCGCTGGCGAAGCAGCAGCGCGCAACGCGCGAGCGAGAAGAGCAGAAGAAGCGCGCGCGGCGCGACGACGCTTCTGAGGACGCGACTTCGGGCGCAGGAGGGCGCGCGAGGGCGCGCGACAAGGGCTGGCCTGGGGCGCGACGCGGCGGCTCAGCGAGGATAACGGCAGCGCGGGACAGATCTGGGCGCGACGGCGATGTGGGCGAGATCTTGCAAGGGCGAGCTCGGATCTGGGCGTCTGGTGCGACGACGCGCGATCTCGGCTGCTGGGCGACGAACTCGGCGACGGCGCGATCTGGGAGCGCGAGGGGTTGGTGGTGCGGCGATCTTGGGACGCGCGGCGCAGCGTGCGGATCTCGCCAGCTCAGCCGGTGGCGCGCGGCGGCTGCAGCGGCCTTCGAGGTCAAAGTGCGGCTAGGTCGTGGGAGAGAGAGAGAGAGAGAGAGAAAAGAGAAAAAGAAAAAGAAAAAGAAAAATAAAAAAAATAAAAAGAAAAGGAAAATGGGTTTGGACAAAAAGGGAAAATAATAAAAGAAAAGGGAAATAAAAGGAAAAATGGGATTTTATCCTCCTTTCCATCCTTAACCAATTTTCTTTCCAAATTTAAATAAGTCTTAAAGTCCTTAAATCCCATTTCCCGGCTTCCTCCTTCGAGACCCGGCTGAAGCAACCTTTTCCAAACAATAACTCTCACTTAAAACAAACTCCCAAATCAACTCTAAGGGCCTGGGCTCGAATCCCAAAGGAAACACCCAAACAACGATCACTTTGCCCAAAACCCAAATCACAACCGAACTCCCAAACGAATACCCCAAACATCTCGGGACTCGCAGCCACCAACAAACAAGCCTCAACAAAGGCAGGAGCTGCCTCGAACCCCTGAAAATCCACAAATCCTGCCCGGGGAGCAAAAAGACCAAAATACCCCTAAGGGTCAAAACAACTCTAACGGCCCAACCGATCCACTGAATCTGAACCGGAAGCACCTCGAGAACTGGAATAGAAAACTGGGCCGTTACAATAGCTCAATGAGCTTACAAAGAAAGATCTGGAGTCATCGGAAGTCTCCTACTTCATGCCTAAGGATTGGATACACTGACCAATCCTGGGACATCATCGAGGTATCTTTCACTCGGGGGGAATACACATATCCCAAGAATGTCCTCAAGGGCCTCCTTGCCCTTGCACTAATCTGGACTTACGAGAGAGTACCCGAAGTCTGGCTCTAATGGAAGGAATGGTGTACTCACGACATTAGCTCGGGGGAGCTCTCCGAACCGGCAACTAACGCGTGTGCACGCACACCGCATGCTGCTGAAACCAGCGTAAATGCGGGGGCCTAAGGGCAAACTACGCGGGCCAGGTACTCATGCCTATGACTCAGAAGCGATGTCACCGATCACAGTAGCGCGAGGCCCTCGGCGCTCATCTGTACAGCATAATCCACCGACCTGAAGCTAAGAACCGGCCAGGGCAGGCTTACACCGATGGCAGGGTTCCGCTCTAGCAGGCTACAAACTAGGCTTATGCCGAAGTGGGTAGCTAATTCCACAACTGGCAGGTCGGGGGGGAAGCAAGATACGTTATGCTGCGCACACTTTACTCCCGACCTGAGCTAAATCCACCTTGGCGACCGGGGGGGGGGGAAGCAAGATACGTTAGGATATGCACACTTTACTCCCGATCACCAGCCGGCCAGAGTCGGCGTCGCGCTCGTCGTCGCACCGCCGCGCACTGCGCGCGCGCGTCGCCGTCGCGCGCACCGCGCGCCTGATGTTGTGTTTGTATGTGTTGTGTTGTGTTTGTATGAAACTGCTAGTGAATAGGTTGCTTGTTCTTTCTTGTTTTCAGATGGTTTTGCGCTTGTGATTCCTGATATATCCTGTTAGTTTCATGCTAGGGGTTAAATTGTCTCGGCATAACCGTGACCACGTTATCCTGTTAGTGCCATGCTAGGAATTGGTGGGTGATGTATAGTGTAAGAGATTGTAGGGGTAACTAGTGCGTCCCGCTCGGGTAAGACCCCGATGGACATCCAGAGGTGTAAGACCCCGATGGGCATCCTAGGTGTATAAGTCCCCGATGGGCATCACTGAGTTGGAGGTGTAAGACCCCGATGGGCATCCTAGGTGTATAAGTCCCGACGAGGCATCACCGAGTTGGAGGTGTAAGACCCGATGGGCATCCTAGGTGTATAAGACTCGATGGGCATCACCGAGTTGGAGGTGTAAGACCCGATGGGCATCCTAGGTGTATAAGTCCCGACGGGCATCACCGAGTAGGAGGTGTAAGACCCGATGGGCATCCCGGGCATCACCGAGTTGGAGGTGTAAGACCCGATGGGCATCCTAGGTGTATAAGTCCCCGACCAGCATCACCGAGTTGGAGGTGTAAGACCCGATGGGCATCCTAGGTGTATAAGACCCGATGGGCATCACCGAGTTGGAGGTGTAAGACCCGATGGGCATCCTAGGTGTATAAGTCCCCGACGGGCATCAATGAGTTGGAGGTGTAAGACCCGATGGGCATCCTAGGTGTATAAGACCCGATGGGCATCACCGAGTTGGAGGTGTAAGACCCGATGGGCATCCTAGGTGTATAAGACCCGATGGGCATCACCGAGTTGGAAGTGTAAGACCCGATGGGCATCCTAGGTGTATAAGACTCGGATGGGCATCACTGAGTTGGAGGTGTAAGACCCCGATGGGCATCCTAGGTGTATAAGACCCCGATGGGCATCACTGAGTTGGAGGTTTAAGACCCCGATGGGCATCCTAGGTGTATAAGTCCCCGATGGGCAACACCGAGTCCTAGGTTGTGTAAGGCTCGAAGGACACCCGGTGTGGAACCTAGGGTGGTTGGTAGATGTAAGCCTCGAATAGGCAAGCCCAAGAGTGACGTTCTGTTGACCCATCTGTTTGCTCCGAGTCATTGCATGGTTGCATGTCAGGGTGCTAAATGATATGTTTTCGTATTGTACCCGGTTGGGGATTCTTACTTGAGTAACTCGTTGCTCACCCTTATTTTCTCGTGGTTTTCCACGGGTAACTTGGGACATCGGCGGGATGGCTAGGAGGAGAGGTCTTTGGATGATCATGGATAGCCGACTGGGATGCATGTTCTTTTATTGTTTTCTTATGATTTAGCATGTAGTGGGACTTGAGTCCCTAGGAAAAGTACTCAAAACCTATTTTATGTTTCTTGTACCGCTTCCCTTGATTTGTTTTTAAGAAATCTTGATCAGTCATCTACCTGTTTATTTTAAATGGATTTATATTTTCTTTGTTTTGAATGTACTTACTTCAAGGATTTAAATTTCAAACTCTGAATGACGTTTTACATTCCTAGACATGCATGCTAAGTAAGGATCTAGGTTAGAGACCGCTTCTTTTGGGTCGGGTCCTTACAGTTGGTATCAGAGCCCAGAGTTATAGGTTATGTAGACTGACCTGCAGTTGTAGGTTGTTTTCCATGATCATCAGCGCTCCGCCAGCCATCAGGTATGTCCGAAAGTTTAAGGTTAAGGGTTAAGAATTACAATACCGTTTGCACCTTGCATGTATATGACTTGTTGTTGAGGAGCAGGGAAAACAGGTTCTGATTCATTGTTCGTTTGGGTGTAGATTGTCGTTATGCCAGTCACTCGTAGAGGGCAGGGAGGCTCGAGGCCGACCAGCCAGGGCATTCGTATTGATTCCGACACGGGAGGGACGTCGTCCCAAGCTGATGCTGATGTTAGGCCGCCTACAGGCCCTTCTGCTGTGTTGCCCGGTGAGGGCGTGGAGGCAACTCGGCCTCGGGAGGCTGCACCGGGAGTTGCTTTTGTGGAGTCCATGAGGGCTCTTATGGTTGGGTTGCTGTCTGACCAGAGGGCCGAGCAGAGGGCTGAGACGCAGGCTCTGTTAGCCGCATTGCAGGGAGGAGTCTCGATTCCAGATAGAGCGGTGACCGAGTTAGTTCAAAGAGAGGACCGCAGTGCCACGATCATCGCCACTCGGCGAGAGCCAATTGTGAACGAGGCCGTTGTGGCGGAAGGTGCTGAGGATTTGGGCAAGTGGCTAAAAGATTTCGTCAAATGGAAGCCGGAGAAGTTTAGTGCCCCTGGAGAACCACCTGGTGGCGGCCGGTGGATTGCCGAGCTAGAGTATACTTTTATGGTAATGGCTTGTCTCGAGGTGCAATGAGCTCGATGTGCGACTCATGCGTTAGCTGGAGCAGCTAAGTGGTGGTGGGATTCCACCTTGAGTGAGAGACCTACTGGTCTCCCCCCGCCACCGGGAATTCTTCAAGGTGAGTTCAAGGCAAAATTTATCAGTGAAGAAGCCCAAGAAAAGATGATTGAGTGTTTTGAACCTTAAGGTGGGTCCGACCCAATCGAGGTGTATGAGAGGAAGTTTTTGGAGTATGGGTACTTTGCACCGCAGATTGATTGCTACTCCCGAGTGAAGATCGGGAAGTTTATTGCGGGTCCGAGCAGTGGAGTGTCTCAGATGTTAGGCACAGCCCAGAGACTTTTGCCAAGGCAAAGCGATTGGCAACTATTTATGATGGAAAGTATCCTCCAGAGTTGTTGTGAGTCTTTGTGGTGCGAAGGCCCAGTGTACTCGGGTCGAAGCGTAAGTTTGACGCAGAGGTAATGGACATGGAGGCGATCGGCGCCGTCGGTACTTATCATGGCAGAGACCAAAGACCGGGATCGTAACGGTGATCAGCCCGCCAACAGCGGTATGTGGGAGGCCGCCACCGTATTGTAGACCCCGTGGTAAACAAAGATTGGGGGCCGTGTGGTGGTAACCCTAGAGCTTGCTATAACTGTGGTAAGGAGGGGCATCAGGCCCGGCATTGCAACCAGAGGGCAGTGGTGACACAGCCAGCTCAGCAGCAGGGAAGAGTATATGCTACTACTCGCCAGGAGGCTGAGAGAGCCTGACCATGATGGCGGTGCACGCTCCTAGTTCTTGAACACCTCGCCTTTGTGTTGTTTGATTCGGGTTCCACCCATTCTTTTGTTTCTGCGGTTTTTGCTGAGCGTGCTTGCATGAATTTAGAGCCTCAAGGTTTTGAGTTGTCTGTCGCTACTCCCTCGGGAACTAGTATGCTGGCTAGCCTGAAGGTAAGGGATGGTCGGACATGGTGTCCGACTGGACTCTGCATGAGTTACCCTCATAGTGTTAGCTATGAGCGGTTTTGATGTGATCCTCGGCATGGATTGGTTAGCTGATAACCAAGCTATGATTGACTGTCGTTGTAAGGAGGTGGTGTTCAGGCCGCTAGGTAGGCCTACCTTTAAATTTTGGGGCACCCAGAGTGGGGTGTGTCCGCCGGTGATTTCGGCAGTTAAAGCTCACCGTTTGTTAGCTCGAGGAGCTTGGGGTTTCTTAGCTAAGTTGACTGGGGAGAACCGTGACCAGCTATCTGTCGAGCAGGTGCCCGTAGTGCAAGAGTTTGTGGATTTTTTTCTCGAAGAGTTGCCTGGCCTGCCGCCGAAGAGGGAGGTGGACTTCTCAATAGAGCTTGAGCCGGGGACTCGCCCTATCTCGAAAGCTCCTTATCGCATGGCGCCAGCAGAGCTGAAAGAGTTAAAAGAACAGCTGCAGGAGTTGCTTGACAGAGGATTTATTAGGCCGAGTGTGTCCTCGTGGGGAGCACCCGTGCTGTTTGTTAAGAAAAAGGATGGCTCGATGCGTCTATGCATCGATTACAGGGAACTAAACAAGGTAACCATTAAGAACAAGTATCCGCTGCCTTGTATCGATGACCTGTTTAACCAGCTCCAGGGAGCTTGTGTGTTTTCGAAGATTGACTTGAGGTCGGGCTACCACCAGTTGAGGATTCGGGATGCAGATATTCCCAAGACAGCGTTCAGGTCGAGGTATGGGCATTATGAGTTCGTAGTCATGTCTTTCGGACTGACGAACGCCCCAGCTGCATTCATGGACATGATGGACAGAGTGTTCAAGGCGTTCTTGGACCGCTTTGTCATCGTGTTCATAGATGACATTCTTGTGTACTCTAAGTCTAAGGAGGACCATGCCTCGCACCTAAGGCAGATTTTGGCAGCCTTGCGCGAGAACAAGCTCTATGCGAAGTTCTCAAAGTGTGACTTTTGGCTCGAGGAGGTAGCTTTTCTGGGACACGTTGTGTCTAAGGAGAGGAGTGGTGTGGACCCTTCAAGGTAGAGGCCGTTAGTTCGTGGGCGGCACCGACGATCGTGTCGGAGATTCGTAAGCTTCACGGTCCGGCGGATATTACCGACGCCGTTCAAAATTTTTCGCTATAGCCGCCCGCTTACTCGATTGACGAGGAAGGGTGTTGATTTCGTTTGGGATAGGAAGTGCGATGAGAGTTTTGCTAAGCTAAAGAGCGGTTTGGCGTCTGCCGGTGTTGGCGATTCGGAAGGAACCGGGGTTTCGTGGTGTCTGATGATGCCAAAGCAAGTTTGGTTTGGGTTGCGTTTTGATGCAACACGGTAAGGTGATAGCATACGCTTCGTGCGATTGAAACCGCACGAGCGAATTACCCGACTCATGATATGGAGTTGGCGCGATCGTCTTTGCACTTAAGATTTGGAGGCACTACTTGTATGGGGAAAAGATTCAGATTTTCTCTCGATCACCAAAGCCTCAAGTATTTCTTCACTCGTAAGGACTCGAACATGAGGCGAGAGGAGGTGGTTGGAACTCGTGAAGGATTACGACTGTGAGATATTATATCACCACCGAAAGGCAAATGTTGTGGCAGATGCACTAAGTAGGAAGACCTCGCATCTAGCAACGTTGGCAAATCCCAAAAGTATCATAAGGAAAGACCTCGAGAGAGAGAAATAGCGGTGTTGTTAGGGGATGTTACGCGCCGGGGTAGCTCGATTGACCATCCGGCCTTCGGTAAGGCAAAGGATTATTGACGGCCAATTGAATGATCCTAGGTTGAAAAAGTTGTATGAGAGAGGTCAGGTGATGGTGACTTTGATTTTGAGATATTTGCAGATGGTGGCTTGAGATATAAGGGTCGGCTATGTGTCCCAGCCGATGCCGGTATTCGTTCGGAATTGTTGACTGAGGCTCACACCTCGCCTTTTGCATGGCACCCAGGGGGTAACAAGATGTACCAAGATCTTAAGCGACTTTTTTTGGTGGATGGGGATGAAGAGAGAGATTGCCCGTTTGTCGGTCGGTGTCTCACTTGTCAAGCAAGTGAAGGCGCCTAGGCGAGAAAACCAGCCAGGTTGCTACTGATCGCTCGGGTGCCACGGTGGAAGTGGGAGGAAATTACCAAGGATTTTATTTCGGGATTGCCCGAACCCCTAGAGGATATGCATGTGATTTGGGTGGTCGTTGATAGGTTGACTAAGTGTGCCCACTTCATTCCGGGCAGGATAAACTACACCGTGGAGCAGTGGGCACAGCTGTTCCTTGAGCAGATAGTGAGGTACCACGGAGTGCCAGTTAAAATTATCTCCGACCGGGATTCCCGGTTTACATCACGGTTTTGGAAGGCCCTTCAGGCAGGTTTGGGCACAGAGTGCAGCTACAAAGACTGACCTTCCACCCATTGTGATGATGGCCGACCGAGCGGGTAAATCAGATCTTAGAGGATATGTTGCGAGCCTGCGTGTTGGATTTCCCTGGCAGTTGGGACCAGTACTTGTATTTGATGGAGTTCGCCTACAACAATAGTTTTCAGTCAACCATTCAGATGGCACCGTTTGAAGCATTGTATGGTAAGCGCTGCAGATCCCCAATATTCTGGGAAGAGGTTGGAGACAGCGGTATTGGGTGCGAGTTGCTCGATTGACCAATGAGGCTGTCCAGAAGATCAGAGCTCGAATGTTGACTGCCCAGAGCAGGCAGAAGAGCTACGCCGATGTCAGACGTAGAGAGTTGGAGTTTGAGATTGGCCAGCACGTGTTCCTTAAGGTGGCTCCGCGCGTGGAGTTACGAGGTTTGGTAGGAAGGGAAGTGAGCCCCGTGTTTGTCGGACCATTCGAGATCCTCGAGAGGATCGGGGCCGTAGCTTACAGGTTAGCATTGCCGCCAGCCTTGGCTGCAGTGCATAGTGTGTTCCATGTTTCGATGCTCCGCCAGTATGTGGCAAACCCTTCGCATGTCATAGATTTCGAGCCTTTGCAGCTAAACCATGACCTGAGCTTTGAGGAAAAACCCATAAAGATCTTAGCATTTGAGAAGAAAGTCTTGAGGAACCGAGCTATTGATTTAGTGAAAGTGCAGTGGCGGAATCAGAGAGTCGAGGAAGCTACTTGGGAGTTGGAAGGGGAGATGAGGAGAAATTACCCGGGGTTGTTTTAGTGCGCAAAGAACTTCCGAGGACGGAAGTCCTCCAAGGAGGGAGTATTGTAACAGCCCGGATTTTAGTTAAATATAAAATAAGGTTTGAAAGATGTTTTTGGAGGACTCGAACCCTCGGCCTCAAAGAGAGATGGGAGTTTGGAATTAATTAAGGAAAATAAATGCGTCAACTTGGGTTTGAAGGAGGAAAGCCTTGGGAAGGGAATTTTAGATTTCCAAGCTTATTTAATTTGAGGAAGAAAGAAAAAAAAAGAAAAAAGAAAGAAGAAAAACACTCCTCTCGCAAACCCTCTCCCCACACCTTCGCCGCCGCCGCCCATCGTCGCCGCCGTCGACCGCCGACCTTCGCCCGCACCGATCAGCCAGCCAGCCAGAGTCAGCGTCGCCACCGCCGCCGCGCACTGCGGCGCACCGCCGTCGCCTCGCCGCCGCACCGCGGCGCCCCGGGCCAGACCGCACGCATCGCTCTGTCGGCCGCATCCGCACGATCGCGCACCAGCCGCGTCGTTCGTCCGTCTGCTCGCGTCGCCCGCCGCCGCCGCGCGCGTCGTCCCAACGTGTTGCTCGTTCCCGCGCGGCCGGCAGCCAGTCGTCGCCTGCCGACACCGCGCCCGCCGCCCAGACGCCTTGACCGTGCGCCCGAGCGGTGCAGCGCCGCGCGCGCCAACGCCAGCGCCGAGCGCCCTGCCGCGCCCGCCAGCGTCGTTCTTGCTCCTTGTTGCCGAGGCGTGTGTCTTCTCGGTTGGTAAATTTCTAGACCGACCCTTTGGACTTTATGTTCTTTTTAGTCTTTGTTGGTTAATTAGGTTGATTTTATTACTTGCTTAGGTTGTCGGGTTCGCTTAGAAGCTCGAGAGTCATCCGTGATCGTTGGTTCTATTCACTTCCAGGTAAGGATTTCTTACCGGGGTTGTGTGGACCCTGCGAATACTTGATAGCATGCTATGTGTTGTGTTTGTATGAAACTGCTAGTGGATAGGTTGCTTGTTCTTTCTTGTTTTCAGATGGTTTTGCGCTTGTGATTCCTGATATATCCTGTTAGTTTCATGCTAGGGGTTAAATTGTCTCGGCATAACCGTGACCACGTTATCCTGTTAGTGCCATGCTAGGTTGGAGGTGTAAGACCCCGATGGGCATCACTGAGTTAGAGGTTTAAGACCCCGATGGGCATCCTAGGTGTATAAGTCCCCGATGGGCAACACTGAGTCCTAGGTTGTGTAAGGCTCGAAGGACACCCAGGTGTGGAACCTAGGGTGGTTGGTAGATGTAAGCCTCGAATAGGCAAGCCCAAGAGTGACGTTCTGTTGACCCATCTGTTTGCTCTGAGTCATTGCATGGTTGCATGTCCGGGTGCTAAATGATATGTTTTCGTATTGTACCCCGGTTGGGGATTCTTACTGAGTAACTCGTTGCTCACCCTTATTTTCTGTGGTTTTCCACCAGGTAACTTGGGACATCGGCAGGATGGCTAGGAGGAGGCTGATGGATGATCATGGATAGCTGACTCTGGGATGCATGTTCTTTTATTGTTTTCTTATGATTTAGCATGTAGTGGGACTTGAGTCCCTAGGAAAAGTACTCAAAAACCTATTTTATGTTTCTCATACCGTTTCCCTTGATTTGTTTTTAAGAAAGTACTGATCAGTCATCTACCAGTTTATTTTAAATGGAATTATATTTTCTTTGTTTTGAATGTACTTACTTCAAGGATTTAAATTTCAAACTCTGAATGACGTTTTACATTCCTAGACATGCATGCTAAGTAAGGATCTAGGTTAGAGACCGCTTCTTTTGGGTCGGGTCCTTACACAAGCAAGGCATATCATGAAAAATATCGCAGGGCCCACACAACTCCGGTAAGAATCCTTACCTGGTCGGAAGGCAACAACACACAATAAAATTAACTGCGATCGAACCCGAGCAACCTATAGCGAGCCAAACAAACACATCAATAATCACACAAATAGGCCTAAATAATAATAAAATAAACAGGGCTCAGCTCGGGAGCAACTCACGAGGCGCGGCTGACACGCGAACGAGCCGGCTGCACGGGCTAGGCAGGCAAAAAAAAGGCCGGGCCGGGCAGCTGGCATTGGGCCGCAGGGGCTCACTGGGCGCTACTGGCACGCATGGCGCTGCTCGGGCTGGGATCTTATCCAATAAACAAATCTCACTTAAAACAACCTCCCAAATCAACACTAAGGGCCCGGGCTCGAATCCCAAAGGAAGCACACAACCAACCATCACTTTGCCAAAGCCCAAACCACAACCGAGCATCCAACCGACTAGCCCAAACACCTCGTGACTCGCAGCCAACAACAAACAAGCCTCGACAAAGGCAGGAGCTACCTCGAAGCCCTGAAAACCACAAATCCTGCCCGGAGAGCCAAAAGACCAAAATACCCCTAAGGGTCAAAACCGATCTAATGACCCAACCAAACAACCGAATCTTGACCCGAAGGCACCTCAAAAATTGGAATAGGAAACTGGGCTGTTACAATACTCCCTCCTTTTAAGACTTTCGTCCTCGAAAGTCCTAGGACGAAACAACTCCAGGAAAACTCCACTGATCCAGCCAACTGAACTTCTCGGCCAAGACAACACTAGCCCTCTTCGAGAACCAAACCCTCTTGGGTTCTAAAAAAATCTCAAGGCCACAATGCCATCCAGACTGGCCATACACTGAACTCCAAAGGGAATAGACGGCAAACCACGTCCTCAACTCGCACCAACTCTTAAACGGTGCTACTCTCAGCAAACTCGAGGACGGGCCACAAGCTCAGAAACTCTACACCACGCACTGGCAAACTCCTCCGGAAGCTCACAGCTGTTAACAAACAGCCTCAACCCTACAACAAGCTGTCTAAAGAAAACACTGCCAGGCAAGGAGACCACCAAAATTCCTCTCAAGGAAAACTCGGGCTGCAAGGACTAAACCATCACGCAGCTCTCTGCGGCACAACACCTTGAGGAAAACAGCTCAACGACTTAACCAACCAAAGCCACGGCACCTCCGTGCCGACTCACTCAAACGAGGCTCTACTATCGCCAACTTCGAACGCACAACAGCTAAGAGCAAAGCCCGAGAAGGGCTTGCTCAACAGAACTCAACCCAAACTTATAACGAGCAACGCTCGCCTCCAAGCTACTACTCAACTCTTAAAATCCAACAGGCTACTCAAAGGACTTCTGCTTTTAGCTTAAGCCTAACTCAACTTCCAACCAGAAGCTCCACTCCGGAAACCTCGCAAGGAAAACGGATAACGACAACCTCAAAGCTTACGGATCCTGAGCCATACGAATCCGCAAGACTACCTCAGGAGCTAACATTCGAGGCTGACATCCATGGAGCAACTCAACCACCACAGAGACTACGGGGAAAAGGGAAATCTTCAATCCCAAAAGAACCAACAACTTGCCAGAAACAACTCTTACTGGCTGGCCACCGCCCTTGCGGGGACAAACAACTTGCTTGCTAACAACACAATGCAGGGACCCTCTCGCTGGGCTGACCACTGCGCTACTGTAATCAACTACACAACTCAGGAGCTAAGCTGACTCCTACTAAACGGGAAACGACTTCCCAGCAAGCAAACTCTGAAGGTCAGCGAACTCCACACACGCTCGCTGACTTGCTCAAACCCAAGGCAACAGCAACCAACTCTCTCTTGGAAGCAACAACCAAGGGAAATCTCAACCAATCGGATCACCAATCGGGAACTAACAACACTTACTCAACTGCCGAGGGAGGGGTCAACTCCCAAAACTTCCTGACTAGGAATAAGACCTCAGGGCAACGCCCTCCAGCTAGAACCGAACTAGCTCTAGAAACAGCAAAAAGACCAAATTTTGGCCAAACACTCACAAGAGGCAAAACAACCCTTACTGCAGCCTCTAGAACACCATCCAAGAGTCCACCTAACTGGACAAACAACTGCTTCCAAGCAGCCAACAAACTTTTCCTTCAAGCTAGCACCTCTACCATCAACTCATGGCTACGGGAGAAATCTGACAACTCCCAGGAGGAAATGGCTCTTACAAGCACACAACCAAAGGATAGAGAGCTCCACATACGCTCACTGTCTTGCTCCACTAGAGCAACAACATCTAATCTCACGGGGCAACAACAGGGGTCCATCTCAAACTGAACCTCCAAATGCCAAACGGGGCAACTCAACATCCTGGAAACAGGAAAAACAAACAACAGGGCACGAACCATTCGCCCCACGAGCAAAGTTAATCTCTAGCAGCTCCAAACCACACCTTGGTCAACACCAAGCATCAACTTGCCACCGCACCGGAACCAATCCGGACTCTACTCCAAACCAACACTGGCTTGCTAGTCTACCAAGACTGCTAGCAACTCAACCGAGGCTACAAACTACATGCCTCCAGCTTGTCAACTGAACTCACTACCTAGGTTGACTGAGCTCTGGAGAGGCTCTCCACAACCTAGGGTTCTTCGGCAACCCTTGACACACACTGTCAACAAACGAGCTAACAGCCAACTGCCTGAACAGGCACAACTCTCTCCAGCATCTCAACCATGCTGGCAAACTCCAACTCCTTGGGAACCAAGAGGACCCGAAACGCTACCGAATGCGTCGTCCTCCTACTCAAACATCAGCCACAACAAGGCTTCTACCCAAGGAAAGGATCCAAACAACTCTCTTAGCCAAGGCTATCAGAAACTGTGCGGCTTTGCTACCACCGCACTTGTTCAGTTTCCAACTGAACTCCAACCGATTGAACACCAAAAGTTCCATCTCCACACGATGCTCAAAGCTGAGGCAACCTTGCTCTACCAAGGCATAACCATGCCACACTGAAACTACTTTATACCAAGCCTCTACCAAGGGTGCTTACCCATAAGGCATCCAAATCCTCTCGCAAGGCATCAGCTCATCTTGCCTCAAAACCATCCAACTCGCCTCATGGCATCCAACTCGCCTCATAGGCATCCAGCTCATCTCATGAGCATCTAACTCAGGGTCTCTCTGCTGGACCGAACTCGCATCTACGATGCTCAACTCTCCTCAGATCTAGGCACTCGAAGGTAATTGACCGCACTACCAACCACAAGGAAACTCTTGGTCGTAACACTAGCGCGAGACTCACGCGCACCAACACTTACCAACCAATCTGCTGACTAACTTAACCTCCAGAAACACTGGGAAGAGGCTCCGGCTCCTCTCGAGCATCCTTTCGCTTGTAGTCCATCGACTACCACTGAACTAGCCCTCTGACACGACCTAAACAGGTGCAACTGCCATAAACGGATCCAAGGCTAAAGGAGTGCGCTGAACTCCGGACGGCATAGGACTATATGCTATGACCATGCCAAACTCAAGCCTGAACTAGACTTAGTGCCAAAGTGGCACACCAACCAATGCACCTCAAGTGCTACTACTACCAAATCCACATCTGACTACAGATGGGGCCAGCAAGGTCACAACCTCAAGTGACAACAACTCTGGCTAGGCATACAAGGGCTCAACTCAAACAACCATGCCTATGGCATCTCATCAAACTGAAGGCTCACATCCTACTCTAGCATCTCCTCATAATGCTCAACAAAGCTCTGGCCGGATCTCTCAACATGCAGCAGCTAGCTCCACTCTAGGAGCTCACCAAGGAAGAGTGCTCAACTCTACCAAACATCTGAGGAAACGGGTCATTAAACAACAAAGAGGAGCTTGCAAGGGGGCAAAGATGTCTCTACATCTGACTCAAGCCACTAACAGGACAACTTGCCAATCAATCGGGCGACTGGTGGAGACTCTGCTAGTCCACCTCTCACAAGGGACTTCCACCACCAAGCTCTTTGTACCAAGCAAAGACAGAACAAAGACACCTCGGCTCTCGAGCAATGCAGGCATCCCAACACATGGATGCTAAACTCAAACTCAGCCAACCGCTTTACTACTAGCAAGCAGGACTTTCTAAAACATCGAGCTCTCAGGCATCCACTTGCCAAACTGGGTGGCTCCATCATCGCCAACAAACTCATCGGCATAAACCTGCTGAACATGCCCTCCCAGGAACCTCCGGAGCTACAAGAGCTACTGGGGGGAAAAATGCTGAAACAAACTCTGTCAGCTGGGCTATCTGCGTGCCGGGACTCCTCACTATGCGCTACGAATCGCGCTGGTCTTCGCTCTCGATAGCTAAAGACACGCCATCAAATCTCTCATGGTGGAGCACACTCGCTCAAGGAGTCTCACACCGAGGCGTGCTAGCCTCTACCCCCTCCTCTAGGTAACTCAAGCGCCGGGGCCAACTCGCCAACGGTCTAAACAACCCCGACGCGGCCTCAACATCAACACGATCACCCAACTCCTCGGTCGGACATGCCAAGCGTTCGCTCTTCCGAGTGCGATCAACATATCGGCGACCGCACAAAGCACCTCCACCCTCTCACTAGGGAAAGCGGCAAGAATCGGGCCACAAATGGCCTACGGAGTCTAAAGCTCGCCTCCTCGGGGACGATGTCCCAGGGCATCCGAATCTATCTGGATACCTCAACAAGTTGCTATATAATGCTCGCACTGCGGAAAGTTGGCATGATGGCTCTCTAAGCCCAAACCAACAACGAGTCAGAACCTGCTCGTCTCTGCTCCACAACACTACAAAGGGCATACACTAGATGAAAAGTATTGTAAATTCTTACCTCTTTCTTTAAAACAGTAAACTTAGGCGTACCTGATGACTGTCGGAGTGCTAATGATCATGGAAAAACGACCTACAACAAAGGTCAGTCTACAGAATCTATAACTCTGAGCTCTGATACCAACCTGTAACGACCCGACCCGAAAGGGTTCTAAAATAGGCCGTTACCTCAATACATGCATTCAAATCTACAGAAAATTCGCAAGAGGGTGTTCGGATTCTAAGTAAAAACTAAAACATAAAACATCCATTTAAAAAGTCAACTTAATTTCCTGAAACCTGTCCCTGTTTCCAAGCACCTATTCCAAGACAAATACATTTACAAAACTTACTCTGATCAGAGATTTATTTAAAACATACAAACTTTACAATAGTTACAACAATGCTAGAATCCGGAAATACATTCAGAAAACACCCTAGGGCTCCGTGCCCAACTACATGCATTCAGAGAACATTTAAATCATAAACATAAAACTCAGAGTTGAACAACGGGTTTCCATGATCACTCCTCCTCCTCCTCCACCCATCTGTCTCGCACCATGGTTACTCGTGGAAAACCACATAATAAGGGTGAGTAACGAATTACTCAGTAAGAATCCCCAACCGGGGTACAATACGATACACATGGTCATCTAGCAGAAAGGTATGCAAGCCATGAATATAAACACAGAATAGAGCACATAGCTTAGCCCACACTTGGGCCTCGGATGCCAACTCAGGGTCTTAGTCCGGAAATAACTCACCACACAATACGCCCTATACGAGAAACAAGTCTCGGCCTCAGCCTGTCTACTGTCGACGAAAGGTGCACTGGCTCAAGATCCCTAGGAGCTCTCCGGTCGGCGCTATAATGAGCTTGCGCGCGCACCGCGTGCTACTGCAGACTATGGGGGGTGCTGGGTCTAGTGGCAAGCTACCCATGTCCAGTCACCACGCCTAACTAAATCTCTGGATCGGTGTCACTGACGTAGGGGTGTGAGACCTGGACACGTGAACTATGTCAGCCTGAACCACCGCACCTGAGGCTAAGGCACGGGTCGTGGTAGGCTTACACCAGGAAACCGTCCTTGCCCTATCAGGTGGCAACTCAAGGGCTACCACTGAAACACGCTGAGGACGTGCCGGCTATCGGGGACAAGGCAATGCCAAGTCATCATCCCGACCGTTAGGACATTTAACAGTCTCCTACCCTCACCCAAGATTGCGGGGCCCGCCGTTAGGGTTAGCTAGTCCCTAACGGGATAAGGGATGGAGCTCCATCTCGTACGTCCCTGTCGGGGATGCAAGGTTCGTTATGCACCCGGCCCGGATGATGCTATCTACCTGAACTCTAACCTGTCATAGCAATCAGCAAACAATCCAATCAATCCAATACGTGCTCAAAAGAATACAACGAACCTAGCATGATACTACGAAGTAAGAACAGATACGAGCATGCCAGAAAGGAACAACCTAGCATGGACTAACATGAGAAACAACATAAGAAATCATGCCAGTAGGGAATTCAGAATAGAGCACTTATCACTAAGCATGTCAATAAACACAAACAAGCATACAATCAGCAATCACATAATATATCGTAGGGCCCACACAACTCCGGTAAGAAATCCTTACCTGATCGGAAGGCAAAAACACACAATAAACCTATAGCGAGCCAAACAAACACATCAATAATCACACAATAGGCCTAAATAATAATAAATTAAACAGGGTTCAGCTCGGGTACACCTCACGAGGCACGGCTGACACGCGAACGAGCCGGCTACAAGGGCTAGGCAGATGATGGGCGCAGACAGGCGCAGGGATGGGCGCTGGGGGCGCTGGCTGCGCGCAGACGGGCGCTGGGCGACACAGGGGCGCGCGGCGCGGCTTGGCACAGGGACAGCGCGGGGGCTCGAGCGACACGACGCCACGGGCTACAGGACGCGCGATCTGGCCGACAAGGGCGTGGACGACACGGGCGACGCGAGGGCTGGGCGACCTGACACTGTGCGGGGCGACTCCAGCGCGAACGGACACGGCCTGGGCGACGCGAGCAGGGCTCGGGCTGGGGCTGCTCGGGCAAGCAGGGGCTCGGGCTGGCTTGGGCTGCTCGACTTGGTGGGGGAGCTCAGGGAGAGAGAGAGAGAGAGAGAGAAAAGGGATTTTGGGAAAAAAATAAAAGAAAATGGGAAATAAAAAGAAAATGGGAAAAAAGGGAAAATATGGGATTTTTATCCATTTTTCCATCCTTATCCACTTTTAAAACCTTAAAATCCCATTTCCCAGCTTCCTCCTTCGAGACCCGACCGAAGCAATCTTTTTCAATCAATAAAACTCACTTAAATCCAACTCCCAAATCAACAATAAGGGCCCGAGCTCGAATCACAAAGGAAGCACACAACCAACCATCACTTTGCCAAAGCCCAAACCACAACCGAGCATCCAACCGACTATCCCAGACACCACGAGACTCGCAGCCAACAACAAACAAGCCTGGACAAATGCAGGAGCTACCACGAACCCTTGAAAACCACAAATCCTGCCCGAGGAGCCAAAAGTCCAAAATACCCCCAAGGGTCAAAACCGCTCTAAGACCCAACCAAACAACCGAATCTTGACCCGAAGGCACCTCGAAAAATGGAATAAGAAACTGGGCTGTTACATGTGAGATGTGTTTCATATTTGAGGCAAGCTTCGTTCCGTTGCTTGCATGGAGGTAAGTTTGGTGGAGGGAGCCCTCTGGGGCCCGGTTGTTGGCAGGCTGACTTGTCCAGCCAGTGATTTGAGTCAAGCTAGAGTTGAGTGGATTGGCATAGCTATGCAGTTTGTAGTTGTTTGGGCTTCCGAGTTCGTAGCACTCAAGTTGTTGGGTTGTAAGTTCCGTGTGGGAGCTGTCAGTTAGTCGAGGTTGTTGTGTGAGTTAAGATTTTTGGAGGATTGGTTCCAGTAGCTAGAGCTCGCACCTCGTTTCGTGTGCAGAGGCCATTTCTTTGGAGTAGAGGCATGTCGGGCCAGTCAGAGTTGTTGGCACCAGGGTGTGGCAACAAAGGTTTTTCTAGGCAGTGCGTTGATGAACTGTGGTTCTGGAGAGCGTTGTTAAGAGGCTTATGAGCCGAGTGCAGTTCTGTAGTGTTTTCACCCTCTGATCGATGGTCTTTTGGGAGGAGTGAGCCGGATCCTTCAGAGCTTGTTGTGAGTTGGTGTTTCCGTTGTTAGGCAACGAGAGACCCGTGTTGGTTTTATGAGTTTGCCTTGAGTAGCAGTTCCCAGCTGTTAGTTCATATAGTTTCGTTGAGGCGTTGTATTGTAAGTGTTGCAGGATTCCAGTGTTCTGGGAAAAGGTTGGTGGTCGTCAGTTTTTTTTTGGGTCCTGAGTTGCTGCGGTTGGCCAGCAGTGCAGTGCAAAAGTGTAGAGCTCGTATGTTGGTAGCCCAGAGTAGGCAGAAGTGTTACGCCGATGTATGGCGTCGAGTTTTAGAGTTTGAGGTTGGACAGTGCGTGTTTTTAAGGTTGCACCGTTGTGAGGTGTGATGAGGTTTGGTAAGCGAGGGAAGTGGAGTCTCTGTTTGTTGGATCATTTGAGATTCTTGAGAGGATTGGCAGAGTTGCATATTGGTTAGCCTTTCCTCCGTTGATGTCAGATGTGCACAGTGTTTTCATGTATCGATGTTGAGGCAGTATGTGTCGGGCCCATCGCTCATTGTGGACTTTGAGCCTTTGCAGCTGATTGAGGATTTGGGCTTCGAGGGGAAGCCTGTAAGTATTCTGGTCTTTGAGACGAAGACGTTGCGTAGCCGTGAGATCCGTTCGGTAACAGTTCAGTTGAGGAGTCAGAGTTCAGAGGAAGCCGCTCGTGAGCGGGGAGGACGAGATGAGGTTGCAGTATCCTGTGTTGTTTCAGTCTTAAGGACTTTCGAGGACGAAAGTCATAAAAAGGAGGGAATATTGTAACGGCCCAGGTTTTCATCCTGGTCTTCCAGGTATGCCCTAGAGGTATTTTGGTAATTTGGTCGGGCCGTCAGGGCCGTTTATGTCTTTTGCAGTTTCTAAAATTATTGGATGGGCTTAAGTAGGATTTTGATGCTTTGAGGTTGTGTTTGGGCATGGTGAGATGCAAAAGAAAAATTGAGGAATAAAGATGTGTTTGTTAGGATTCGAACCTGGAGTGCTAGGAAGTCAGGTGGGTGGTGTGGCCAATTGAGCCACAGGAGGATCTTGTTGCTCTTTCTGCAGTATATCTTGGTTAGCCTTGAGTTTTCGGGATTTTGGTGGATTTGATTAAATGAAAGGAAATTAGGTTTTTGGGTTTCTTCTCCAAAGAGCTCCTTGGCCACCCAAGCTCTCCCTCCCAGGTGCCTAGACAAGTTCTTAATTCCCTTGCAAAGACCAAGGCGTCGTCCGCCAACCGAAAGCAAAGAAATTTCACCGGATTGCCTGCAGCATCCCGTCACACGCGCACCAGCAGTGCACCTGAGCCGCCCAAAGATGCCCGAGACAGCCCTATCGTGACGCCAGTAGCCCACCGCCTCGCCCAGATGCCCAGCGCTGAAAGCGAGTCATCGCGACAGCCCATCCTGGGGCCGGGCCCGTCGCCGTCCCAACGCGTCCGCGTCGCCGTCCCAGCGCGCCCATGTTGTGCCGCTCGCCCACCAGTGTCCAGCTCGTCCCCCCGCGCGCGCAGCCCTTCAGCGCCATGCCAGCGCCTAGCAGCAGCCTCGCCGTGCTGCCTTCCCGTCCGCGTGTCAGCCGCGCCGCGTGAGTTGCTTCCGAGCCGAGCCTTGTTTATTTTATTATATTTAGGCCTATGGATTGTGATTAGTTTTGAGTTTGTTAGGTTCTCGGTAGCTAGCTCGGGTTCGATCGCAGCTTAGGATTTTGTGTGTAGTTGCCTCCCGGCCAGGTAAGGATTTCTTACCAGAGTTGTGTGGGCCCTGCGATATATTATGTGATGTTGTTTGTATGCTTGTTTGTGTTTATCAGCATGTTTATTGATAGGTGCTCATTTCGAATTCCCGATCGCATGATTTCCTATGTTGTTCCTCATGTTAGTCCATGCTAGGTTGTTACGTTCGCATGCTCGTATCATTCTTGCTTCGTAGTATCATGCTAGGTTCGTTGTATCTGTTGAGCACGTATTGGATTGTATTGGATTGTTTGTTGTTGTTGCTATAGTTTAGAGTTCAGATAGGTAGCATCATCCGGGCCGGATGCATAACGTAACTTGCATCCACGAAAGGGACGTACGAGACGGTTCTCCATCCCTGATCCCCGTTAGGGTTTAGCTAACCCTAACGGCTGGCCCTGCAATCTTGGGTGAGGGTGGCAGACTGTTAAATGCCCCAACGGTCGGGATGATGACTTGGCATTGCCTCTTCCCAGGCAGTCGGCACGTCCTTAGCGTGTTCGGCCGTAGCCCTTGATTGCCACCTGATCGGGCAAGGACGGCTTCCTGGTGTAAGCCTACCACGACCGGTTCCTTAGCCTCAAGTGCGGTGGTTCAGGCTGACATAGTTCACGTGTCCTGGTCTCACACCCCTATGTCAGTGACACCGATCCAGAGATTTAGTTAGGCATGGTGACTGGACCTGGGCAACTCACCACTAGACCCGGCACCCCCCAGAGTCTGTAGTAGCATGCGGTGCGCGCTTACGCTCATTACAGCGCCGACCAGAGAGCTCCTCGGGATCTTGAGCCAGTGCACCTTTCGATCGGCGAGAGAGACAAAGCCGTGGCCGGGACTTGTTTCTCGTATAGGGCGTATTGTGTGGTGGATTTTTCGGACTAAGACTCTGAGTTGGCATCCGAGGTTTATATGTGGATTTAAGCTATGTGCTCTATTCTGTGTTTATATTCATAGCTTGCATACATTCATCTAGATGACCATGTATATCGTATTGTACCCCGGTTGGGGATTCTTACTGAGTAATTCGTTACTCACCCTTATTTTTGTGGTTTTCCACAGGTAACCAAGGTGCGAGACAGGATGGCTGAAGGAGGAGCTGTGATCATGGGAACCTGTTGTTGTCTCTGATTTTTATATTATGACTCTTTGCCTTTTTATTTCCTCTGAATGCATGTAGCCGGGCACGGAGCCCTAGGATGTTTTCTAAAATGTTTTTGTGAATTCCAGCATTGTTGTAACTGAGAAGGTTTGAATGTTTTTAATAAATCTCTGATCAGAGTAAACTTTTGGAAACGTATTTGTCTTGAAACAGGTGCTTGGAGACAGGGACAGGTTTCAGTAAACTGTATTGATTTTTGGATAGAATGTTGAATGTTTTGGTTTTAATTGGAATCCGAAAACATACCTGCATATTGTCCTTTACTTTGAATGCATGCATTGAGGTAAAGGCCCATTTAGAGCCCCTTTTGGGTCGAGTCTTTACAATAGTGTTGGCATCGATGGATGCGTGGTTGATCCAGTGTTAGAGCCATAAGTTGGATGGTTGAGCGGAGCTCATTTAGTGGGCACTTTGGTTTGAGGTATGTCAGCTTGGTGTGGATATGCTCTCGCAAGAGTGAGTTGGCCAATGTGGCATTTTCCGTGGTGAGTTGACCCCGAGTGGGTTTGAACTCTTGTTGCTCCCTTGCTAGTTGTGGCTCTATTGGGAGGCAAGAGCTGCCTTGTGTGAGAGTTCTTGTTGGCATTGGATCTTAAGGAATCAAGTTGGAGCTGTACACGCCGGTGTACTTTTGTGTAGCTCGTTCCGTGGTGTATGTTTTGAGAGCCACGAGAGGTTTATGTTGAGAAACTAGTGCTCAGTCTTTGAGGTGTCAAGGCTTTAGTTCTTGACAAGTGCCCTAGCTTGGGTTGTAAGGATACCGTGCTCGTAGCCGGGTTGTTGTTTAAGCAAGTTATGCTAGTTGGACCTTGACCTGGTTAGAGGAACTTCTTTTTTATCGTTGGTTAGAGTTCAGTTGGAACTGAACAAGAGCGGTGGTAGCAAAGCCGCGCAGTTTCTGATCGTTATGGCTAGGAGAGTTGTTCGGATCCTTACCTTGGATAGAAGCTATGTTGTGGTTGTTGCTTGAGTAGGAGGATGACGCATTCTGTAGCGTTTCTGGTCCTCTTGGTTTCCAAGGAATTGGAATTGGCCAGCATAGTTGAGATGCTGGAAGAAGATGTGCTTGTGTAGCCAGATGTCTGTTAGACCGTTTGGCGACAGTGTGTCTCGGAGGGTGATCGGAGGGACCCTAGGTTGTGGAGAGCCTCGCCAGAGCTCAGTTAGACCCAGGCAGTGTTTCTCGGGTGAGTTGCTGGCAGATTTGGTAGACTAGCAAGCTAGTGTTTGTTTGGAGTAGAGTCCGGATTGGTTCCGGTGTGGTGGCAAGTTGGTGCTTGGTGTTGACCAAGGTGTGGTTTTGAGTTGCTAGCAGTTAGTTTTGATCGTGGGGGCGAGTGGTTCGTTACTTGTAGGTTGACAAGCTAGCGTTGTTTTAAGTGCCTCCGCGTTGGTTTCGAAGCAGTTTTTAGGATGGTGCTTGGCGTTGACCAAGGTTTGGTTCTCATGTTGTTCTAGAGCTAGCTCGGTTCGAGCAAGCGAGCGTTGCCTTGAGGACTTGTTCCTAGCCAGGTTGTTTAGGGAGTTGACCCCTCCCTCGGTGGATGAGTAAGTGCTGCTAGTTCTAGATTGGTGGTCCAATCGGTTGTGGGATTCCTCGGTTGATGCTTCCTAGAGAATTGGTTATTGTTGCCTTGATGAGCAAGTCAGCTAGCGTGTGTGAAGTTCGCTGTCCTGCGGAAGTTCGCTTGCTGGGAAATCGTTCCTGTTTAGAAGAAGTCAGCTTAGCTCCTAAGTTGTGTAGTTGTAAGAACCCGACCCAAAACACGGTCCTAAACATGGGTTCTCACTCAGCATGCAAGTTAAATATGTCAACAAGCGGTTTAGTGCTCATATTTTAAAACTTTACAAAACATTTGAGAACGGGGAACACTTAAAACATAACCTACAATTTTCATTAAGCAAATCCAACAGAGTAAAAACAAGCCTGGCCAGTATTTATAAAAGAACACTCAAAACAGTTTAAACAACTTTTAAACAACATTCCCCTAGGACTCCTGTCCATCTACATGTTGAACAAATAATGTAAATAATTAAGTGACAGAGTGCCGGCAGCTCCCATGATCAATCAGCTCCCTCCGCTAGCCGTCCCGGTGCTGTCACAAGTTACCTGGTGGAAAAACCACAGAAATAAGGGTGAGTATAAACATACTCAGTAAGAATCCCCAACCGGGGTATGATACGATACATCAGTCATCTAGCACCCTAGTATACATGCAAACAGTTACCAACACAGATCATAGCTCAACGAGCTTACAAGGCAAAATCCAGAATCCTCGGAAGTCTCCTACTTCTGGCCTAATGATTGGTTCTCATAACCAATCCCGGGATATCTCCGAGGGTCTTTCTCCCTCGGCCAATTGATCAGCTCAAAAACTGATCCAAAAATGTCCGACACCCTCGAGGGTCTTTTTCCCTCGACCACAATGATTAGTGCAAAAACCAATCCCAACGGGTGTCCTCAAGGGCCTCTTGCCCTCGCTAATAAATCTGGACTATCGGAAGAGTACCCGTAGTCTGGCTCTAAACTGGAAGGAACTGGTGTACTCACGAACATTAGCCCGGGGAGCTCTCCGAACAGGCGACTAATGCGTGTGCGCGCACACCGCATGCTGCTGCAACCGGCGTAAATGTGGGGGCCTAAGTACAAACTATGCGGGCCAGGTACACATGCCTAAAGACTCGGAAGCGGTGTCACTGAACACAGTAGTGCGAGGCCCTCGGCACTCATCTGTAACAGCCTGTTCCACCGACCTGAAGCTAAAAACTGGCCAAGGTAGGCTTGCACCGTTGGCAGGGTTCTGCTCTAGCAGGCTACAAACTAGGCTTATGCCGATGTGGTAGCTACATCCACATCGGCTGCCGGTGGAAAGCAATGTACGTTATGCTTCGCTCTAACTCCCGACCCATGGGGACAAAGTACATTATGTCCGCTCTCAGCCTCTAGATGATGACAAACCCTACTATACTAGCTAAGAGTACAGAGTAAATGATTCCTGGCTGACAAACAATAATCCACATCAATCACACTTAACCTAGCATGATACTACGATCTTAAACAGGAATCATAAGCATGCTGGAAGAACAAACCTAGCATGGCACTAACATGTACAATCAGACAAACATGCTAAGCAAGAGATCAATCATAGCTGCCCTATCACTATCATGCTCATAACAGTCAACAAGCATACAAGGCACATCATGATAATATCGCAGGGTCCACACAACCAAGGTAAGAAATCCTTACCTGGAAACAAGCAGAAATAACTATAACGATCAACCAAGCGACCCTCGAGCTTCTAAGAGAACCCAAGCAACCTAAGCATTTAATAAAAACAACCTAATTAAATAAACATCAACCATCAGCTTAGGACCTAAGGGAGAAAAGACTCGGTAAATACCATCCGAGAAGGCACAAGGCTCGGGCAACACCAACACAAGAGGCGGTGTCGTCGGCAAAGAAGGAGGTCGGCGCGCAGCAGCAGCACAGATGAGGACAGGCGCGCGGGCGAGGCGGGCTGGGCAACAGAGACGGCGCGCGGACGACGCGTCTGGGCTGCAGAATGGTGCGCGGCACAGGTGACGGGGCTGAGCGGCAGCGAGAGGTGTCGAGCGATGCAGGGCGTGCGACAACTTGGCGAGGCAGGGGCGGCGCTTGGACGACGCATCTAAGCGGCAGCGAGCGATGCAGGGCGGCGCTGGGGCACGGACGGCGACCGAGACACGGGATTGGCTTCTGTACTGCGACTGGGTCGACGCACGGTGCCTGCGAGCGTGGGGCATCTGGGCGCAGAGTAGGGGTTGACGGTGGCGCCTGGGCCGGTGCTGCTGGTGCGGCGCGACTGGGCGGCCTGGTGAGGAGCGGTTGGGCATGGTGCGGCCAGGGTTTGGTGGGGCTCGGCAAAGAGAGAGAGAGAGAGAGAGAGAGAGAGAGAGAGAGAGAGAGAGAGAGAGAGAGAGAGAGAGAGAGAGAGAGAGAGAGAGAGAGAGAGAGAGTGAGAGAGAGTTGCAAAACAAGGGGGAATGGGATTTTCTTGATTTTCTTTCCTTATCCAATTTTTAAATAGGTCTTGAAGACCTAAAATCCCTTCCCACGGCTTCCTCCTTCGAGACCCGGCTGAAGCAATCTTTTCCAAACTTCCAAACGACTAGCCCAAACATCTTGGGTCTTGCAACCAACAACAATCAAGCCTCGACAAAGGCAAGAGCGACCCTGAAATCCTGAAAATCCACAAATCCTGCCCGGGGAGCAAAAGACCAAAATACCCTTTAAGGTTAAAATAGCTCGAACGGCCCAACCGAACAACCGAATCTTGAACCGAAAGCACCTGAAAAACCCGAATAGAAAACTGGGCCGTTACAATACTCCCTCCTTTTAAGACTTTCGTCTCCGAAAGTCCTAAGACGAAACAACTCTAGGAAATCTCCACTGATTCCTAACCAACAGAACTTCTCGGCTAAAGACAACACTAGCCCTTCTTCCAAAGCTAAACCTTCTCGGGTTCCCAAAGGCTCAAAGCCACGATGCCAACCAATCTGCCACAAACTATCTCAACCAAGACTGGGCATACACTGAACTCCGAAGAAATAGATGAGATAGAGCTAGACGATAAACCCCATCCTCAACTCGCACCAACTCTCAAACGGTCTTAATAATCATAGGGCTCACTTAACCCTGCTAACCCAACTCGGAACGCCTCTCTACGGCGCTACTCTCAGCAACTCGCAGACTGGTCACAAGCTCCAAAACTCTACGCCACGCACTGGCATAACTTCTCTGAATGCTCACAGCTGTTAACAAACAGCCTCAACCCTACACCATGCTGTCCAAGCAACTGAACCTCCCAAGTTTCAGAAACTAAACGGCCTACTCTTACTTCACAAGAGACCAGCAAACCTCAATGTTCGTCTACAATCCTTAACGAAAACCAATCGAACCACCAACTGGCGGCTAAACCTAGGGGCAAACTTCTCCAACTTGTACGCGTCCATAACCCTTAAACAACCATCTTAAAGAGAAAACGTCGTACCAAAGACAAGGGGCACAATCCTGGTTCGCCAGACGGCTAACACCACTCACACCAGTTGAAACTTCGGCTACGGCCAACTCGAAAAGACATGGTCCAGGCACAGGCTCCACTCGGCCAAACCAACAAACTGGAGCCCCTCAACGGCCGAACGCAAACTTTTCAATGCAAACCTTCCAGCAACTGGCCTAAGAGAACATTCCTAGACAAGGAAACAACCAACATTCCTCTCAAGGAAATCTCGGGTAGCAAGGACTAAAACATCACGCAGCTACTAGCAACACAACACCTTGAGGATAACAACTCAACGGTTTTACCAACCAATGCCACGGCACCTCTATGCCAACTCACTCAACTGAGGCGTAGCTATATTGCCAACTGCGAACGCACAACAACTAGGAACAAAGCCCGAGAAGGGCTTGCTCTGCAGAAACTCAACCTATGCTTATAACGAGCAAAGCTCGCTTCCAAGCTACCACTCAACTCTTAAGTCCAACTGGCTACTCAAAGGACTTCCTCCTTTTAGCTTGGACCTAACTCATCTTCCAACCAGAAACGCCACACCCGGAACATCGCAAGGAATACAAATAACGACAACCATGATGCTGGCGAATCGCAAGAAACACGAACTGACAAGGCTACCTCAAAAGTCAATACTCGAAGCTGGCATCCACGGTGCAACTCAACCACCATAGAAACTAAGGGCTCTTCAAACCCCAAAGATCCAACAACTTTCCAGCAACAACTCAACTCTTAAACTGGCTGGCCTCTGCCCTTGCGGGGACAAACAACTTTTCGCTTGCTAAAACACAATGCAGGGACCCTTTCGCTGGGCTGACCGCTGCGCTACTCTGATCAACTACACAACTCAGGAGCTAAGCACACTTCTTCTAAACGGAAATGATTCCCCAGCAAGCGAGCTTCCGCAGGACAGCGAACCTCACACACGCTAGCTGTCTTGCTCATCAAAGGCAACAACAACCAAATCTCTAGGAAGCATCAATCGAGGAATCCCACAACCGATTGGACCACCAATCTAGAACTAGCAGTACTTACTCAATCCGCCGAGGGAGGGGTCAACTCCCAAAACAACCTGACTAGGAACAAGTCCTCAGGGCAACGCCCGTTTGCTCAAACCAAGCTAGCTCTCGAACAACATGGGAACCATACTTGGTTAACACAAAGCACCACCTTGCTAAGAATCCCAAAAACCAACGCGGAGGCACTTAAAGCAACGCTAGCTTGTCAACTGACAAGTAACGAACCACTCGCCCCACGAGCAAAACTAACTGCTAGCAACTCAAAACCACACCTGAACCAATCCGGACTCTACTCCAAACAAACACTAGCTTGCTAGTCTACCAAATCTGCTAGTAACTCACCCGAGGTCTACAACCTAGGGTTCCTCCGATCACCCTCTGACACACACGGTAGTCAAATGGTCTAACAAGCAACTGGCTACACGGGCACAACTCTCTCCAGCATTTCAACTATGCTGGCCAACACCAACTCCTTGGAAACCAAGAGGACCATAAACGCTACAGAATGAGCCATCCTCCTACACAAGCATCAGCCACAACATAGCTTCTATTCAAGGTAAGGATCCGAACAACACTCTTAACCAGGACGATCAGAAACTGACCGGCTTCGCTACCACCGCTCTTGTTCGGTTCCAACTGAACTCTAACCATCTACCAAAAAGAAGTTCCTCTGACCAGGTCAAGGTCCAACTAGAGAAACTAGCTTAACAACAAACCGGCTACGAGCACGGTATCTTTACAACCAAAGTCAGGGCACTTGCCAAGAACTAAAGCCTTAACACCTCAAGGACTGAGCACTGGTTGCTCAACATAAACCTCTCGTAGCTCTCAAAACATACACGACGAAATGAGCTACACAAAAGTACACCGGCGTGTACAGCTCAGACTCGATTCCTTAAGATCCAATGCCAACAAGAACTCCCACACAAGCCAGCTCTTGCCTCCCAATAGAGCCACAACTAGCAAGGGAGCAACAAGAGTTCAACCCACTCGGGTCAACTCACCACGGAATGCCACATTGGCCAACTCACTCTTGAAAGAGCATAACCACACCAAGCTGACATACCTCAAACCAATGTGCCCACAAAATGAGCTCCGCTCAACCATCCAACTTATGGCTCTAACACTGGATCAACCACGCATCCATCGATGCTAACACTATCCATACTAGGGTAACTCAAAGGGTAGCCGAATCATGCTACCATCAAACTGGATCACAAGCTCACAACACAGGCGCGAGAACTCGAACTCGTTAGCTCTTAACAACCTACAACATCCTTTTGCACCCAACTCTCGGTGACCCTGAAATGCTTCTACTTTCCCTCGAAAAACCTCATACTTGTAGTTCTCTGACTACCACCGAGCTAGATTTCTTATGCAACCCAAACAGGTGCAACCTCAAGAAACGGGTACAAGACTGATGGGGATGCTATACTTCAGGCGGGTCATGGAACCACCTGCACAAAAGTGCCAACTGGCCTGAATCTAGGCCTCCTCTCAAAGCTTGGTGCCAACAGGCACTACATCCTTTACAACACAAATCAGCCCTATACGAGCTTTATGCTCCTCTGAGGGTAGGGAAGGTCACACTCCAAGTGACGGGGGAATGGCACTCAGCACAAGAGTCCCAACACTCGAGCAGTCTACTCTCTGGCAACTCGTCTAACAGACATGCCACAGCCTACTCCTGCATCCCACTCTTTGCTCAACAAAGCTCAGGCCAACTCCTGCATCCCACTCGATGCTCGACAAAAGCTCAGGCCAACCCCTCGGGTGGCAACAACTAGCTCCACATTTGGAACATGCTAACAAAAGAGTGCTCTATCCTACTAGCCTACTGAAATCCATGGACGGGTTAAGCCCTGACACGCAAACTCCACACTACTCCCTGGCTACGGGTTACTAAAAGAACTGGCTGTTAAACAACAGCAGGCTTGCAAAGGATCAAAGATGTCTCTACATCTTCCTCGAGCCACTAACACGGCATCTTGCCAAACGATCGGGCGACTGGTGGAGACTCTGCTGGTCCACCTCTCACAAAGAACTTCCACCACCCAACTGTTGTATCAAACAACATAGGAATGGCACACCTCGGCCTCTGAACATCAGGACATCCGAACACACGGATGAAAAACGTGATCCTGGCCAACCACTTCGCTGCTAGCGGTAGGCCTTTCTAAAACAGCAAGCTCTATAGGCTTCCACTTGCCAAACTCGGCGGCTCCATCAACGCCAACAAACTCATCAGCATAAACGTGCTGATCCTGCCCTTCCGGGAACCTCCGAGGCTACAAGAGCTACTGGGGGGTGCCTTCTGAAAAACTCTGTCAGCTTGGCTATCTGGGCCCGGGACTCCTCACTACGCGCGCTACAAGCGCGCTCAGGTCTCGCGCTCGATAGCTTAAAGACCTGCCATCAATTCTCTCATGGCTGGAGCACACTCTGCTCAAGGAGTCACACTCTGAGGCGTGCTAGCCTCTACCCCCTCCACTTGGCAACATAACTGCCAGGGCCAAACCTGGCCTGCGGGTCTAGACAACCCTGGACGCGGTCTCAACATCGACACGATCAATCCAAATCTCGGTTGAACATACCAAACGTCCCTGCTCCTCCATGTGTAATCAACATCCTGGCGATCTACACAAAGCATAAAAGCTAGCCCACGCTGAGGCTCTCACTGCTCAACAAGGGTAACACATGTATACTAGATGCAGTATCGTAAAATAAAACCCTTAGCTTAATGAACTCAGACAAACCTGACGGCCGTGGAGTGCTGATGATCATGGGAACAACAACTTACAAAGCAGGTTAGTCTACAAAATCTATGACTTTGTGCTCTGATACCAACTGTAAGAACCCGACCCAAAACACGGTCCTAAACCTGGGTTCTCACTCAGCATGCAAGTTAAATATGTCAACAAGCGGTTTAGTGCTCATATTTCAAAACTTTACAAAACATTTGAGAACGGGGAACACTTAAAATATAACCAACAATTTTCATTAAGCAAATCCAACAGAGTAAAAACAAGCCTGGCCAGTATTTATAAAAGAACACTCAAAACAGTTTAAACAACTTTTAAACAACATTCCCCTAAGACTCCTGTCCATCTACATGCTGAACAAATAATGCAAATAATAAACGACAGAGTGCCGGCAGCTCCCATGATCATTCAGCTCCCTCCTCTAGCCGTCCCGGTGCTGTCACAAGTTACCTGGTGGAAAAACCATAGAAATAAGGGTGAGTATAAACATACTCAGCAAGAATCCCCAACCGGGGTACGATACGATACATCAGTCATCTAGCACCCTAGTATACATGCAAACAGTTACCAACACAGATCATAGCTCAAAGAGCTTACAAGGCAAAATCCGGAATCCTCGGAAGTCTCCTACTTCTGGCCTAATGATTGGTTCTCATAACCAATCCTGGGACATCTCTGAGGGTCTTTCTCCCTCGGCCAATTGATCAGCTCAAAAACCGATCCCAAAGATGTCCTACACCCTCGAGGGTCTTTCTCCCTCGACCACAATGATTAGTTCAAAAACCAATCCCAACGGGTGTCCTCAAGGGCCTCTTGCCCTTGCTAATAAATCTGGACTATCGGGAGAATACCCGAAGTCTGGCTCTAAACTGGAAGGAACTGGTGTACTCACGAACATTAGCCCGGGGAGCTCTCCGAACCGGCGACTAACGCGTGTGCGCGCACACCTCATGCTGCTGCAACCGGCGTAAATGTGGGGCCCTAAGTATAAACTATGCGGGCCAGGTACGCATGCCTAAAGACTTAGAAGCGGTGTCACTGAACACAGTAGTGCGAGGCCCTCGGCACTCATACATAACAGAATGTACACGGACGGACAGAAGCTAAGAACCGGCCAAGGTAGGCTTGCGCTGTTGGCAGGGTTCTGCTCTAGCAGGCTACAAACTAGGCTTATGCCGATGTGGTAGCTACATCCACATCGGCTGCCGGGGGAAAGTAATGTACGTTATGCTTCGCTCTAACTCCCGACCCGTGGGGACAAAGTACGTTATGTCCGCTCTCAGCCTCTGGATGATGACAAACCCTACTATACTAGCTAAGAGTACAGAGTAAATGATTCCTGGCTAACAAACAATAATCCACATCAATCACACTTAACCTAGCATGATACTACTATCTTATACAGGAATCATAAGCATGCTGGAAGAACAAACCTAGCATGGCACTAACATGTACAATCAGAAAAACATGCTAGCAAGAGATCAATCATAGCTGCCCTATCACTATCATGCTCATAACAGTCAACAAGCATACAAGGCACATCATGATAATATCGCAGGGTCCACACAACCACGGTAAGAAATCCTTACCTGGAAACAAGTAGAAATAACTATAACGAATCAACCAAGCGACCCTCGAGCTTCTAAGAGAACCCGAGCAACCTAAGCATTTAATAAAAACAACGTAATTAAATAAACAACAGCCATCAGCTTAGGACCCAAGGGAGAAAAGACTCGGGAAATACCATCCGAGAAGCCACAAGGCTCGGGCCACACCAACACAAAGCAGAGGCGGCCGCGGCAGCAAGGAGGAGGTCGGGCGCAGCGCCGATAGGACAGTTCTGGCGCTACTGGCGAGCAGACGCGCTGGAGCGGGCGCAAGGAGGCTGGCGAGCAGACGGCGCATGGACGACGCGTCTGGCTGCGACACGGCGCGCGGCGCAGGCGACGGGGCTGAGCGGCAGTGAACGGCATCGAGCGATGCAGGGCATACGACAACTGGGCGAGGCGGGGCGAGCGACTGAGTGCGGGCGGCGCTGGACGACGCGACGGCGACGATCCGGGGCAGCAGCGATGTGGGCGGTTGGGGCGCGACGGCGACCGAGACACGGACTTGGCTTCACGTGCTTTGCGACAGGTCGACGCGCTGCGGCAAAGCGCAGCGTGGGGCATCCGGGCGCAGAGCGGGTTGTTGGTGGTGGCACCGGGCGGTCTTTGGTGGGTATGGTGCGGCTAGGGTTTGGTGGGGCTCGGCAAGGAGAAAGAGAGAGAGAGAGAGAGAGTTGCAAAACAAGGGGGAATGGAATTTTCTTGATTTTCTTTCCTTATCCAATTTTTAAATAGGTCTTGAAGACCTAAAATCCCTTCCCACGGCTTCCTCCTTCGAGACCCGGCTGAAGTAATCTTTTCCAAACTTCCAAACGACTAGCCCAAACGTCTTGGGTCTTGCAAACAACAACAATCAAGCTTCGACAAAGGCAAGAGCGACCCTGAAATCCTGAAAATCCATAAATCCTGCCCGGGGAGCAAAAGACCAAAGTACCCCTTAAGGTTAAAATAGCTCTAACGGCCCAACCGAACAACCGAATCTTGAACTGAAAGCACCTGAAAAACCCAAATAGAAAACTGGGCCGTTACAGTAGTTGATCAGAGTAGCGCAGCGGTTAGCCCAGCGAGAGGGTCCCTGCATTGTGTTGTTAGCAAGCAAAAGGTTGTTTATCCCCGCAAGGGCGGAGGCCAGCCAGTTTAAGAGTTGAGTTGTTTCTAGATAGTTGTTGGATCTTTGGGGTTTGAAGACCCCCCCCCCCTAGTTTCTATGGTGGTTGAGTTGCACCATGGATGCAAGCCTCGAGTATTAGCTTTTGAGGTAGCCTTGTCAGTTCGTGTTTCTTGCGATTCGCCAGCATCATGGTTGTCGTTATCCGTATTCCTTGCGATGTTCCGGGGATGGAGCTTCTGGTTGGAAGAAGAGTTAGGTCTAAGCTAAAAGGAGGAGGTCCTTTGAGTAGCCAGTTGGACTTAAGAGTTGAGTGGTAGCTTGGAGTCGAGCTTTGCTCGTTATAAGGTTAGGTTGAGTTTCTACAGAGCAAGCCCTTCTAGGGCTTTGTTCCTAGTTGTTGTGCGTTCGCAGTTGGCATTATAGCTGAGCCACAGTTGGGTGAGTTGGCACAGAGGTGCCGTGGCATTGGTTGGTAAAACCCTTGAGTTGTTATCCTCAAGGTGTTATATTGCTAGTAGCTACGTGATGTTTAGTCCTTGCTACCCGAGATTTCGTTGAGAGGAATGTTGGTTGTTTCCTTGTCTGGCAATGTACTCTTAGGTCAGTTGCTTGTAGGTTTGCATTGAAAATTTTGCGTTCGGCCGTCGAGGGGCTCCAGTTTGTTGGTTGGCCGAGTGGAGCCTTTGCCTGGACCTTGTCTTTTAGAGATGGCCGTAGTCGAAGTTTCAGCTGGTGTGAGTGGTGTTAGCCGTCTGGTGAACCAGGATTGTGCCCCTTGTCTTTGGTACGACGTTTTCTCTTTAAGATGGTTGTTTAAGTGTTATGGACGCGTACTAGTTGGAGAGGTTGCCCCTAGGATCAGCCGCCAGTTGGTGGTTCGATTGGATTTCGTTAAGGTTTGTAGACAAGCTTTGAGGTTCGCTGGTCTCTTGTGAAGTAAGAGTAGGCCGTTTAGTTTCTGAAACCTGGGAGGTTCAGTTGTTTGGACAACATGGTGTAGGGTTGAGGCTGTTTGTTAACAGCTGTGAGCATTCAGAGAAGTTATGCCAGTGTGTGGCGTAGAGTTTTGGAGCTTGTGACCAGTCCGCGAGTTGCTGAGAGTAGTGCCGTAGAGAGGCGTTCCGAGTTGGGTTAGCAGGGTTAAGTGAGCCCTATGATTATAAGACCGTTTGAGAGTTGGTGCGAGTTGAGGATGTGGTTTGTCGTCTAGCTTTATCGCATCTATTTCGTCGGAGTTCAGTGTATGCCTAGTCTTGGTTGAGATAGTTTGTGGCAGACTGGATGGTATAGTGGCTTTGAGCCTTTGGGAACCAAAGAGGGTTTGGTTTTCGAAGAAGGCTAGTGCTGTCTTAACTGAGAAGTTCAGTTGATTAGGAATCAGTGGGATCTCCTAGAGTTGTTTCGTCTTAGGACTTTCGGGGGCAAGAGTCTTAAAAGGAAGGAGTATTGTAACGGCCCAGTTTTCTATTCCGGTTTACCAGGTGCTTTCGGTTCAAGGATCGGTTGTTCGGTTGGGCCGTTAGAGCTATTTTAACCCTTAGGGGTATTTTGGTCTTTTGCTTCCAGGGCAGGATTTGTGGATTTTCCGGATTCCAGGGTCTCTTCTGCCTTTGTCGAGGCTTGATTGTTGTTGGTTGCAAGACCCAAGATGTTTGGGCTAGTCGTGTGGAAGTTTGGAGGTGGTTTGGGTTTTGGCAAAATTATTATTAAGTTTAGTGCTTCCTTTGGGATTTGAGCCCTTGCCCTTAATGTTGATTGGGAGTTTAAATTAAGTGAGTTTTATTTATTGGAAAAGATTGCTTCAGCCGGGTCTCGAAGGAGGAAGCCGTGGGAAGGGATTTTAGGTCTTCAAGATCTATTTTAAATTGGACAAGGATGGAAAAATAAGGAAAAAATCCCTTTTCCCCCTTGTTTTATCTCTCTCTCTCTCTCTCCCCCCCTCTCACCAAACCGAGCCTGGTCGGGCCGTCAGGGCCGTTTGTGTCTTTTCCAGTTACTAAAATTATTGGATGGATTTATGTAGGTTTTTGGAAGGATTTGTGGTTTGGTTTGAGCAAGGTTTGTTGCAAAAGTAAAAATAAAGGAAATTGTGCTGCAGCTGGGGTTTGAACCCGGGTCTCCTGGAAAGCTTGTGGGGATGTGTGCCAATTGAGCCATTAGGTGCTCTTGTTGCTCTTCCTGCATCATTTTATGGTTAGCCTTGGATTTTGGGAGTTTTGGTGCATTTGGTTAAATGAAATAGAAATTAGGTTTGTTCCATCTTCTTCTCCAAAGTGTGTGGCCGCCCAAGCTATTCTCTCCATTGCCTTGCCGAGTTCTTCATCCTTGCAGCTCCCTTGGATCGATCATCATCATTCCGGGTAGGTATCGATCTTCCTCTTCTTCTTCTCATCCGTTTGGTGTCTTTGTTTGACCAAGTGAATAGAAGAGTGTTGTGTGTGTTTGTGTTGATTGCGGCCACCGAGAAGCCCACCCAGCGGCCCGATCGCCGAAGTCGCCAGCCCTCCGTCCGTCGCGCACAGCAGCAGCCCAGATCGCCCAAGGTCGCTCGCGGTCGCAGCCATCGCACGCCAGATCGCCGGTCGTCCTCGCCTGATCGCTCGCACGCCAGGAGGCCCTCGCCGGCGCCCGCGCGCCTTCGCTCCGAGCTGATCGCCCGCGCGCCTTCGCTCCGAGCTGATCGCCCGCACGCCCAGACGCTTCGCCGCGCGCGTGCGCGTCCGCCGCCGCGCGTTCGTGCCGTGCCTTGCTCGCTGCCGTGCGCGCAGCCGCGCCAGCGCCGCCCATCCGCGCGCACGTGCGCGCCAAGACCGTGCCGGTAGCGCGGCGGCGCCAGCCTGCCTGCCGTGCGGCGGCTGCCGGCAACTCCAAGTTCGTGTCGCGTCGCCGTGCCGCGTGAGTGCCGAGCCGAGCTTGTTGTTCTATTGTTTTTTTTAGACGTTTTAGATGTTGATTATTATTGGTTTGCTAGGTTCCCGCTAGCTAGCTCGGGATCGATCGCAGCTTAGGATTTTGTGTGTAGTTGCCTCCCGGCCAGGTAAGGATTTCTTACCGGAGTTGTGTGGACCCTGCGATGTTCTATGTGATTGATGTTGTATGTTTGTTTGTGATTATCGGCATGTGTAGTTTAGGTGCTCGCTCAATTCTCGATGGCATGACTTCGTATGTTGTTCTTTCATGTTAGTCCATGCTAGGTTGTTCCGTTCGGCATGCTCATATTCATTCTTGTTCCAGTAGTACCATGTTAGGTCTGCTTTGTATTCTTACGAGCACGTATTGGATTGTTTGTTGATTGTTAAGGCGGAGTTAGAATTCAGGTAGGTAGCATCATCGGGCCCGATGCATAAAGTATCTTGCATCCATGGCACGGACGTCGAGACAGTTCTCCGTCCCTGGACCCCGTTAGGGTTTAGCTAACCCGACAGGTAGGCCCCGCAATCTTGGGTGAGGGTGGCAGACTGTTAAATGCCCCAACGGTCGGGATGATGACTTGGCATTGCCTCGCCCCCGGCGATCGCACGTCCTCGGCGTGTTCGGCCTTAGCCCTTGATTGCCACTTGATAGGGCAAGGGCGGCTTCTGGTGTAAGCCTACCACGACCGATTCCTTAGCCTCGGTGCGGTGGTTGGCCGACATAGTTCACGTGTCGAGTCTCACACCCCTATGTCGTCGTGACACCGATCCAGAGATTTAGTTAGGCGTGGTGACTGGACATGGGCAGCTTGCCACTAGACCCGCCACCCCCCATAGTCTGCAGTAGCACGCGGTGCGCTCTTACGCTCATTACAGCGCCGACCGGAGAGCTCCTCGGGATCTTGAGCTAGTGCACCTTTCGTATCGACAGTAGACAGGCTGAGGCCGGGACTCGTTTCTCGTTTAGGGCGTATTGTGTGGTGGATTCATTTCCGGACTAAGACCCTGAGTTGGCATCCGAGGTCCAAGTGTGGACTTAAGCTATGTGCTCTATTCTGTGTTTATATTCATAGCTTGCATACACTCATCTAGATGACCATGTGCATCGTATTGTACCCCGGTTGGGGATTCTTACTGAGTAATTCGTTACTCACCCTTATTTTGTGGTTTTCCACAGGTAACCAAGGCGCGAGACAGGATGGCTGAAGGAGGAGCTGTGATCATGGAATCCTGCTGTCATCTCTGACGTTTCTTATGTTATGACTCTTATCGTTATTTTTCCCCTGAATGCATGTAGCCGGGCACGGAGTCCTAGGATGTTTTCTGAATGAATTGTGGATTCCAGCTTTGTTGAATTTGAGGATGTTTTAAATGTTTTTAATAAAATCTCGATCGAGAGTAAATCGTTGGAAATGTATTTTTCTCGTGAAACAGTGCTTGGAGACAGAGGGACAGTTTCAATAGACTTTATCGTTTCTGAATGAATCTTGAATGTTTTGTTTTTAATGGGAATCCGAAAACTTTATTTGCATTTTGTCTTTTACTTTGAATACATGCATTGGGGTAAAGGCCTATTTAGAGCCCCTTTTTGGGTCGGGTCTTTACATCCTTGCTGCTGACAGCCTGCCCTACTGTGTTGGTGTGGCCCGAGCCTTGTGGCTTCTCGGATGGTAATTCCCGAGTCTTTTCTCCCTTGGGCCCTATGCTGTTGGCTGCTGTTTATTTAATTAGGTTGTTTTTATTATATGCTTAGGTTGCTCGGGTTCTCTTAGAAGCTTGAGGATCGCTTGGTTGATTTGTTATAGTTATTTCTAATTGTTTCCAAGTAAGGATTTCTTACCGTGGTTGTGTGAACCCTGCGATATTATCATGATGTGCCTTGTATGCTTGTTGACTGTTATGAGCATGATAGTGATAGGGCAGCTATGATTGATCTCTTGCTAGCATGCTTGTCTGATTGTACATGTTAGTGCCATGCTAGGTTTGTTCTTCCAGCATGCTTATGATTCCTGTTTTAAGATCGTAGTATCATGCTAGGTTAAGTTTGATTGATGTGGATTATTGTTTGTTAGCCAGGAATCATTTACTTTGTACTCTTAGCTAGTATAGTAGGGTTTGTCATCATCCAGAGGCTGAGAGCGGACATAACGTACCTTGTCCCCATGGGTCTGGAGTTAGAGCGAAGCATAACGTACATTGCTTCCCCCCGACAGCCGATGTGGATGTAGCTACCACATCGGCATAAGCCTAGTTTGTAGCCTGCTAGAGCAGAACCCTGCCAACGGTGCAAGCCTACCTTGGCCGGTTCTTAGCTTCAGGTCGGTGGTATAGGCTGTTACAGATGAGTGCCGAGGGCCTCGCACTACTGTGTTCAGTGACACCGCTTCCGAGTCTTTAGGCATGCGTACCTGGCCCTCGTAGTTTGTACTTAGGCCCCTACATTTACTTCGGTTGCAGCAGCATGCGGTGTGCGGGCACACGCGTTAATGGCCAGTTTGGAGAGCTCCCCCGGGCTAATGTTCGTGAGTACACCAGTTCCTTCCAGTTTAGAGCCAGACTTCGGGTACTCTCCCGATAGTCCAGATTTATTAGCAAGGGCAAGAGGCCCTTGAGGACACCCGTTGGGATTGGTTTTTGAACTAATCATTGTGGTCGAGGGAGAAAGACCCTCGAGGGTGTCGGACATCTTTGGGATCGGTTTTTTAGCTGATCAATTGGCCGAGGGAGAAAGACCCTCGGAGATGTCCCGGAATTGGTTATGAGAACCAATCATTAGGCCGGAAGTAGGAGACTTCCGAGGATTCCGGATTTTGCCTTGTAAGCTCGTTGAGCTATGATTTGTGTTGGTAACTGTTTGCATGTATACTAGGGTGCTAGATGACTGATGTATCGTATTGTACCCGGTTTGGGATTCTTCTTTGAGTATGTTTATACTCACCCTTATTTCTCGTGGTTTTTCCACGGGTAACTTGTGACAAAGACTTGGGACGGCTAGAGGAGGGAGCTGAATGATCATGGGAGCTGCCGGCACTCTGTCGTTTATTATTTGCATTATTTGTTCAGCATGTAGATGGACAGGAGTCCTAGGGGAATGTTGTTAAAGTTGTTTATACTGTTTTGATAGTTTTTATAAATACTGGCCAGGCTTGTTTTTACTCTGTTGGATTTACTTAATGAAAATTGTTGGTTATATTTTAAGTGTTCCCCTTTCTCAAATGTTTTGTAAAGTTTTAAAATATGAGCACTAAACTGCCTGTTGACATATTTAACTTGCATGCTGAATGAGAACCCAGGTTTAGGACCGTGTTTTGTGTTGGGTTCTTACAAACTACGAGTACAAAATGACTGATTCCTGGCTAAACATACATATCAACATCGATCACACTTAACCTAGCATGATACTATGAACTTAAAGCAGGAATCATAATCATGCTGGAAGAACAAACCTAGGATGGCACTAACATGTACAAACAGGCAAACATGCTAGCAGGAATTCAAACACAAGTTGTCATATCCACTAACATGCTCATAAAAGTAAACAGGCATACATGTCACAATCAAGAAAACATCGCAGGGTCCACACAACCACGGTAAGAAATCCTTACCTGGAAACAAGTAGAAAATAACTACCACGAATCAATAAGCGACCCTCGAGCTTCTAAGCGAACCCGAGCAACCTAAGCATTCAATAAAAACATCCTAATTAAATAAACAGCAACCAACAGCTTAGGGCCCAAAAGAGAAAAGACTCGGGAATTACCAACCGAGAAGACACTAGGTCTCGGCCCAACCCTCACAACAAGGCAGGCTCTCGGCAGCAAGGGCAGGCGGAACGTGCGGCTGGGGTGTGTTGGCTGGCGCCGCTGGCGCGCTGGCGTATTTGGCGACAAGGGATGCGTGACGCGGCGGCTTGGCGCCGATCTTTAGCGCGGACGGCTCACGCCCGATCTTGCCTTGGCGTGGGACGGGCGCTGGGCGCGGGTGTCTGCGACGCTTGATCGGGCGGCGTGTAGACGTGGGCTGGTGCGGGGCACAGGCGTGTGGAAGCAGCGGGTGCGGCGCGTTGCCAAGGCATTTGAAATTTCTTTGGAGCAGCAGCATGGCGAAGGTCTGGGGCTCTTTGGTGGTGTCACGATGCAGGCGATGGTCCTGTTGCGGCACGCAGCGGCTAGGCGAGGCAGGGGTGGGCGCGCTGTGTTGGGTGATGCTAAATTTCTTTGGTGCGTGGCTTGAAATTTCAGTGGCTCAGGGGCGGTCTTGTGTGGGGGTGGTGACTCGGTGCGGCTAGGCGATGTAGGGTGGCTCGTTGCGGTGGCTCGACTGGGTTCCTTGGGCTCGGCGCTAGGGTTTGATGAGGTCAGCAAGGTGAGAGGGATAGAGTGAAGGAGGTGTGTGGGCAAAACAAGGGGAATGATTTTCTTGATTTTTTCCTTCCTTTTCCTAATTTAAATAGGCCTTGGTGACCTAAATCCCTTTCCAAGGCTTCCTCCTTCGAGTCCCGTCTGAAACAATCTTTTCTCTTTATTAAAATTCATTTAAGTCAAACTCCTAAATCATCATTTAGGGCAAGGGTTCAAATCCCAATGGAAGCACCTAAATTAACAATAATTTTGCCAATAACCAAACCACTTCCAAACTTCCAAGCAACTAGCCCATACTTCTTGGGTCTTGCAACCAACAACAATCAAGCCTCGACAAAGGCAGGAATGACCCTGGAATCCTGAAAATCCACAAACCCTGATCGGGGAGCAAAAAGACCAAAATACCCCTAAGGGTTAAAAAGTCCTAACGGCCCAATCGACTGCCGCAATACTGAACAGAAAGTACCAGGAAACTGGAACGAAAAACTAGGCCGTTACAATACTCCCTCCTTTTAAGACTTTCGTCCCTGAAAGTCCTAAGATTGAAACAGCTCCGGGTAATGAGTCCTCATCTCATCCTCTAGCTCCCACGTCGCTTCCTCTGCCCTCTGATGTCTCCACAGAACCTTCACTAAGCTTATCTCCCGGTTGCGCAAAACCTTGCGCTCAAGAGCCAAAACCTGCACAGGCTTCTCCTCGAAGGATAAATCTTTACTTAACTCTAAGGGCTCATGCTCTAGCACATGCGACGGGTCGGTTGTGCGTCGGTGGTATAGGCTGTCAGCAGAGTGATCCCAAGTTAAAGAGATTGCTCGAGATAGTCGAGGCAGATGGCAATTTTGACTTTGTTGTTGCACCAGACGGAGGCTTGAGATACAGAGGTCGGTTGTGCATCCCAGACGACGCAGGGATTCGAGCCGAGTTGCTCGCCGAGGCTCACAGTTCCCCATTCACTTGGCACCCAGGAGGTACCAAGATGTATCAGGATCTCAAGCAGACGTTTTGGTGGATGGGTATGAAGAGGGGCATAGCTGAGTTTGTTAGCTGGTGTCTCACTTGTCAGCAAGTGAAGGCTCCCAGGCAGAAGTCAGCAGGTTTGTTGCAGCCGTTGAGTGTTCCACAGTGGAAGTGGGACGAGATTTCGATGGATTATATCTCAGGGTTTCCGAGGACACCGAGAGGGTTTACCCAAATCTGGGTGATTGTGGACCGACTGACTAAGAGTGCACACTTTATTCCCGGCAGGATTAGTTATACCGTGGAGCAGTGGGCACAGTTATTTTTCGAGTAGATTGTTCGATACCACGGGGTACCGGCGAAGATAGTGTCAGATCGGGATTCTCGGTTCACATCCCGCTTCTAGAGAGCGCTCCAGAAGGGTATGGGAACTGAGTGCAGCTTCAGCACTGCCTTCCACCCTCAAACCGATGGTCAGACCGAGAGGGTGAATCAGATTCTGGAAGATATGTTGAGATCATGTGTTTTGGACTTTCTAGGCAGTTGGGACCAGTACCTGTGTAAAGACCCGACCCAAAAGGGCTCTAAATGGGCCTTTACCCCAATGCATGTATTGAAAAATAAAAGACATTATGAAAAATATATTTCGGATCCCAAGTAAAAACAGAAACATTCAACAACCAAAACATACATTTCTAAAAGCATAATCTGATCAGAGATTTATTTAAACCATTTAAACAATCCACAAGTACAAATATGCTGGAATCCATAAAACGTAAGAAAACATCCTAGGGCTCCGTGCCCGTCTACATGCATTCAGGGGAAATAACAAAAGTCAAGAGTCATGATATAATAAAATGGTCGAGATGACAAGCAGGATTCCATGATCACGGCTCCTCCTTCAGCAATCTGTCTCGCGCCTTGGTTACCCGTTGAAAACCACAGAATAAGGGTGAGTAACGAATTACCCAGTAAGAATCCCCCAACCGGGTACAATACGATATACAAGATCATCTAGAAGAATGTATGCAAGCTATGAGTACAAACACGAGCGGAGCACATAGCTAAGTCCACACTTGGACCTCGGATGCCAACTCGTGGTCTTAGTCCGGAAATACCACAACACACTATACGCTCTATACGGGAACAAGTCCCGGCCTCACGGCTTCATCGCCGACACGAAAGGTGCAGCGGCTCAAGATCCCGAGGAGCTCTCGGTCGGCGCCAGTAATGAGCGTAAGCGCGCACCGCATGCTACACTGCAAACTCGGGGTGCGGGTCTAGTGGCAAAGCGCCCGTGTTCGATCACCATGCCTAACTAAATCTCCGGATCGGTGTCAGCGACATAGGGTGTGAGACTGGACACGTGAACTATGTCACCTGTACCACCGCACTTTGAGGCTAAGGAACCGGTCGTGGTAGGCTTACACCGAGAAGCGGTCCTTGCCCTAACAGTGGCAATCAAGGGCTACGGCCGAACACGCCGAGGGCGTGCCGATCGCCGGGGACGAGGCAATGCCAAGTCATCATCCCGACCGTTGGGGCATTTAACGATCGCCACCCTCACCCAAGATTGCGGGGCGGCCGTTAGGGTTAGCTAAACCCTAACGGGATCGGGGACGAGTACCATCTCGTACGTCCCGCTCGGGGATGCAAGTTACGTTATGCATCCGCCGGATGATGCTACCTACCCGAACTCTAAACCATAGCAATAATAACAATTCAATCAATGCGATCCAATACGTGCTCAACGAGATACAAGGAACCTAGCATGATACTACGAAGCAAGAACAGATATCGAACATGCCGAATGGAACAACCTAGCATGGGCTAACATGAGAAATGACAAGAGTTCATGCCATCGAGAATTGAGCAGAGCACCTAGGGCTAAACATGCTAGTAATCATACACAGGCATACAAAACAACAATCACAAATATACCGCAGGCCCACACAACTCTGTAAGAAATCCTTACCTTGGTCGGGAGGCTTCTACACACAAATCCTAAGCTGCGGAACAATCCCGAGCTAGCGGCGGGAACCTAGCAAACCAATAATAATCAGCATCTAAAACGTCTAAACAACAAAAGAAACAAGCTCGGCTCGCTCGGGAACTCACGCGCACGGCGACACGAGCTTGGAGCTGCTGGCGAGCCGGGCACGGCAGTGCAGGTGGGCGCAGCCGCGCTACTTGTGGCACGCGGCAGGCGGGCGCTGGCCGCATACTGCACGCGGACGCAGCACGGATGCACGGCAGGAGGACGCGCGCGGCGAAGGCTCTGGGCGTCTTTGGCAGCAGCGGCGAGGCGCGGCGGCGCGGCTGGCGCGGGCGCGGCGAGCGACGCGACGCGGCTGGGCGCGGGCGAGCAGGCAAGGGCGCGCGCGCGCGCTGGCGTTCGCTTCTTTGCGCGCGATCCGCACGCACGACGAGCGATGGCGTCGCGGGAGGGCTGCGATGGTGGATCGGGCGCGACCGGCGGCGATGGCGTCGCGGCGCAGGTCGCTTCAACGATCTGGGCGACTTTGGTGAGCAATGGCGTCGCGGCAGGGCCGCTCAACGGATCTGGGCGATCCGTGCAACGGCAGGGGCGATCCGTGCGACGGCAGGGGTGATCAAGCGCCCCGTCTGGCCGGTGGGCGTGCGACGATGGTCGCTGGCCGGGCTTCTCTCGGGCCGCAATCAACACAAACACACACAACACACCTCTTTTCACTCGGCCAAAAGCACACCAAACGGATGAGAAGAAGAAGAGGAAGATCGATACCTACCGGAATGATGATGAACGATCCAAGGAGCTGCAAGGATGAAGAATCGGCAAGGGCTATGGAGAGGGAGAGCTTGTGCGGCCAAGAGGAGATTTGGAGAAGAAGATGGAATAAACCTAATTCTATTTCATTTAACCAAATGCACCAAAACTCCAAAATCCAAGGTTAACTAAGATGTGATGCAGAAAGAGCAACAAGAGCACCTAATAGCTCAATTGGCACACATCTCTACAAGCTTCCCAGAGACCGGGTTCAAACCCACTGCAAAGACAAATTCCTTTATTTTTACTTTTGCATCAAACCTTGCTCAAACCAAACCACAAACCCCTCCAAAACCTACAAAAACCATCCAATAATTTTAGTAATCGAAAAAGACACAAACGACACGACGGCCCGACCAAATTACCAAATTACCCCTAGGGCATACGGAAGACCGGAAGAAAAACCTAGGTCGTTACAATATTCCCTCCTTTTTATGACTTTCGTCCTCGAAAGTCCTTAAAAACAAGCTTATTTCGGGGTAATGCAACCTCATCTCGTCTTTCCGCTCCCAAGTGGCTTCCTCGGAACCCCGATTCTTCCACCGAACCTTTACCAAACGAATCTCGCGATTACCCAACGTCTTGGTCTCAAAGGCAAGGATCCTCACCGGCTTCTCCTCGAAGTTCAAATCCTCATTCAGTGCAAAGGCTCAAAGTCCACAATGTGCGACGTGGTCCGGCACATCTTGCCTCAACATCGATACATGAAAAACACTATGCACCACGATAGTGACGGAGGTAGGGCTAAGCAGGTAAGCAACTCGCCAATCCTCTCTAGGATCTCAAATGGACCAACAAAGCGGGGACTCAACTTCCCACGCTTACCAAACCTCGAACACCTCGCATTGGAGCAACCTTAAGGAACACATGTCGACCAACCTCAAACTCCAAATCTCGGCGCCGAACATCGGCGTAACTCTCTCGCTGCTCGCACGAAATGTCAACATACGAGCTCTAATCTTACTCAGACCTTGCACCATTGGTCAAGCTGCAGTAACTCGGGACCCAAAACACGTCTATCACCAACCTCTTCCTGAGAACACGGGGACCGATAACGCTTACCATACAATGCCTCGAATGGAGCCATCAGATAAATCGATCGTAATCGTTGTTATAGGCAAACTCCATCAAATCTGTGATCATGGTCCCAAGCGCTCGGGAAATCCAACACACAAGCCCTTAACATATCCTCGAGAATCGATTCACTCTCTCACCGACCATCCGTCCGAGGGTGAAAAGCTGTCTTTGAAATCGCACTCTGTGCCCAAACCCTTCTCGAGCGCTCTCGAAACGAGAAGTGAACCGCGAGTCACGATCGAACACAATCCTCACCGGCACACCATGATAACGGATAATCTGCTCCAAAAACAACTCCGCCCATCGTTCCACGGTATAAGTGTCTCTACCGGAATGAAGTGTGCGCTCTTGGTCAAACGGTCGACTATCACCCAAATCGAGAGAACTTCCTGAGTCCTCGGCAAACCAGAGATAAAGTTCATGGAGATCTCTTCCCATTTCCTTTGGGGCACACTCGGTGGTTTGCAACAAACCGGTGGCCTCTGCTGGGTGCCTTCACTTGTCGACAAGTGAGACACCTACCGATAAACTCTGCCACATCTCTCTTCATTCCCATCCACGGAAAGGTGCGCTTAAGGTCTGATACATCTTGGTACCCAGGGGTGCCAAGCAAAAGGAGGCTGTGGGCCTCGAGAGCAACTCGCCGCAAAACTCGTAATATCGGAACGCACAACCGGCCTCTATAAGTCAACCCACCATGCGGTGAATATACAAAGTCAAAGTCACCGTCAAGACTAACTCTGTCAACCAATCTCTTAAGTGCGGGGTCACCCAACCGGCCGTCTATAATCCGCACGCCTAATCGACGGTGAGCAGTCCAATCGAGCTACCTCTGGCGGTAACCTCACCCAACAACATCTGCAACCTCGGCCGCTCGAACTCTCTCCGCAAACCGGGTGAGGAAACTCAACAACGCCGCAGAGTGCGGCGTCTTTCTACTCAAGGCATCGGCCACTACATTGGCTTTACCGGATGGTACAAAATCTCGCATGATCATAATCCTTTACCAGCTCTAACCATCTCCCTCGCCTCATATTCAACTCCGTGCGAGTAAAGCAGATACTTGAGGCTCGGTGATCGGTAAACATCATCGAATCCGCTCACCATACATGTAATGCCTCCAAATCTTGGTGCAAACACCACTGCTTTGCCAAATCCATATCATGAGTCGGGTAGTTACGCTCATACGGACCGGTGACGGGAAGCATAGGCAATGACCTTCCCGTCTTTGCATCAACACACAACCTAATCCAAACTTGGAAGCATCATTGTAGACCACGAAACCACTGTCCCCTCCGGATCGCCAACAGTCTTTGAAGTCAAAGCTGCGCTTGAGCACGGCAAAGCTCTCATCACACCTATTGTCCCAAACAAACTCGACACCCTTCCTCGTCGACGAGTGAGGGGCGAGGCTAAAGCGAAAAGTCCTGACGAACCGGTAGTAGTAACTCGCCAAACCCGAAAAGCTGCGAATCTCGGCAATCGAAGTCGGCTTGGCCCATGAACTCACGGCCTCAATCTTCGCGGGGTCCACGGCTATACCATCTCTCGAAACCACGTGGCCTAGGAAGGCCACTGCTCCAACCAGAAATCACATTTGGAAAACTTCGCATAGATTTGGTTTTCCTCAAAGCCGCCAATACTCGCCTCAAATGCTCTGCATGGTCTTCTTTAGACCTTGAATAAATCAGAATATCGTCAATGAACGCGATGACGAAAATTTTGTCCAAAAATGATTTGAACACCCTATCCATCATGTCCATGAACGCGGTGGGGCATTGGTCAATCCAAACGACATGACCACAAACTCATAGTGACCATATCTAGACACGAAAGTCGTCTTAGGAATGTCGGCATCCCCGATCCGCAATCGATGGTAACCGGATCTCGAGATCTATCTTGGAGAACACGAAGCTCCCCGAAGGCGATCGAACAAATCATCGATACGGGGCAAGCGGATACTTATTCTTCTTTGTCACCTTATTAAGCTCGCGGTAATCAATACATAAGCGCATAGAGCCATCCTTCTTTTCACAAACAGAATCGTGCACCCACGGGACACACTCGGACAGATGAACCCTCGATCTAACATCTCCCGCAAATGAATCTTCGTTCCTTTAACTCACATTGGCGCCATACGATACGAAGCCTTCGAGATAGGGAGGGTCACGACTCGAGCTCAATTGTGAAGTCAACCTCTCTCTTGGGGCAACCCCGTAACTCCTCAGAAACACGTCCGCAAACTCTCGCACGACCGGTACACGATCAACAGACAGCGAGGGGCGGCTCTTCCTGCACAACTTGGCTAGATAGCCCCAAGCTCCATGAGCTAGCAACCGACGAGCTTTCACGGTGACACCATCGGCGGGCAAACTCCACCCCGAACTCCACGAAACTTAAAGCTGGGCCGACTGGCGGCTGAACACTACTTCTTTCGGTGGCGGTCCAATCAACGCGTGGTTTGCGACTAACCACTCCATACCAAGAATCACATCAAAACCGCTCATAGGCGGAACTATGAGCGTAGCCACTAGCAACTCTCCGGATATCTCGATCCGGCCATCCCTAATCTTATCTCTAGCCAACATATCAACTCCCGAAGGAGTTGCAACAGATAACTCGAAACCTAGAGGCTCTAGTCTTAACTTAGCATGCTCAACCAAACAACATAGATACAAATGAATGCGTAGAACCGAGAATCAAACAAGGCAAATGCGCAGATGATCTAAAACAAGAAGCGCACACCGCCATACAGCGGCATCCGTGACGCTCGGCCTCTGACGGGTCGTAGCAAACACTCGACCGCTTTCTTATTGGCCGAGTTGCCATAGCCGGGCTGATCACAAAAACGGGCCATGTGCCCCTCTCTACCACAACGGAAGCACAATCTAGGTCGGTGACAAGCTCGGCGTGGACTTTCCCACAAGTAGCACAAGCGGGAACTGCGCCGGGTCCTCCCTGCTGTCGGCTGGAAACGGGTGGAGCTCTCTCACGTGATCTCTGTTTCGAAGCGCCCCTTGGCGGCGCTGGTCGCCTCCTCAGAAAATCAAACTTCCTCTTTCGCCCACATTGCTGGGACAGACGGGGCCTTGCGAGCAGGAGGCGGCAACAACCCGCTCGCAGGGATACTTCCCATTATAGATCGTGGCCAAGCTGGGATGACCCTAGCATAAGTGTCGGGAGCACGAGCCACGACATCCTAGGAAACACCCGCCTCAATCCGGATATGAACTTCCGAATCTTCACTCGGGGTGGCAATCAGCGAGGAGCAAAATATCCATACTCGAGAACTTGCGCTCATATTCCTCAATGGAATCGAACCACGCTTGAGTTACGGAAGAGCTCCACCATCTTCTCTTGAGCCTCATCACCGATGAACTTTACCTTGAACTCGGCCTGAAGAACTCCCAAGTAGCGGGTGGAGACCCGGTGGTCTCTCGCTCAAGGTGGACTCCCACCACCATCTCATTTGTGCCTCCTAGCACATGAGCCGCACACCTCGGCCTCTGAATATCGGGGCACACCATGATCGGGAAGGTGTACTCCAAATGGGCAATCCACTGGCCGCCGCTAACGCATCACCGGTGGCATCAAACTTCTCGGAGCTTCCACTTCATAAAATCCTTGACCACCTACCCAATTCCTCGGCACCCTCGCCATATCTCGCCTCTGGGGCTACTTGCTCTGTGGAGTGGAGGTGCTCTTGAGCTCTCTTTGAACCAATCGAGTCATTTGCTCGTCCGGGCTAGGGACTCTTCCCATTGCGCCGCCAACAAGCCACAGGTCTCTGCTCTCTGGTCACTCAACATGCCGACCATAAAAGCCCTCATAGACTCGGCAAACTCGCCTCGAGAGCGATCTCACGGCGCTTCGATCGCCTCAACGCCCGCTCTCTAGGCGTAACAGGAGGATTTCTTTGGTGGAATGCCATCGATCTCGGCTTGGGACGATGTCCCTGCGATGATCGAGATCCGATCCACGATACCTCGACCGCTCTCGAACCTCCTCTCCCGATGCGAGTCTTTGGCATCTTTGGCGATCTACATCCAAACCAACAACGAATCAAAACACACTGTGTCACCACTCCACAACACCAAACAAGGCATACACTAGATGATAGGTATTGTAAATTCTTAACCCTTTTTCTTTCTAAAACAATAAACCTAGCGCGCACTGATGGTGTCGAGTCTTTGGTGATCATGGAAGGATGACCTACAACAAAGGGTCGAGTCACAGAATCTATGACTCGAGCTCGATACCAATCTGTAAAGACCCGACCAAAAAAGGGCTCTAAATGGGCCTTTACCCCAATGCATGTATTGAAAAATAAAAGACATTATGAAAAATATATTTGGATCCCAAGTAAAAAGCAGAAACATTCAACAACCAAAACATACATTTCTAAAAGCATACTACGATCGAGAGATTTATTTAAACCATTTAAACAATCCACAAGTACAAATATGTTGGAATCCATAAAACGTAAGAAAACATCCTAGGGCTCGTGCCCGTCTACATGCATTCTGGGGAAATAACAAAAGTCAAGAGTCATGATATAATAAAATGGTGAGAGATGACAGAGATTCCATGATCACAGCTCCTCCTTGACCATCTGTCTCGCGCCTTGGTTACCTGTGGAAAACCACAGAATAAGGGTGAGTAACGAATTACCAGTAAGAATCCCCAACAGGGGGTACAATACGATATACAAGATTATCTAGAAGAATGTATGCAAGCTATGAGTACAAACACAGAGCGGAGCACATAGCTAAGTCCACACTTGGACCTCGGATGCCAACTCGTGGTCTTACTCGGAAATACCACAACACACTATACGCTCTATACGGGAACAAGTCCGGCCGGCCTCGGCTCATCTCATCGATACGAAAGGTGCATCGCTCAAGATCCCGAGGAGCTCTCGATCGGTATTTGTAATGAGCGTAAGCTCGCACCGCATGCTGCGCAAACTCGGGGTGCGGGTCTAGTGGCAAGCCGCCCGTGTTGGCCACCATGCCTAACTAAATCTACGGATCGGTGTCGCGACATAGGTGTGTGAGACACGGACACGTGAACTATGTCACTGTACCACCGCACTTTTTGAGGCTAAGGAACCGGTCGTGGTAGGCTTACACCGAGAAGCGGTCCTTGCCCTAACAGTGGCAATCAAGGGCTACGGCGAACACGCCGAGGACGTGCCGCCGCCGGGACGAGGCAATGCCAAGTCATCATCCCGACCGTTGGGGCATTTAACGACCGCCACCCTCACCCAAGATTGCGGGGCCGGCCGTTAGGGTTAGCTAAACCCTAACGGGATCGGAGCGAGTACCATCTCGCACGTCCCGTCGGGGATGCAAGTTACGTTATGCATCCGGCCGGATGATGCTACCTACCCGAACTCTAAACCATAGCAATAATAACAATTCAATCAATGCGGTCCAATACGTGCTCATGAGATACAAGGAACCTAGCATGATACTACGAAGCAAGAACAGATATCGAACATGCAAGAATGGAACAACCTAGCATGGGCTAACATGAGAAATGACAAGAGTTCATGCGATCAGAATTGAGCACAGAGCACCTAGGGCTAAACATGCTAGTAATCATACACGAGCATACAAAACAACAATCACAAATATACCAAGCAGGCCCACACAACTCTGTAAGAAATCCTTACCTTGGTCGGGAGGCTTCTACACACAAATCCTAAGTGCGGAACAATCCCGAGCTAGCGGCGGGAACCTAGCAAACCAATAATAATCGGCATCTAAAACGTCTAAACAACAAAATAACACAAGAAGCTCGACTCGGGAACTCACGCGGCACGGCGACACGAGCTTGGAGGCTGCTGGTGGCCGGCACAGCAGGTGGGCGCAGCGCGCTGTGCCCGCAGCGGTGAGGCAGGCTGGGCTGGCCGCGCGCGCACGCGGCGGCACGGATGCACAGCGAGGGCGATGGCGCGGCTTGGCGAAAGCGTCGGCGTCGCGGGCGCGCGGCGGCGCCCAGCCTTGGCGGCGTGGCGGCGCGGCGACAGCGACGCGCGGACGCTGGGCTTGGCGCGCGGGCGGCGGCTTCGGCGCGGCGATAAGCGCGCGGCGCTGGCGTTCTTCTTTGCGCGCGCGCGATCGCACGACGAAGAAGCGATGGCGTGCGCGGGAGGGCTGCGGCGGTGGATCTCGCGCGACTGGCGGCGATGGCGCGGCGGCGGCCGCTTCAACAGATCTGGGCGACTGGTGAGCAATGGCGTGCGGCGGGGCTGCTCAACGGATCCGGGCGATCCGGTGCGGGCAGCAGGCGATCCGGTGCGACGGCAGCGGGGTGATCTGGCGTCGCGATCGGCCTACTGGACTTGCGGCGATGGTCGCTGGCCGGGCTTCTCTCGGTGGCCGCAATCAACACAAACACACACAACACACCTCTTTTCACTCGGCCAAAAGCACACCAAACGGATGAGAAGAAGAAGAGGAAGATCGATACCTACCCGGAATGATGATGAACGATCCAAGGGAGCTGCAAGGATGAAGAATCGGCAAGGGCTATGGAGAGGGAGAGCTTGTGCGGCCAAGAGGAGATTTGGAGAAGAAGATGGAATAAACCTAATTCTATTTCATTTAACCAAATGCACCAAAACTCCAAAATCCAAGGTTAACTAAGATGTGATGCAGAAAGAGCAACAAGAGCACCTAATGGCTCAATTGGCACACATCTCTACAAGCTTCCCGGGAGACCGGGTTCAAACCCCACTTTGCGGCACAAATTCCTTTATTTTTACTTTTGCATCAAACCTTGCTCAAACCAAACCACAAACCCCTCCAAAAACCTACAAAAACCATCCAATAATTTTAGTAACTGGAAAAGACACAAACGACCCTAACGGCCAGACCAAATTACCAAATTACCCCTAGGGCATACCTGGAAGACCGGAAAGAAAAACCTGGGTCGTTACAACCTGTATTTGATGGAGTTCGCTTATAATAACAGCTATCAGTCGACTATTCATATGGCTCCTTTCGAAGCGTTATATGGTAAGCGTTGTAGATCCCCAGTGTTTTGGGAAGAGGTTGGTGATAGACAGGTTCTGGGACCCGAGTTACTTCAGATGACGAACGACGCAGTGCAGAAGATCAGGGCTCGCATGTTGACAGCACAAAGTAGGCAGAAAAGTTACGTCGATGTGAGGCGTAGAGATTTGGAGTTTGAGGTTGGTCAACATGTTTTTCTGAAGGTAGCACCAATGCGTGGTGTGTTAAGGTTTGGGAAGCGAGGCAAATTGAGCCCCAGGTTTGTAGGGCCGTTTGAGATCCTTGAGCGGATCGGACTAGTGGCCTATCGGTTAGCCTTGCCCCCGTCTTTGGCAGCGGTGCATAATTTGTTCCATGTTTCGATGTTGAGGCAGTACGTGGCAGATCCATCGCATGTGCTAGAGTATGAGCCCTTAGAGTTAAGTGAAGATTTATCCTTCGAAGAGAAGCCCGTTCAGATTTTGGCTCGTGAGCGCAAGGTTTTGCGCAATCGGGAGATAAGCTTAGTAAAGGTTCTTTGGAGGCATCAGAGGGCAGAGGAAGCGACGTGGGAGCTAGAGGATGAGATGAGGACTCATTACCCGGAGCTGTTCCAGTCTTAGGACTTTCGAGGACGAAAGTCTTTTAAGGGGGGAGTATTGTAACTGCCCAGATTTCCATTCTGGTTTTCCAGGTACTCTTGGTTTTGTATTATGGCAATCGGTTGGGCCGTTAGAGCATTTTAACCCTTAGGGGTATTTTGGTCTTTTTTCTCCCCAATCAAGATTTGGGATTTGAACCTTTGCCTTAGTGATTTATTAAGTGAGTTTCATTATTAGAAAAGATCGCTTCAGCCGGGTCTCGAAGAGGAAGCGAAAATGGGATTTTTAGGGATTTATTTTAAATGGATTTTAAGGCATTTAAAATGGGATAAGTATGAAATATTAAATAAATAAAAGAAATCCCCAATTTCCCCATGTGTTTTATTTTGTATTTTTCTCTCTCTCTCTCTCTCTCTCCCTCACTCTACCCCTAGCCAGCCCGAGCCCCCCTTGCTCGCCCAGCTCGCCTAGCCAGCCGAGCCACCCCCGTGCCAACGTCGCCCCAGTCCACCCCAGCTGGCACCGTGCCAAGCCCCCCCCCCACGCCAGCGCCAGCTCGCCCCGCACCAGATCGACCGGCCACAGCAGCTTGCGCGCCGAGCGTCCTCAGAGCACCGCTCGCGCCGCCGCTGGCGAGCCCGCGCCTCGCATTCTCAGAGCGCTGCCGCCGCCGCATGGCCGAGCCCACGCCTGAGTGCCCCTGCATCCCTGTAGCTCACCTGCGCACAGCTCCACGCCCCCAGCGCCCAGCTTCTACGCCGAGCTGCCCCACCGCCAAGCAGTAGCGCCCGGCCAGCCCGCCCCTTTGCTGCCAAACGACTTGCCCGGTGAGTTGGTTTGGCCGAGCCGTGTGTTTTCTCTATTGGTAATTCCCGAGCCTTTTCCTTCTTTGGGTCCTGAGTTGTTTGGCTGCTGATTTGTATTTAAATTTGGGTGTTTTATTGAAATGCTTAGGTTGTTCGGGATTCGATTGAGGCTTAAAGGTTGTTTGTTGGTCGTGATAGTTATTATTCTCTAATTTGTGACTTGTATGCCTGTTACTTTTATGAGCATGTTAGTGGATGGGACAGCTTGTAATTGAATTCTTGCTAGCATGTTTGGTTGTTTGTACATGTTAGTGCCATGCTAGGTTTGTTCTTCCAGCATGCTCGAGATTCCTGCTTTAAGTTGATAGTACCATGCTAGGATATGTATGATTGATGTCTATTACGTATGTTAGCCAGGAATCTTTCACTCCGTACTCTTAGTTAGTAAAGTAGGGTTTGTCATCATCTAGAGGCTAAGAGTGGACATAACGTACGTTGTCCCCACTGGTCAGGAGTAAAGTGCGCGCAGCATAACGTACATTGCTTCCCCCCCCCCCCCCGACCGCAGATGTGGATTTAGCTACCCACATCGGCATAAGCCTAGTTTGTAGCCATCTAGAGCGGAGCCCTGCCAACGGTGTAAGCCTACCTTGGCCGGTTCTTAGCTTCAGGTCGGTGGTTCAGGCTGCACAGATGAGCGCTGAGGGCCTTGCGCTACTGTGATCAGTGACACCGCTTCCGAGTCTTAGGCATGCATACCTGGCCCGCGTAGTTTGTCCTTAGGCCCCCACATTTACGCCGGTTGCAGCAGCATGCGGTGTGCGCGCACACGCGTTAGTTGCCGATTCGGAAAGCTCCCCCGGGCTAATGTCGTGAGTACACCATTCCTTCCAGTTTAGAGCCAGACTTCGGGTACTCTCCCATAAGTCCAGATTTGCTGCAAGGGTAAGAGGCCCTTGAGGACATCCTTGGGATCGGTTTTTGAGCTGATCAATGCCCCGAGTGAAAGAGACCTCGGTGATGTCCCAGGATTGGTTATGAGAACCAATCATTAGGCCAGAAGTAGGAGACTTCCGAAGACTCCGGATTTGCCTTATAAGCTCGTTGAGCTAAGATCCGTGTTGATAACTGTTTGCATGTGTACTAGGTTGCTAGATGATTGATTGCATCGTATCGAACCCCGGTTGGGGATTTTTATTGAGTAATTTGTTACTCACCCTTATTTTGTGGTTTTTCCACAGGTAACTTGGAACAGCACCGAGGCGGCTAGCGGAGGTGGCTGGGAGATCATGGATGCTGCTGACACTCTATCGTGTCTTATTTTGTTTTGTTTTGAATTCAGCATGTACATGGATTTTGGTCTGTAGGGAAAACTTATGTTTTGTACTATTTTATGTTTTAAGAAAAAATCTTGATCGATCTTTTGTTTTGTAAATGAATGTTTAGTTTGTTTTAATGTTTTCCACTCTTATGTTTGAATAGTTTTTTTTTAATCCGACCCTAGGTTGGGTCATTTTATATATTTCCATTTGCTTGCATTGAGGTAAAGGCCTACTTTAGAACCCCATTCGGGTCGGGGTTTTACAGTTGGTATCAGAGAACAGAGTCATAGATTTTGTAGACTAACCTGTTTGTAGGTTGGGTTCCCATGATCTCCAGCACTCCACGGCCGTCAGGTTTGTCTAAGTTCTTTAAGCTAAGGGTTTTGTTTACGATACTTTATGCAGTACACATGTGTTATCTTTGTTGGCAGAGAGAGTCCGAGATTGGCTAACCCGTAGTGGTTTTCGTGTAGATCGCCGAGGATGCCGGTTACACGTGATGGGAGCAGTCCATCCAGGCGCAAATAGAGATGTTGTAGAGCCAGCAGCCAGGGTTTATCGGGCTCGTAGGCCGCCCGTGGCTCCAGATGCTAGATTACCCAGTGTAGGGGTGGAGGCTGTTATGCCTCAAGGTGTAGCTCCAGTGGGAGATGTTTCTGCTATGAGAGATATGTTGATGGGCCTAATGGCCGAGTGAGAGAGCGAGACTCAGCGCAGCTAGCAGTGCGAGAGAGAGAGAGTCTAGGGCATGATAGCCCAATTGACACGGCTTATACATCAGCACCCCTAGTAGCTCCGGTAGCTCAACCGGAGGGGCAGGGTCATGAGGACCAGTCTGATTCACTTGATAGTGCAGAGGGATCTGCTGAATTTGGCCAGTGGTTGAAAGATTTCACCAAGTAGAAGGCGAAGGAATTTGATGCTTCTGAGAACCCACTTGTGGCAGTCAGGTGGTTGGCCAGGATGGACTACATCTTTAGAGTTATGGGATGCCCAGATGTACAGAGGCCGAGATGTGCGGCCCATGTTCTCACTGACACAGCTGAGTGGTGGTGGGAGTCCTGAGATAAAGCTAGACCGGATAGGTCTTCTCCGACCACACAGGAGTTCTTCAGAATGAAGTTCAGGGCTAAGTATGTTAATGACGAGGCTCAGCAGGAGATGGCAGAGGCCTTCTCGAATCTGAAACAGGGTTCTGACAGTATTATTGCCTAAGAAAAGAAGTTCTCTGAATATAGTTATTTCGCCCCAGAGCTCGTTGCAACTGAGGAGCTCAATACTAAGAAATTCATTAGTGGGCTGAGGAAGGAGGTTGCTCAGGATGTTCGAGCACTCGCTCCTGAGAGTTATGACCGAGCAGTGGAGTTGGCCACGATCTATAATTCGAAGTATCCGCCGGTGCAGGATTACATTGCACCGGCTCGATCGATTCGGCTGCCAGCAGATGATTCGGTCATAAGAGGAAGTTTGGGTCTTCTAGTGGTTTCCCGCTCGGGGACATGAGACACGCCAACCGGGGGCGATTTAGAGAGTCGAGATCGCGTCGACCTCGGGTAGAGCCCAGAGATCGCCGGCAAAGGCGGAGACCGAGCGGCCAGCTCATTGCAACAAGTGCGGAAATACACATTTTGGTTTGTGTGGAGCATCGTCCAAAGTGCTTGCCGGATGTGGCGGGAAGGGCATTTGGCTAGATTTTGTACTCGAGTTTTAGCGGCGAGCGGGACCGGTCAGCCAGCAGGCGGGTGTTTGCCACTACTCGCGCCAGAGGCGAGCGCGGCGATGATAATGCGATTCTGGTGCTGTTGCTTGTCTTAGAGCATTATGCATTTGTATTGTTTGATTCGGGTTCGACCCATTCTTTTGTATCTGATGCATTTGTTAGACAAGCTTGTGTGGAACTTGAACCTCTAGGGTTTGAGCTGTGTGTTGCCACTCCCTCGGGAGTGAGTTTGTTAGCTAGCAGTAGAGTTAAGAGTGGCCGGGTACAGATATCTGATGAGACTCTAGATGCTACCCTCTAAGTTCTGTCTATAAGCGGTTTTGATGTGATCCTTGGTATGGATTGGTTGGGGGAGAACCATGCTTTGATAGACTGCCGCCGGAAAGAAGTTGTGTTTAGGCCGCCTCAAAAGCCAAGCTTCAAGTTTCGCGGTGCCCAGGGCTGAATGTGCCCGCCATTGATCTCAGCAGTGAAAGCCCGTAGATTGTTAGCTCTAGGAGGGTGAGGGTGCTGGGCGTCGGCGGCGTGGGTGAGGGGGAGAAAGTGAGGGTTTGCGAGAGAGAGAGAGTGGGGGGTTTTTTTTTTCTTTTTTTCTTCCTTCCCTAATTTAAATAAGCTTTGGGAATCTCAAATTTTCCTTCCCAAGGCTTCCCTTTTTCGAGCCCTGGTTGAGGCGTTTATTTTTCCTTATTTAAATCCAAGCTTCCAAACCTCTTGTTAGGCCAAGGGTTTGAGCCCTCCAACATCAACTTCCAAAAATACAAACTATATAAAAACCTTATTTTACATTTTAGTGAAAAACAGGGTGTTACAATACTACTCCTCCTTGGAGGACTTCCGTCCTCGGAAGTTCTCTTTGCACTAAAACAACTCCGGGTGGATTCTCCTCATCTCCCCTTCCAACTCCCAAGTAGCTTCCTCAACTCCCCGATGATTCATACTTGCACTTTCACTAAATCAATAGCTCGGTTCCTCAAGACTTTCTTCTCAAATGCTAAAATCTTTATGGGTTTTTCCTCAAAGCTTAGGTCACGGTTTAGCTGCAAAGGCTCGAAGTCTATAACATGCGAAGGGTCTGCCACATACTGGTGGAGCATCGAAACATGGAACACACTATGCACTGCAGCCAAGGATGGCGGCAATGCTAATCGATAAGCTACGGCCCCAATCCTCTCAAGGATCTCGAATGGTCCAACAAACCTGGGGCTCAGCTTCCCCTTACTACCAAACCTCAGAACTCCACGCATCGGAGCTACCTTAAGGAACACATGCTGGCCAACCTCAAACTCCAACTCTCTACGCCTGACATCGGCGTAGCTCTTCTACCTGCTCTGGGCAGTCAACATACGAGCTCTGATTTTTTGGACAGCCTCATTGGTCAACTGGAGCAACTCCGGACCCAATACCTGCCTGTCCCCAACCTCTTCCCAGAATACCGGGGATCTGCAGCGCTTACCATACAACGCTTCAAACGGTGCCATCTGAATGGTCGATTGAAAGCTATTGTTGTAGGCAAACTCCATCAAATATAAGTACTGGTCCCAACTACCCGGGAAATCCAACACACAGGCCCGCAACATATCTTCTAAGATCCGATTTACGCTGGCCTCATCGCCATCGATGCGTGGGTGGAAGGTTATCATCAGAGTTGCACTCTGTGCCCAAACCTGCCTGAAGGGCTTTCCAAAACCGTGATGTAAAACGGGAATCCCGGTCGGAGATAATTTTAACTGGCACTCCGTGGTACCTAACTATCTGCTCAAGGAACAACTATGCCCACTGCTCCACGGTATAGTTTATCCTGCCGGGAATGAAGTGTGCACACTTGGTCAACCTGTCAACGATCACCCAAATCTGTGCATAACCTCTAGGAGTCCTGGGCAAACCCGAAATAAAGTCCATGGTAATCTCCTCCCACTTCCACTATGGCACCCCGAGCGGCTGCAGCAACCCTGCTGGTTTCTGCCTAGGCGCCTTCACTTGCTGACAAGTGAGACACCGACTGACAAACTGGGCAATCTCTCTCTTCATCCCCATCCACCAAAAAGTCTGCTTAAGGTCTTGGTACATCTTGTTACCCCCTGGGTGCCAAGCAAAGGGCGAGGTGTGAGCCTCAGCTAACAACTCTGTGCGAATACCGGCATCGGCTGGGACACAGAGCCGACCCTTATATCTCAAACCACCATCTGCAAATATCACAAAATCGAAGTCACCATCAGCCTAAACCCTCTCATACAAACTCTTTAACTTAGGATCATTCAACTGGCCGTCGATAATCCTTAGCCTTATTGAAGGCTGGATGGTCAACTGAGCTACCCTAGCGGTAACATCCCCTAACAACACTGCTATTTCCCCTCTCTCGAGGTCTTTCCTTATGATACTTTTGGGATTTGCCAACGTTGCTAGATGCGAGGTCTTTCTACTTAGTGCATCGGCCACAACATTTGCCTTTCCAGGGTCATACAGGATCTCACAGTCGTAATCCTTTACAAGCTCCAACCACCTCCTCTGCCTCATGTTCAGGTCCTTCTGAGTGAAGAAATACTTGAGGCTTTGGTGGTCCGAGAAAATTTGAATCTTTTCCCCATACAAGTAGTGCCTCCAGATCTTAAGTGCAAAGACGACTGCTGCCAACTCCATATCATGAGTCGGGTAGTTCTGCTCGTGCGGTTTCAACTGCCTCGAAGCGTATGCTATCACCTTACCGTGTTGCATCAAAACACAACCCAAACCAAACTTGCTGGCATCACTGTACACCACGAACCCCCCTGTTCCTTCTGGAACTGCCAACACTGGCGTGGACGTCAAACTGCTTTTCATCTTAGCAAAACTCTCATCGCACTTCTCATCCCAAACGAAATCGACGCCCTTCCTTGTCAACCGAGTAAGCGGTGCTGCTAAAGCAGAAAATTTTTTAACGAAGCGACGGTAATATCCGGCCAGACCCAGAAAGCTACGAATCTCTGACACAGTCGTCGGTCTGGCCCATGAGCTAACGACCTCTACTTTTGAAGGGTCCACACCCACTCCCTCCTTAGACACAACGTGCCCTAGAAAAGCTACCTCCTCAAGCCAAAAGTCACACTTCGAGAACTTCGCATAAAGCTGGTTTTCGCGCAAGGCTGACAAAATCTGTCTTAGGTGCGAAGCATGGTCCTCCTTAGACTTAGAGTACACAAGAATGTCATCTATGAACACGATGACAAAGCGGTCCAAGAATGCCTTGAACACTCTATCCATCATGTCCATGAATGCAGCTGGGGCGTTCGTCAGTCCAAAAGACATGACTACGAACTCATAGTGACCATACCTCGACCTGAAAGCTGTCTTGGGAATATCTGCATCCCGGATCCTTAACTGGTGGTAGCCCGACCTCAAGTCAATCTTCGAAAACACACAAGCTCCCTGGAGCTGGTCAAATAGGTCATTAATACGAGGTAGTGGATACTTGTTCTTGATAGTCACCTTGTTCAGTTCCCTGTAATCGATGCATAGACGCATCGAGCCATCCTTTTTCTTAACAAATAGCACGGGTGCTCCCCACGAGGACACACTCGGCCTAATAAATCCTCTGCCAAGCAGCTTCTGCAACTGCTCCTTTAACTCTTTCAGTTCAGCTGGCGCCATACGATATGGAGCTTTCGAGATAGGACGAGTTCCTGGCTCAAGCTCTATCGAGAAATCCACCTCCCTCTTTGGCGGCAGACCAGAAAACTCTTCAAGGAAAACATCTGAAATTCTTGCACAATGGGCACTTGCTCAACAGATAACTGATCACGGCTCTCCCCGGTCAACTTAGCTAAAAAAACCCCAAGCTCCTAGAGCTAGCAAACGGTGGGCTTTAGCTGCTGAAATCACTGGTGGACACACCCGACCCTGCGTGCCCCGAAATTTAAAACTAGGCCTGCTCGGCGGCCTAAACACTACCTCCTTACGGCGACAGTCAATCATAGCGTGGTTATTAGCTAACCAATACATGCCGAGGATCACATCAAAACCACTCATAGCCAACACTATGAGCGTAACCTGCAGAGACTCGTCGGATACCTGTATCCGACCATCCTTTACCTTCTGACTAGCCAACATACTAGCTCCCAAGGGAGTAGCAACAGATAACTCAAATCCTAGAGGCTCTAAAATCATGCAAGCATGCTCAGCAAAAACAGCATAAACAAAAGAGTGTGTGGAACCCGAATCAAACAACACAAAGGCAAGGTGATCAAGAACTAGGAGCGTACCTGCCACTGTGGCCCCGACTTTCTCAGCCTCCTGGCGGGTCGTAGCATACACTCTCCCTCGTCTTGCTTTGGCTGGCCGCGCCACCACTCGCTCGGTTGCAATGCCGGGCCCGATGCCCTTCCTTTCCGCAGTTGTAGCAAGCTCTAGGGTTACCACCACAAGGTCCCCAATGCTGCTTCCCACAAAGTTTATAATACGGTGGCGGCCTCCCTACGCCCTGTTGGCGAGGCTGATCACGGTTACGGTCCCGATGCTGGTCCCTGCCATGATAAGAACCCTGAGGGCGCTGACCGCCCCCACGACCATTACTCCCTGAATCAAACTTACGCTTCTGGCCCGAGTACACTGGGGCCTTCTGCACAACAGCACTAGCAACCTGCTCTGGAGGATACTTTCCATCATAAATAGTTGCCAACTGCACTGCTTTGGCAAAAGTCTCTGGGGCCTGTGCCCTAACATCCTGAGACACTCCCTATCTCAGACCCGCAATAAATTTCCTGATCTTCAGCTCAGGGGTGGCAATCAACTGCGGCGCGAAGTACCCATACTCTGAAAACTTCTTCTCATAAACCTCGATCGAGTCAGACCCTTGCTTGAGGTTTGAAAATAGCTCGATCATCCTTTCTTGGGCTTCTTCACTGATAAAATTTGCCTTAAACTCAGCCTTGAAGAATTCCCAGGTGGCAGGTGGAGACCCAGCCGGTCTCTCACTCAAAGTGGAATCCCACCACCACTTAGCTGTACCAGCTAGCACATGAGCTGCACATCGAGCTCGCTGCACCTCAGGACAAGCCATCACCATGAATGTGTACTCTAGCTCCACAATCCACGTGGCTGCTACCAATGGTTCTCTAGGGGCACTAAATTTTTCGGGCTTCCATTTCACAAAATCCTTTAGCCACTTGCCTAGATCCTCAGCACCTTCCGCCATAACGGCCTCAATCACAATCGCTCTCTGGAGGCTGGCAAGACAGTGTGGCATCTGCGATCCCTCTCTTTGAACAAACTCGGTCAGCTGCTCTATCTGAATTCGGGACTCCTCCCTCTGCGCAGCTAACAAAGCCTGCGTCTTAGCTCTCTGCTCGGCCCTCTGGTCATCTAGCAACCCAACCATAAGAGCCCTCATGGACTCCACAAAAGCAACTCCCGATGTAGCCTCTCGAGGCTCATTTTCCTCCACGCCCTCTCCGGGCAACACAGCAGAAGGGCCAGTCGGTGGCCTAACATCAGCATCAGCTTGGGACGACGTCCCTCCAGTGTAAGAATCAATACGAATGCCCTGGGTGGTTGGCCTCGAGCCTCCCTGCCCTCTACGAGTAACTGGCATGTTGACAATCTACACGCAAACCAACAATGAGTCAGAACCTATTTTCCCTGCTCTACAACAACAAGTCATGAACATGCAAGGTGCAAATGGTATCGTAATTCTTAACCCTTAACCTTATACTTACGGACATACCTGATGGCTGTTGGAGCGCTGATGATCATGGAAAACAACCTACAACTGTAGGTCAGTCTACAAAACCTATAACTCTGAGCTCTGATACCAACTGTAAAGACCCGACCCGAGAAACGGTCTCTAACCTAGATCCTTACTTAGCATGCATGATTAAGAATGTAAAACATCATTCAGAGTTCCCAATTTAAAACCTTGTAATCAACAATTTAAAACAAAAACCATAGTTCCAATAAATAAAACCAATAATAAATAAGTGATTGATCAGTACTTTCTTAAAACAAATCAAAGGGAACAGTTCGAGAAACATAAAATAGTTTTTGAGTGCTTTTCCTAGGGACCCAAGTCCCACTACATGCTAAATCATAAAAACAATAAAAGGAACGTGCAACTCAGAGTCAGCTATCCATGATCATCCAGCAGCCTCCTCCTAGCCATCCAGCCTCTGTCCCAAGTTACCTGGTGGAAAACCACAGAAAATAAGGGTGAGCAACGAGTTACTCAGTAAGAATCCCCAACCGGGGTACAATACGAAAACATCTCATTTAGCACAAGGACATGCAACCATACAATGACTTAGAGCAGAAACGGTTGGTTTAGGCTAAGAGCCACTTCTAGAGCGAGCCTATGCAAGGGCTTTCATCTACAACCTTTCCTAGGTTCTAAACCTGGATGCCCTTCGGGCCTTACACAACCTAGGACTCAGTGATGCCCAGTGGGGCCTTACAAACCTAGGATGCCCGTCAGGGTCTTACACCTCCAGACTCAGTGATGCCCAGTGGGGCCTTACACACCTAGGATGCCCGTCAGGGTCTTACACCTCCAGACTCAGTGATGCCCAGTGGGGCCTTACACACCTAGGTTGCCCGTCGGGGTCTTACACCTCCAGATGTCCATCGGGGTCTTACCCGAGCGGGACCGACACTAGTTACCCCTATAATCCTCTACACTATACGACACCTGTCTAAACCTAACATGGATCTAACAATATTCAACGGAGAACATGGACATGCCAGGATGGAAGAACGAAGCATGGAACTAATAGAATACAACATAACACGAACATGAATCAAAAGCAAGCATGAAGCCTATCCACTAGAAACTCATACAGTTACAATAATCAATATGCTATCAAGCGTTCGTAGGGTCCACACAACCCCGGGTAAGAAATCCTTACCTGGAAACGAGTGGAAAGTAACTATCACGAATCAACTAACAACCCTCGAGCTTTAAAGCGAACCCGAGCGACCTAGGCATACAATAAAATATCCTAAATAAATAAACAGCAGCTAAAATCATGAAGTCCAAAGGGTGGAGGCTCAGAAATTTACCAACCGAGAAGACACACGTCTCGGCAGCAGAAGGAGCAGAACGCATCGCTGGTGCGGCACGGCGCGGCACTGGCGCTGGCGCTGCTCCGGGCAAGGCGCGTGGCGGCGACAGACACGCTGAGCGGAGCGCGCGCGGCAAAGCGACTCAGACACGCCGAGCCGCGCGCGGCAAGGCGAGCGAACACGCGCGAGCGGCGCGCGGCAAGGCCACGGACGGCGGCGGCGTGAGGGCGACACGAGGCTGGGGGGCAGCGGCGCGCGAACGCAGCGACACTGGCTGGGACGCGGCGAGCGGCGAGCGGCAGCGGGCGGACGGCCGATGCGCGGTCGGTGTCTTTGCGTGCGCAGACGCGAGCAGCGGCGCTGGGCGTTGTCGTCTTTGGCTCAGAGAGGCGGCGGCGCTAAGGTCGGGTGAGGGCGCACGGTGGCTTAGTGCGGTGCGGCGTTGGTGCGGCGACGGGCTGGCTGGGCAACGGCGGCGTGGGTGAAGGGGAGAGAGTGATGGTTTGCGAGAGAGAGAGAGAGTGGGGGTTTTTTTTTTCTTTTTTTCTTCCTTCCCTAATTTAAATAAGCTTTGGGAATCTCAAATTTTCCTTCCCAAGGCTTCCCCTCTTCGTGCCCTAGCTGACGCATTTATTTTTCCTTATTTAAATCCAAGCTTCCAAACCTCTTGTTAGGCCAAGGGTTCGAGCCCTGCAACATCAACTTCCAAAAATACAAACTATATAAAAAAAACCTTATTTTACATTTAGCTGAAAACCGGGTTGTTACAATCCAACAGTTGAATTTAAAAACTTTTCAAAAATCAAGGTTGGACAACATTTAAAACAAACCAAATATTCTTTAAGAAAATCCATGCAACTAAAAAACAGTGACTGATCAGTACCTTTCTTAAAACATAAAAGACAGTTCGAGCAATAATAAATAATTTTCCCTATGGACTCCTGTCTAACTACATGTTGAATTCAAAAGTAAATAACGACACGATAGAGTGTCAGCAGCATCCATGATCTCCCAGCTCTCTCCGCTAGCCGCCCCGGTGCTGTCCCAAGTTACCTGGTGGAAAACCACAGTAAGGGTGAGTATAAACATACTCAGTAAGAATCCCCGACCGGGGTACGATACGATGCACTCAATCATCTAGCAACCTAGTACACATGTAAACAGATATCAACACCGATCTTAGCTCAATGAGCTTACAAGGCAAAATCCAGAGTCCTCGGAAGTCTCCTACCTCCGGCATAATGATTGGTTCTCATAACCAATCCCGGGACATCTCCGAGGGTCTTTCTCCCTTGGCCAAATGATCAGCTAAAAAATCGATCCCAAAAGATGTCCGACACCCTCGAGGGTCTTCCTCCCTCGACCATATGATTAGCTCAAAACCAATCCCAATGGGTGTCATCAAGGGCCTCTTACCCTCGCTAACAAATCTGGACTAACGGGAGAGTACCCGAAGTCTGGCTCTAAACTAGAAGGAACTGGTGTACTCACGAACATTAGCCCGGGGGAGCTCTCCGAACCGGCGACTAACGCGTGTGTGCGCGCACACATATCTTGCTGCAACCGGCGTAAATGTGGGGGCCTAAGTACAAACTACGCGGGCAGCACGCATGCCTAAAGACTCGAAGCGGTGTCACGAACACGATAGTGCGAGGCCCTCCGCACTCATGCGGCACTGTACCACCGACACGAAGCTAAGAACCGCCAAGGCGGGCTTGCACCGTTGGCGTGGTTTCGCTCTAGCAGGCTACAAACTAGGCTTATGCCAATGTGGTAGCTAATCCACATCATTCGCGGTGTAACGGCCCGAGTTTTCATCCCGATCTTCCAGTACATACGGGGTATTTTAGTAATTTGGTCGGGCCGTCAGGGCCGTTTATATCTTTTCCAGTTGCTAAAATTATTGGATGGATTTATGAAGGTTTTTGAGGCTTTGTGGTTTGGTTTGAGCATGGGTAGATGCAAAAGTAAAAATAAAGGAATTTGTGTTGCAATTTGGGTTTTGAACCCGAGCCTCCAGAAAGCTTGAGGGGATGCGTGCGGTTGAGCTATTGAGAGCTCTTGTTACTCTTTCGCGTCATATCTTAGTTACCCTTGGATCTTTGGAGTTTTGTGCATTTGGTTAAATGAAAAGAAATTAGGTTTTGTGTTTTCTTCCCCAAAACTCCATGGCCGCCCAACCCTCTTCTCTCCCAAGCCCCTTGCCGTGATTTTCTTCCCTTGCGGCCCGAGCGCCGCTCCGCCACCAAGCGACCCAGCCGAGCAGCCGGTCGAGCGGCCCGGTCGAGCAGCCCAGCCAGATCGCACCCAGCGGCCCAGCGCCTAGCGCCAGCCGCCGCCAGACGCCAGCGCGCCAAACGCAGCCAGCGCCAGAGCCGTCGCGGCCGCCAGCGAGGCGTCGCGGCACGATCCCCGCGTCCGTCGCGTCGCAGCCTCGCCGTCGATCGCACCGCGCGCCGCGCGCCGCCGCCATCGCCGCCGCCATCGCCGGCCGAGCTCGCGTCCGCATCGCGAGCGCGCGCCGTCGTCGCGTCTCGCGCGCGCGCGCCTCGCGTCTGCGCCCGTGCCGTCCGCGTGCTGCCGTCCCAGTAGCGTCCGCGCCTAGCGCGCCATCCGCGCCCAGCGCTGTCCGTGCGCGCAGCCAGCGCCAGATGTGCGCCCATTTGCCGCCCATCAGCGCCCGGTGTGCGCCCATTTGCCGCCATCAGCGCCCATCAGCGCCATCCGCGCCCAGCAGCGGCCCACTGCTGCCGCCGCCCGTCCGCGTGTCGATCGTGCCGTGTGAGTGCCCCGAGCCGAGCACGCTTGTTTTATTATATTTTTAGGGCTATGATTGTGATTTCTATTGTGTTTGTTAGGTTCTCGTTAGCTAGCTCGGGATCGATCGCAGCGTAGGATTTTTTGTGTGTAGTTGCCTCCCGGCCAAGGTAAGGATTTCTTACCGGAGTTGTGTGGACCCTGCCATGTTCTATGTGATTGATGTTGTATGTTTGTTTGTGATTATCAGCATGTATAGTTTAGGTGCTCGTTCGAATTCTGGTGGCATGACTTCGTATGTTGTTCTTTCATGTTAGTCCATGCTAGGTTGTTCCGCTCGCATGCTCATATTCATTCTTGTTACGTAGTACCATGCTAGGTCTGTTGTATTCTTTGAGCACGTATTGGATTGTTCTTTGATTGTTAAGGCAAAGTTAGAATTCGTGGTAGATAGCATCATCCGGGCCCGATGCATAAAGTATCTTGCATCTATGGCAAGGACGTTCGAGACAGTTCTCCGTCCTTGGACCCCGTGAGGGATTAGCTATCCCAACCGGTAGGCCCTGCAATCTTGGGTGAGGGTGGTAGTCTTAGCGATGCCCCAACGGTCGGGATGATGACTTGGCAATGCCTAGTCCCCGACAGCCGGCACATCCTCAGTGTGTTCGGTAGTAGCCCTTGATTGCCACCTGTTAAGGTAAGGGCGGCTTCCTGGTGTAAGCCTACCACGACCCGTTCCTTAGCCTCAGGTGCGGTGGTACAGGCTGACATAGTTCACGTGTCCAGGTCTCACACCCCTATGTCAGTGACACCGATCCAGAGATTTAGTTAGGCGTGGTATCCGGATATGGGCAGCTTGCCACTAGACCCGGCACCCCCCATAGTCTGTGGAAGCACGCGGTGCATGCTTACGCTCATTACAGCGCCGACCGGAGAGCTCCTCGGGATCTTGAGCTAGTGCACCTTTCAGACGATCGGCGAGTAGTCGAGGAGGCCGAGACTTGGTTCTCGTATAGGGCGTATTGTGTGGTGGATTTATTTCCGGACTAAGACCCTGAGTTGGCATCCGAGGTCCAAGTGTGGACTTAAGCTATGTGCTCTATTCTGTGTTTATATTCATAGCTTGCATACACTCATCTAGATGACCATGTGCATCGTATTGTACCCCGGTTGGGGATTCTTCTTGAGTAATTCGTTACTCACCCTTACTTATCTTTCGGGTAACCATGGCGCGAGGCAAGATGGTGAAGGAGGAGCTATGATCATGGGAGCGTCTTTGTCGTCTCGACTTTTTATTTCTATGACTCTTGTCTTTCATTTTCCCCGAATGCATGTAGTCAGACACACGGAGCCCTAGGATGTTTTCTGAATGATTTTGTGGATTCCCGCTTTATTGAATTTGAGAATGTTCCAAATGTTTTAATAAATCTCTCGATCAGAGTGTACGTTTTGGAAATGTATTTGCCTTGAAAGCAGTTTCAAAGCAACTATATTGATTTTGATGGAACCTTGATTGTTTTGTTTTAATTGGGAATCACGAAAACTTAATTGCATATTGTCCTTTCCTTTGAATGCATGCATTGGGGTAAAGGCCTATTTAGAGCCCTTTTGGGTTGGGTCTTTACAGTTGGTATCAAAGCTCAGAGTCATAGACTTTGTAGACCCGACCTTTTTTTGTTGTAGGTCGTCTTTCCCATGATCACAAAGACTCTGAAGCGGTCATCAGTACGCCTAAATTCTATTTTTTTGAAAAGGGTTAAGAATTTACAATACCTTTCATCTAGTGTATGCCTTGTGTAGTGTTGTGGAGCGGAGACGAGCAGGTTCTGACTCGTTGTTGGTTTGGGCTTAGTGAGCCATCATGCCAACTTTCCCGCAGTCAAGCGATTTGTTTAGCGGCTTGTTGAGGTATCCAGATAGATTCGGATGCCCGGGACATCGTTCGAGAGGGAGGCGAGCTTAGACTCCGTTGGCCATTTGTGGCCCGGGCTTGCTTTTTCCCTAGTGAGAGGGTGGTGGTGCTTCGTGTAGATCGCCAAGTATGTTGATCGCACCAGAGGAGCAGGCGCTTGGCATGTCCGACCGAGGAGTTGGACCGATCGTGTTGATGTTGTGGCGCGTCGAGGTTGTTAGGCCCGCATGCCGATTTGGCCCCGGCGATTGAGTTGCCTAGAGGAGGGGGTAGAGGCTAGTAGCGCCCTCAGTGAGACTCCTTGAGCAGAGTGTGCTCCACCATGAGAGATTTGATGGCGAGTCTTTAGCTATCGTGAGAGCGGAGACCCAGCGCAGATTTGTAGCGCGTAGTGAGGAGTCCGGGCATAGTTAGCCCAAGCGACAGAGTTTGTTTCAGCATTTTTCCCCAGTAGCTCTTGTAGCCCCGGAGGTTCTGGGAGGGCATGATCGTGAGTTTATTCGGATGAGTTTGTTGGCGTTGATGGAGACGCCTGGGTTGGCAAATGGATGCCTGTAGAGCTCGATGTTTTAGTAAGTCCTCGCTAGTAGTAAAGTAGTTGGCGAGTTTGAGTTTAGCATCCGTGTGTGGGATGCCCCCATTGCTCGAGGCCGAGGTGTGCCGTTCTGTCTTTGTTTGGTTCATCGGATGGTGGTGGAAGTCCCTTGTGAGAGGTGGACTAGCGAGTCTCCACCGATGGCCCGATTGTTTGGCAAGTTGCCGTGTTAGTGGCTTGAGGCGGATGAAGGGTCATCTTTGCCCCTTGCGAGCCTCTTTGTTGTTTAACAGCCCAGCTTCCTCGAGATGTGGATTTGGTAGTATAGTAGCACTTGAGGTGCATTGGTTGGTGTGCCACTTTGGCACTAAGTCTGGTTCAGCTTGAGTTTGGCTTGGGCATAGCGGATGGTTCTATGCCGTTCGGAGTTCAAAGCGTACTCCTTTAGCCTTGGATCTGTTTATGGCGATTGCACCGTTTAGGTCGTGCGAGGGCTAGTTCGGTGGTAGTCGATGGACTACAAGCGAAAGGATGCTCGAGAGGAGCGGAGCCTCTTCCCGATGTTTACGGAGGTTGAGTAAGTCGCGGAGTTGCCGGTTGGTAAATGTTGGTGCGCGTGAGTCTCGCGCTAGTGTTAAGGCCAAGAGATTTTCTTTGTGGTTGGTAGTGCGGTCAACTACCTTCGAGTGCCTAAATCGAGGAGAGTTGAGCATTGTAGATGTGGATTTGGTCCGGTGAGGACCATGAGTTGGATGCTTATCGGATGAGTGGATGCCTATGAGGCGAGTTGGATGCTTTTGAGGCGAGATGAGTGATGCCTTGCGAGAGGTTTTGGATGCCTTAGGGGTAAGCACCCTTGGTAGAGGCTTGGTACAAAGTAAGTTTGGTTTGGCATGTTTATGCTTTGGTAGAGCAAGGTTGCCTCGGCTTCGAGTATCGTGTGGAGATGGAACTTTTGGTGTTCCTTGGATTGTTTGTATCATTTGCCGGGAGTTATCGTTGCTTTGTGGAAAAGCGCTTGTTAGTCTTGGATCTCTAAAGGAAGGTTGGGAGTTGTGCACACAAGCGTGTTTTGTGTGGTTCGTTCCGTGGCGAGAGTTTCGAGATCCATGTAGGGTTTGCTTTGGAGATCTCGTGCTCGGTGCCTTGAGAAGTTGGACTCGTGTGGTTGTTGTAAGGCTTGGGTTGAGGGGGTAAGGATACGATGCTCGTGGTATCAAGTTGTTGCTTAGGCAAGATTTGTTAAGTTGGGCCTAAGCTTGGTTGGCGGATCTTCTTGTTGATCGTTGGTTGGAGTTCGATTGGAAACCGAACAAGAGCGATGTGTAGCTAAGCCGCGTGGTTTTACGATCGGCATGGCTAAGAGAGTTGTTCGGATCCTTCCTTGGGTAGAAGTTATGTTGTGGCCGATGCTTTGAGTAGGAGGATGCGCGATTCTGTAGCGTTTCGGGTCCTCTAGGTTCCCAAGGAGTTGGAGTTGGCCAGCATGGTTGGGATCTTGGAAATTGGAGTTGTTTGTTGAGCGATTGTGTCCTGTTAGATCGTATCTAAGAGCGGTGTGTGTGTCGAGGGTTCTTTGAAGAACCCTAGGTTGTGGAGAGCCTCTCCGAGCTCAGTCGAGCCCAGCTAGTGAGTTTCAGTTGGCTAGCTGGAGGCGTGTAGTTTGTAGCCTCGGTGGAGTTGCTAGCAGTCTTGGTAGACTAGCAAGCTAGTGTTTATTTGGAGTAAAGTCCGGAGTGGTTTCGGTGTGGTGGCAAGTTGATGCTTGGTGTTGACCAAGGTGTGGATTGGAGTTGCTAGAGTTTAGTTTTGCTCGTGGGGCGAGTGGTTTGTGCCATGTTGGTTGTTTTTCCTGTTTCAGGATGTTGAGTTGCCCCGTTTGGCATTTGGAGGTTGATGCGAGATGGACCCTTGTTGTGCCCGGTGAGATTGGATGTTGTTGCTGCGGTGGAGCAAGGCGGTGAGCGTATGTGGAGTTCTCTGTCCGTTGGTTGTCTGCTTGTAAGAGCCCTTTCCTTCGGGGAGTTGTCAGGTTACTCCCTTGGTCTTGGAGTTAATGGTGGAAGCGCTAGCTTGAAGGAAAAGTTTGTTGGTGCTTGGAAGTAGTCGTTTGTCCATTAAGCGGATTCTTGGATGGTGCTCTAGAGGCTGCGGTAAAGGTTGTTCTGCCTCTTGTGAGTGTTTGGCCAAGATTTGGTTCGTTTGTTGTTTCGAGAGCTAGTTCGGTTCTAGCTGGAGGGCGTTGCCCTGAGGTCTTGTTCCTAGTCAGTAAGTTTTGGGAGTTGACCCCTCCCTCGGCAGTTGAGCAAGTGCTGTTTGTTTCGGTTTGGTGGTCCGATTGGTTGAGTTTTCTCTTGGGTGTTGCTTCCAAGAGAGTTGGTTCTTTGTTGCCTTGGGTTTGAGCAAGTCAGCGAGCGTGTGTGGAGTTGTTGCCCCTTCCGAGGTTGCTTGCTTTGGGAAGTCGTTTCCGTTTGGCGTGAGTCGACTTAGCTCCGAGTTGTGTAGTCGATCAGAGTAGCGCAGTGGTCAGCCCAGCGAGAGGGTCCCTGCTTTGTGTTGTTAGCAAGCAAGAGTTGTTTGTTCCCGCAAGGGCGGAGGCCACCGATAAGAGTTGAGTTGTTCTGGCAAGTTGTTGGTTCTTTGGGGATTGAAGATTTCCTTTCCCTCTAGCCTCTGTGGTGGTTGAGTTGCTCCTTGGATGCCAGCCTCGAGTGATAGCTTGCGAGGTAGTCTTGCGGATTCGTGTGGCTCAGGATCCGTAAGCTTTGAGGTTGTCGTTATCCGTTTTCCTTGTGAGGTTTTGGGAGTGGAGCTTCTGGTTGGAAGATGAGTTAGGCTTAGGCTTAAAGGGAAGTCCTTTGAGTAGCCAGTTGGATTTTAAGAGTTGAGTAGTAGCTTGGAGGCGAGCGTTGCTCGTTATAAGTTTGGGTTGAGTTCTGCTGAGCAAGCCCTTCTCGGGCTTTGTTCCTAGTTGTTGTGAGTTCCCAGTTGGCGTTAGCAGAGCCGCGTTTGAGTGAGTTGGCACAGAGGTGCCGTGGCATTGGTTGGTAAGCTGTTGAGCTGTTTTCCTCAAGGTGTTGTGTCGCAGATAGCTGCGTGATGGTTTAGTCCTTGCTTCTCGAGTTTTCCTTGAGAGGAATGTTGGATGTTCCTTGCTGGCGATGTTCTCCTTGGTCGGTTCTTTGGTAGGTGTTCGTTGGAAAGTTGCGTTCGGCCGATGAGGAGTTCTAGTTTGTTGGCTTGGCCGAGTGGAGTCTGTGCTTGGCCCTTTTTTTTTTTTTTTTTTTTTTTTAAGGTGGCCGTAGCTGAAGTTTCAGCTGGTGTGAGTGTTGTTAGCCGTCTGGTGTACCAGGATGGTGCCCCTTGCCTTTGGTTCGGCGATTTCTCCTTAAGATGGTTGCTTAAGTGTTGTGGACGTGCTCTAGTTGGAGAAGTTTGTCTTTTGGATCGATCTTGATTGGTGGTTCGTTTGTATCTCGTTAAGGTTTGTAGTCAAGGTTTGAGGTTTGTTGGTCTCTTGTGAAGTAAGAGTAGGCCGTTTAGTTTTGGAATCTGGAAGGTTGGTTGTTTGGCTTGCTTTGTTGTAGGGTTGAGTTTGTTTGTTGATGGTGTGCACGGTGTTTTTATGTATCGATGTTGGCAAAGATGTGCCGGATCCATTGCTCATTGTGGACTTTGAGCCCTTGCTGCTTGATTGAGGGTTTAGGGCTTGAGAGGAAGCCTGTGAGTATTCTGGTCCTTGAGACGAAGACGTTGCATAATCGTGAGATCCGTTTGGTAAAAGTTCGGTGGAGGAGTTAGAGTTCAGAGGAGGTCGCTTGTGAGCGGGAAGACGGGATGAGATTGCAGTATCTGTCTTTGTTTGATCTTAAGGACTTTCGAGGACGAAAGTCATAAAAGGAGGAATATTATAACGGCCCGAGTTTTCATCCCGATCTTCCAGTACGCGCCTGGGGGGTATTTTGGTAATTTGGTGGGCCGTCAGGGCCGTTTATCTTTTTTCAGTTGCTAAAATTATTGGATGGATTTATGAAGGTTTTGAGGCTTTGTGGTTTGGTTTGAGCATGGGTAGATGCAAAAGTAAAAATAAAGGAATTTGTGTTTGGTGGTTTTGAACCCGAGCCTCCAGAAAGCTTGAGGGGATGCGTGCAGTTGAGCTATTGAGAGCTCTTGTTACTCTTTCGCGTCATATCTTAGTTACCCTTGGATCTTTGGAGTTTTGTGCATTTGGTTAAATGAAAAGAAATTAGGTTTTGTGTTTTCTTCCCCAAAACTCCATGGCCGCCCCAACCTCTTCTCTCCCAAGCCCCTTGCCGTGATTTTCTTCCTTGCGCCCCGAGCGCTGCGTCCGCCAGCCAAGCGACCAACCCGAGCAGCCCGGTCGAGCAGCCCAGCCAGATCGCACCAGCAGCCCAGCGCCAGCCAGAAGCGCGCCAGACGCCCAGCGCCCAAAGAGACGCAGCCCAGCGCCCGTGCCGTCGCGGCCGCCAGCAGAGGCGTCGCGGCACGACGTCCGCGTGTCCGTCGCGTCGCGGCCGCCGCCGCATCGCACCGCTTCGCCGCCGCCGCGCGCCAGCGCCTCGCCATCGCCAGCCGAGCTCGCGTCCGCATCGCAGCCCGAAGCGCCCGTCGTCGCGTCTCGCGCCGCGCGCGCCCTCGCGTCTGCGCCCGTGCCCGTCCGCGTGCCGTCCCAGCGCGTCCGCGCCTAGCGCGCGCCATCCGCGCCCAGCGCTGTCCGTCGCGCAGCCAGCGCCAGTGTGCGCCCATTTGCCGCCATCAGCGCCAGTGTGCGCCCATTTGCCGCCCATCAGCGCCCATCAGCGCCATCCGCGCCAGCCAGCCAGCCCCACCGTGCCGCCGCGCCGTCCGCGTGTCGATCGTGCCGTGTGTGAGTGCCCCGAGCCGAGAGCTCGCTTGTTTTATTATATTTTTAGGGCTATGATTGTGATTTCTATTGTGTTTTTTAGGTTCTCGTTAGCTAGCTCGGGATCGATCGCAGCGTAGGATTTTGTGTGTAGTTGCCTCCGGCCAAGGTAAGGATTTCTTACGGAGTTGTGTGGACCCGCCATGTTCTATGTGATTGATGTTGTATGTTTGTTTGTGATTATCGCATGTATAGTTTAGGTGCTCTGCTCGAATTCTGGTGGCATGACTTCGTATGTTGTTCTTTCATGTTAGTCCATGCTAGGTTGTTCCGTTCGCATGCTCATATTCATTCTTGTTCAGTAGTACCATGCTAGGTCATGTTGTATTCTTCGAGCACGTATTGGATTGTTTCTTGATTGTTAAGGCGGGTTAGAATTCGGGTAGATAGCATCATCCGGGCCCGATGCATAAAGTATCTTGCATCTATGGCAAGGGGCGTTCGAGACAGTTCTCAGATCCTTGGACCCCGTGAGGATTAGCTATCCCAACCGGTAGGCCTGCAATCTTGGGTGAGGGTGGTAGTCTTAGCGATGCCCCAGCGGTCGGGATGATGACTTGGCAATGCCTAGTCCCCGACACCGGCACATCCTCGGTGTGTTTGGTAGTAGCCCTTGATTGCCACTGTTAAGGTAAGGGCGGCTTCACGGTGTAAGCCTACCACGACCCGTTCCTTAGCCTCGGTGCGGTGGTACAGCCGACATAGTTCACGTGTCAGTCTCACACCCCTATGTCGGTGACACCGATCCGGAGATTTAGTTAGGCGTGGTATCCGGATATGGGCGGCTTGCCACCAGACCCGGCACACCCCATAGTTCGTGGAAGCACGCGCGGTGCATGCTTACGCTCATTACGACTCCGGCAGGGAGAGCTCCTCGGGATCTTGAGCTAGTGCACCTTTCGTGATCGGCGAGTAGTCGGTGAGGCCGAGACTTGGTTCTCGTATAGGGCGTATTGTGTGGTGGATTTATTTCGGACTAAGACCACGAGTTGGCATCCGAGGTCCAAGTGTGGACTTAAGCTATGTGCTCTATTCTGTGTTTATATTCATAGCTTGCATACACTCATCTAGATGACCATGTGCATCGTATTGTACCTCGGTTGGGGATTCTTACTGAGTAATTCGTTACTCACCCTTACTTATCTTTCGGGTAACCATGGCGCGAGGCAAGATGGTGAAGGAGGAGCTATGATCATGGGAAGCGTCTTTGTCGTCTCTGACTTTTTATTTCTATGACTCTTGTCTTTCATTTTCCCCTGAATGCATGTAGTCGGGCACGGAGCCCTAGGATGTTTTCTGAATGATTTTGTGGATTCCCGCTTTATTGAATTTGAGAATGTTCCAAATGTTTTAATAAATCTCTGATCAGAGTGTACGTTTTGGAAATGTATTTGCCTTGAAACAGTTTGAAAGAACTATATTGATTTCTGATGGAACCTTGATTGTTTTGTTTTAATTGGGAATCTGAAAACTTAATTGCATATTGTCCTTTCCTTTGAATGCATGCATTGGGGTAAAGGCCTATTTAGAGCCCTTTTGGGTCGGGTCTTTACAGCCGGGGGGAAAAGCAAGGTACATTATGCTTCGCTCTAACTCCCGACCGGTGGGGTCAATGTACGTTATGTCCACTCTCAGCCTTTAGATGATGACAAACCCTACAAGACTAACTACGAGTACAAAATGACTGAGTCCTGGCTAAACATACATATCAACATCGATCACAATTAACCTAGCATGATACTACGAACTTAAAGCATGAATCATAAGCATGCTGGAAGAACAAACCTAGCATGGCACTAACATGTACAAACAGACAAACATGCTAGCAGGAATTCAAACACAAGTTGTCCTATCAACTCACATGCTCATAAAAGTAAACAGGCATACACAATCAAGAAAACATCGTAGCGTCCACACAACCACGGTAAGAAATCCTTACCTGGAAACAAGTAGAAAATGACTACCACGAATCAATAAGCGACCCTCGAGCTTCTAAGCGAACCCGAGCAACCTAAGCATTCAATAAAAACATCCTAATTAAATAAACAGCAGCCAACAGCTTAGGGCCCAAAAGAGAAAAGACTCGGGAATTACCAACCGAGAAGACACTAGGTCTCGGCCCAACCCTCACAGCAAGGCAGGCTCTCGGCAGCAAGGGCATGCGGAACGTGAGGCTGGGGCAAGCGGGCTGGGCGCGGGGCGCAGGCGTGCGGACTCGGGTAAGTGCGGGGCGCAAGTGTGCGGACGCGGCTGGTGCGGCACGCGGGCAAGGCGTCTGGGCTGCTGGACCGTCGAGCGGGAGAGGTGTCTAGGCTGCTGGGACGTCGCGAGAGTGAGGCGTCTGGGCTGCTAGTGGTGTCGCGATGCAGGCGATGGTTCTGCTACAGCACGCGGCCGCTAGGCGAGGCAGGGGCTGGGAGGTGCCGGGCTGGGCGATGCAAGGCTGCTAGTGCGGCGCTGGGGCTGGTGGCTCGGTGCGGTGCGGCGCTGGGACTGAGGGACAGAGTGCGGCGCTGGGACTGAGGGACAGAGTGCGGCGATGTAGGGCGGCTCCGTGCGGTGGCTCGGCTGGGTTCCTTGGGCTGAGCGCTAGGGTTTGATGAGGTCGGCAAGGTGAGAGGGATAGAGTGAAGGAGGCGTGTGGGCAAAACAAGGGGAATGATTTTCTTGATTTTTTCCTTCCTTTTCCTAATTTAAATAGGACTTGGTGACCTAAATCCCTTCCCAAGGCTTCCTCCTTCGAGTCCAGGCTGAAACAATCTTTACTCTTTATTAAAACTCATTTAAGTCAAACTCCTAAATCATCATTTAGGGCAAGGGTTCAAATCCCAATGGAAGCATCTAAATTAACAATAATTTTGCCAATAACCAAACCACTTCCAAACTTCCAAGCAACTAGCCCATACTTCTTGGGTCTTGCAACCAACAACAATCAAGCCTCGACAAAGGCAGGAATGACCCTGGAATCCTGAAAATCCACAAACCCTGACCGAGAGCAAAAAGACCAAAATATCCCTAAGGGTTAAAAAGTCCTAACGACCCAACCGATTGCCCCAATACTGAACCGAAAGTACGAGGAAATCGGAACGGAAAACTGGGATGTTACATGCGCGCACAACATGCTGCTACAAACCAGGGAGGTGCTGGGTCTAGGGCATGTTGCCCTAGTCCAATACGCATGCCTAACAAATCTCTGGATCGGTGTCACTGAACATAGTGGTGTGAGACCAGAACACTATGACTATGTCAGACTGTACCACCAGATCTGAGGCTAAGAAACCGGTCGTGGTAGGCTTACACCAGGAATCGGTCCTTGCCCTATCAGGTGGCAATCAAGGGCTACTGCCGGCAAGCTGAGGTCGTGTCGATTGTCGGGGACAAGGCAATGCCACGTCATTTCCCCGACCGTTGGGGCATTTAACAGTCTGCCACCCTCACCCAAGATTGCACTGGGCTGCCGTTAGGGTTAGCTAAACCCAAACGACGGATCAGGGACGGAGTACTGCCTCACACGTCCCTGCCACAGATGCAAGTTTCGTTATGCATCCTCGCCCGGATGATGCTACCTATCAGAATTCTAGGCTGTGACAGATAACAGCAAACATTCCAATACGTGCTCAGTAGAAACAATGAACCTAGCATGATACTACGAAGCAAGAACATATAACGAGCATGCTAGAACAAAACAACCTAGCATGGAACTAACATGAGAAATAACACGAGAATCATGCCAGTCGGAATTCAGAACAGAGCATGTAACGACCCAGGTTTTTCTTCCCGGTCTTCCAAGTATGCCCTAGGGGTAATTTGGTAATTTGGTCGGGCCGTCAGGGTCGTTTGTGTCTTTTCCAGTTACTAAAATTATTGGATGGTTTTTGTAGGTTTTTGGAGGGGTTTGTGGTTTGGTTTGAGCAAGGTTTGATGCAAAAGTAAAAATAAAGGGAATTGTGCTGCAGCTGGGGTTTGAACCCAGGTCTCCTGGAAAGCTTGTGGGGTTGTGTGCCAATTGAGCCATTAGGTGCTCTTGTTGCTCTTTCTGCATCACATCTTAGTTAACCTTGGATCTTTGGTGTTTGGTGCATTTGGTTAAATGAAATAGAAATTAGGTTTGTTGTGTTTCTTCTCCAAAAGAGTTGTGGCCGCCCAAGCTTTCTCCCAAGCTCTCCTTGCCGATTCTTCATCCTTGTAGCTCCCTTGGATCGTTCTTCATCATTCCGGGTAGGTATCGATCTTCCTCTTCTTCTTCTCATCCGTTTGGTGTGCTTTTGGCCAAGTGAATAGAGGTGTGTTGTGTGTGTTTGTGTTGATTGCAGCCAGCCGAGAGAAGCCCCAGCCAGCAGCCATCGTCGCACGTCCAGCCGGCCAGATCGCACGCCGGATCGCGCCAGCAGCAGCCCAGATCGCCTCTGCCGTCGCACCAGATCGCCCTTGCCGTCACAGCCCCTGCCGTCGCACCAGATCGCCCTTGCCGTCACAGCCCTTGTCGCGCCCAGATCTCGCACAACAACCGGCCCAGCCCCTGTTCGGCCATCGCCCGGCCCGGCGTCACGCGCGGATCGCGCAGCGAGCGCAGACGCGCGACGCCAGCGCCGCGCCCGCCGGCCGCCTCGCGCGCCGCCGCCCGAAGCGCTCGAAGCCGCCGCGCCCAGCCGCGTCGCGTTACTGTCGCGCGCCAGCGCCCGCGCGCCGCCGCCGCGCGCGCGCCGCCTCCCGAGCGCTTCGCCGCGCGCGCGCGCGTCTCTGCCGTGCATCCGTGCCGTGCCGTGTGCGTGCGCGCGGGCAGCGCCAGCCTGCGCGTGCAGCGCGCCCGGCCAGCGCCCAACCTGCCGTGCCGGCTTGCAGCAGGCTCCAAGCTCGTGTCGCCGCCGCCGCGTGAGTTCCCCGAGCCGAGCTTGCTTTGTTCTATTGTTTTTAGACTTTTTAGGTATTGACTATTATTGGTTTGTTAGGTTTCGCTCGCTAGCTCGGGATTGTTCCTGACTTAGGATTTTGTGTGTAGAAGCCTCCCGACCAAGGTAAGGATTTCTTTCCGGAGTTGTGTGGGCCTGCGGTATATTTGTGATTGTTGTTTTGTATGCTGTGTATGATTACTAGCATGTTTAGCCCTAGGTGCTCTGTTCGAATTCTGATCGGCATGAACTCTTGTATTGTTTCTCATGTTAGCCCATGCTAGGTTGTTCCATTCGGCATGTTCGATATCTGTTCTTGCTTCGTAGTATCATGCTAGGTTCCTTGTATCTCATTGAGCACGTATTGGATCGCATTGATTGAATTGTTATTATTGCTATGGTTTAGAGTTCGGTAGGTAGCATCTTAGGGCCGGATGCATAACGTAACTTGCATCCCGGCGAGGGACGTCACGAGATGGTACTCCGCCCCCGATCCCGTTAGGGTTTAGCCAACCCTAACGGTGGCCCCGCAATCTTGGGTGAGGGTGGCAGATCGTTAAATGCCCCAGCGGTCGGGATGATGACTTGGCATTGCCTCGTCCGGCGATCGGCACGTCCTCGGCGTGTTCGGCCGTAGCCCTTGATTGCCACTGTTAGGGCAAGACCGCTTCTGGTGTAAGCCTACCACGGCCGGTTCCTTAGCCTCGAGTGCGGTGGTACAGGTGACATAGTTCACGTGTCAGTCTCACACCCTATGTCGGTGACACCGATCCGAGAGATTTAGTTAGGCATGGTGGTGAACACGGGCAGCTTGCCACTAGACCCGGCACCCCGAGAGTTTGCGGTAGCATGCGGTGCGCGCTTACGCTCATTACAGCGCCGATGGAGAGCTCCTCGGGATCTTGAGCAGTGCACCTTTCGTATCGTCGTCGATGAAGCAGTGAGGCCGGGCTTGTTCCCGTATAGAGCGTATAGTGTGTTGTGGTATCTCTTTCGGGCTAAGACCACGAGTTGGCATCCGAGGTCCAAGTGTGGACTTAGCTATGTGCTCGCTCTCGTGTTTGTACTCATAGCTTGCATACATTCTTCTAGATGATCATGTATATCGTATTGTACCCCGGTTGGGGATTCTTCTTTGGGTAATTCGTTACTCACCCTTATTCTATGGTTTTCCATAGGTAACCAAGGCGGGAGACAGGATGGCTGAAGGAGGAGCTGTGATCATGGAATCCTGCTGTCATCTCTGACCATTTTATTATATCATGACTCTTGACTTTTGTTATTTCCCCTGAATGCATGTAGACGGGCACGGAGCCCTAGGATGTTTTCTTACGTTTTATGGATTCCAGCATATTTGTACTTGTGGAATGTTTAAATGGTTTAAATAAATCTCTGATCAGAGTATGCTTTTAGAAATGTATGTTTTGATTATTGAATGTTTCTGTTTTTACTTGGGATCCGAAATGTATTTTTCATAATGTCTTTTATTTTCAATACATGCATTGGGGTAAAGGCCCATTTAGAGCCCCTTTTTGGGTCGGGTCTTTACAGAGCACCTATCCACTAACATGCTGATAAACATAAACACACACACACAATCAACAATCACAGAAAATATCGCAGGGCCCACACAACTCAGGTAAGAAATCCTTACCTGGGTCGGAAGGCAACAACACACAAGGATCCTATGCGGCAATCGAACCCGAGCTAGTATCGGGAACCTAACAAACAACAACAAATATCACAACTTATAGGCCTTAAATAAAAATACAAATAGGGCTCGGCTCGGTCGGGAGCAAATTACACTGCACAGGGCTAGCGCGTGGTCGGACAGGCTGCATGGGCGCTGCTAGGCGTGCGGCTCGGCGTGCTGGCGCGACAGGGGCTGCTCGTGCGTGCGGCTGGGCATTGCGCTGCTGCAGGCTGCGGTTGGGGCTGCGCGAAGGCGCGATGGCGTGAGGGGGATCACGGTCAGGCGCTGGGCTACGATGCGACGGGCCTGCGACGGGATGGGCTGCTACCGGCTGGGGTGCTGCAGGCTGGGCGATCGGCTGGGGCGCTGCAGGGGAGGCGTACGACGGCCAGCGATCGGGAATGGCAAGACTGCTCAGTGCTGGAGCTGCTTGGCGCTGCTGCTGCTCGGCTGGGCTGCACAAACACAAGCTCTCAATCCTCTTCCCTCGGCGAGCAAGAACAACAACAAAAGAACGAGAAGATGAGATCGAGGAACGCTTACCCGAGATGAACGAACGATGGAGCTCTCGGGAGAAGGCTCACTCAAGGAAGCTTGAGAGAAGATGGTGGACGACAAAGGATTTGGAGGAAGAAAAAGATGAATAAACCTATTTTCTTTTCTCTTTTAATCAAACTCCCAAAAACCTGAAAACCTTGGCAAACCAAGGCATACCGTGGAATGAGCAACAAAAACAACCGGTGGCCCAACTAGCAGGACCACACCCCTGACTCCCTAGCCACCCGGGCTCGAATCCTAGCTGAAGCACTTTTAATCCTGAATTTTATTTTTGCATCTCTTCATACCCAAACTCATCCAGAAAGAAACCAAGCCCTACATTTGACCATCTAAGAATATTAACAGCTGAAAAAGACAGAAATGGCCCGACCAAATTACCAAAATACCCTTAGAACATACCTGGAAGACCGGGATGAAAACTGGGTCGTTACACTCCAGCATCTCAACTATGCTAGCCAGCTCCAACTCCACAAAAATCCAAGTAGACCAGGAACGCTACAGAATGTGTCATCCTCCTACTCAAAGCATCAGCCACATCGTAGCTTCTACCCAGGGTAAGGATCCAAACAACACTCTTAGCAATGACAATCAGAAACTGTGCGGCTTCGCTACAACCGCTCTTTGTTCAGCACCATCTGAACTCCAACCAACAACCAGAAATTTCTCTAACCAGATCGAGGTGCAACCAACAAAACATGCCTAAGCAACAACTTGGCCACGAGCACGGTATCCTTACAACCTAAGCTAGGGCACTTTGACATCAAACTGAAGCCCTAACACCTCAAGGACTGAGCACTGGTGTAACGGCCCAATTTTTCATTCCGGATCTCCAGGTACGTTTGGTTAGTTATTCGGTCATTTGGTTGGGCCGTCAGGGCTTTCTGAGCTCCCAGGGGCATTTTGGTCATTTGGCCTCCGGGGGCATTCTAGTAACTTTTCAGGGTTTCGGGTTGTTTCTCAAAATTATACTGTTGTGGTTGCATTCTGATTTCAGGTTTAGGGCTGGGAGTTGTTTGAAGGCCGTTCAGAATTAATTAGAAAATTGGTTTTAAAAGTGAGCTTGCCAAGACTCGAAGGGGAAACCTATTTTGATTCTTGGTATTTGGAGGGATATTGAAGCATTTTTATTGAGAAAATAGAAGCAAAATTTCCCCATCCCCCTTCTCATTGGAAACATGCAAACCCTAGCCTCCTTCCCCTTCTCCTTCGTGTTCTCCATCTCCATCGCCCTTTTGCACCTTCATCGTCGATCAGGTCGTCGTCGCCTCCAGCCGCACGCACAGCCCCGTCGTCGAGCAGCAGCAGCCACGCAGCCTCAAGCACCATCCCTATCGTCGCTGCCCATCGCCCACGCCATCGACGCCCTTCGCCGCATCTCCTCCATCGCCGCTTTGGCTTCGCTCCCAGCCGCATGCCAGAGCAAAGCTTTGCCGCGAGCAACAGCAGATCGCCTCGCTCGCTGCAGCCCAACCAAACTGCTTCGCCCCAGCGAAGCTCACGACTTGCTCGCCTCGCTCGCACAGCCGCAACGACACAGCCTCGCGCGCACCAACCGCGAGCATCACCCACCCCACAGCCGCACGCACACTATCGAGGCTCTCACACCCCCACGCCGCGTCCCTGCAGCAGCCCTCGCCCGTGTCTTTGCTGAGGCCTGCTGCGCGCTTGCAGAGCTTCGCCACCCACCCCTACCGCGACTCGCTGCCTTGACCATCGAGCCTAACTGCCGAGCTTGGGCCTTCAGTTTGGGTAAGGCACTCTTCCCGAGGCTGTTTTTTGTCATTTATTGCATCATTTGCTTAGGATTAATTGTATGTTGTGCCATGAATAATGTTAGGTGGATTTGTGCATTCTCGTAGCCAAGGGATCACTTCTTGTTGCTGACCTTTTTCCACTACTCAGGTAAGGGTTCCTTGCCGGGGTTGTGTGGACCCTGTTCATGGTTTGATAGACTCCTAGCAATGTGTTCTGCATGTTATTATAAATTGTTAGTGGATTAGGTTGTGCAGGTTGTTGTGCAGGTTGTTTGCATGTTGAGCTATTATGTGTGTCTGAATTGTATGTTTGTATGCTCGTTTACTTGCCTTGTCTCTTGGTTACTGTTTTGTTGCATGATCGGTTATTAGGGCGTGGCATGTAGAACTTGAGGTTGACTAAAATACTTCCTTGATTATATAATGTCTTGAATGTCTGCTCACATTCCATAGACCATAGCCTTGTTATTTTCCTAACACTGTTAGCCTAAGTAGTATCGTAGTAGTTCTTGATAGGGAGCCCGAGTGACAGTTGAGTTGCGTGCTGGCTCGATTATACTCACGAGTGACAGTCGAGTGGCGTGCTGGCTTGGCTGACCCAAGTGACAGTCGAGTTGCGTGCTGGCTCGGTTAGAATTAGGGTTTAGCCCAATTGAGTGCTGCCCGTAGTAGTTAGGACAAGCCCAGAGTGTGCTGTCCCTAGTTAGCCTAGGAGAGTGCTAACCTAAATGTCTTAGAGATAGACATCCAGAAACCGAGGGCACTTAGGATGCCCTCCTGTTTAGTCAGCCTAGAGGTGTGCTGACCCTGCTCGTCACTTGTTGACCCTTGTTGTTGTGACTGCCTTTAGGTATATTGTTGTGTGCTTGTATGCTAGGATGCTAAATGATTTATCTTGCATAATGTACCCCGGTTGGGGAATTCTTACTGAGTGCAATTGTACTCACCCCTTTCTGTGGTTTCTTCCACCAGGTAACTTGGCACAGCATCGAGGTGGCTAGAGGAGGACCTGTTGATTATGGGGACGATTCCACTTGCAGCTTCCATCTTTCATTTTCATTCTAGTTGAAAGACTTTTATTATGTTGGCTTCTGATCTGTTTTGTAAACTATGGCCAGAGGCTAAAGATTTTAAGAACTATGTTTTAACTGTTGTTTTCTGGAACATTGAAATAAATTATTTCTGCATGTTTGTCCAAGCGTCTTAAGTCTATGTTTGTCTAAAATTCTTAGTTTAAGGCATGTAGTAAGGATCATTGTGACCATTTAGAGTCAAGTCTTTACAACTGGCTCCACAACACAACCACACGTGGTTCCAAAAACTTACACCACGGAATGAGCTACCGAATAGTCCTCCGGCGAGTACAGCTCTTGCTTGCTTCCTTAAGATCCATGCCTAAGAAGTACCTTCACACAAAGGCAACACTCGCCTCCTAGCAGAACCACAGGTAACGAAGAGCACCAAGAGCCCAACCTCTACATGAGTTCAACTCACCACAAAACACAACATTGTCTAACTTACTCTACAAGAGCATAACAACACCAAACTATCATACCTCGTTCCAATGTGTCCACTAAATGTGCTCTGCACAACCATCCAACTCATGGTTCCACTGCCAGAACAGCCTTGCATCATTGATGCTAACTCTACTCAAGCTAAGGAAACTCAAGGGTAGTCGATTCACACTACCAACAACCTGGCTCACAAGCCCACAGCAAAGGCGCGAAAAATTGGTCGCGCTAGCCCTTAACAACCCACAACATCCTTCGTACCCAACTCTTGGTGACCCTGAAAAGCTCCTACTTTCCCTCGAACGACCTCACACCTGTAGTCATCTGACTACCACCGAGCTAGACCTCTTATGCAACCTAAACAGGTGCAACAACAATAAACGGGTACAACGACTAGTCGGGATGCCGAACTCCGGGTGGGTCATAAAACCACCGGCACATCTGGTGTGAACTAGCCTATACCCATGCCTCCTTACAAAGCTTGGTGCCAATAAGCACTGCATCCTTTACAACATAAAACAGCTACAAACTAGCTCTACGTCCCACTGAGGGTAGGGAAGGTCACACTCCAGGTGACGGGAACAATGGCACCCCAAACAAGAATCTCAACACTCGAGCGGTCTAAATTCTGGCATCTCGCCTAACAGGCATACCACGGTCTACCCTTGCATCCACCCGATGCTCAATAAATACTCAAGCCAACCCTCGAAAGGCAACAACTAACTCGACAACTTGCCAGACGACCTTCCACCACCAAACTGCTGTATCAAATTGTAAAGGCCCGACCCGAAAGAGGTCCTAACCAAGGCCTTTACCTCAATGCGTGCTTTTAAAATGTAAATATCATATGCAAGATTGTTATCCAAATTCTGAATGAAAATAAAAACTTGTAAACATTCATTTTAACAAACAAGCATAAAACGTCCTGAAACCTGTCCCTATTTCCAACCACCTGTTCCAAGCAAAATATACTTTAAAACATACTCTGATCAGAGATTTATTTGAAAACCAACAATCCAAAACAGTTCGATAATGACAGAATCCAGATACAATCCAAAAACGTCCTAAGGGCTCCGTGCCCAACTACATGCATTCAGAGGACAAAGCGTAAACATAAACATAAACATAAACATAAACTCAGAGTTCAGAAAGACAGCAGGTTTCCATGATCAGCAGCTCCTCCTTCAGCCATCTTGTCTCGCGCCCTAATTACCTGTGGAAACAACAAAATTAGGGTGAGTAACAAATTACTTAGTAAGAATCCCCAACCGGGGTATAGTACGATACAATTAGTCATCTAGCAGAAAGTATGCAAGTTATGAATACAAACACAGAAGAGTGCACATCACTTTAGTCCATACATAAATACATTAGATGCCATCTTACAGTCTTACTTCGGGAACTACAACAAATCTCGGTACTCTACGAGAAACTAGTCTCAGCCTCAGCTTTCCTACTACTGTCGATACGAAAGGTGCACTGAACTCAAGATCCCGAGGAGCTCTACAGTTGGCGCTGTAATGAGCGTGTGCGCGCACCGCATGCTGCTGCAAGCAAGGGAGGTGCTGGGTCTAGGGCATGCTGCCCTGGTCCAGTACGCATGCCTAAAAGAATCTCTGGATCGGTGTCACTGAACATAGTGGTGTGAGACCAGGACACTACGACTATGTCAGCCTGTACCACCGCACCTGAGGCTAAGGAACCGTCAATGGTAGGCTTACACAAGGAACCGGTCCTTGCCCTATCAGGTGTCAATCAAGGGCTACTACCGACACGCTGATGTCATGTCGATTGTCGGGGACAAGGCAATGCCTCGTCATTCCCCCGACCGTTGGGGCATTTAACAGTCTGCCACCCTCACCCAAGATTGCACTGGGCTGCCGTTAAGGTTAGCTAAACCCTAACGACGGATCAAGGACTGAGTACTGCCTCGCACGTCCCTACTCGGATGATGCTACCTATCAGAACTCTATGCTATAAACAGCTAACATCAAGCATACTAACACATGCTCAGCAGAATCAATGAACCTAGCATGGTACTACGAAGCAAGAACAGATAACGAACATGGCAGAACAGAGCAACCTAGCATGGAACTAACATGAGATAACACGATAATCATGCCAGTCGGAATTCAGAACAAAGCACCTATCCACTAAGATGCTGATAAACATAAATAGGCATACAATCAACAATCACAGAAATATCGCAGGGCCCACACAACTCCGGTAAGAAATCCTTACCTGGGTCGGAGGGTGGAACACACAACAAAGACCTTAAGCTGCAACCGAACCCGAGTTAGCTATCGGGAACCTAACAAACAAACAGTAAACATCACAATCTATAGGCCTTAGGTAAAATACAAACAGAAACTCCACTCGATCGGAAGCAACTCACACGGCTCGGGGCTGGCACGAGGACTGTAAAGACCCGACCCAAAAGGGGCTCTAAATGGGCCTCTACCCCAATGCATGTAGTGAAAATAAAAGACATTATGAAAAATACATTTCGGATTCCAAGTAAAAACAGAAACATTCAACAACCAAAACATACATTTCTAAAAGCACACTCTGATCAGAGATTTATTTAAACCATTAAAACCATCCACAAGTACCAATATGCTGGAATCCATAAAACGTAAGAAAACATCCTGGGGCTCTGTGCCCGTCTACATGCATTCAGGGGAAATAATAAAAAGTGAAGAGTCATGATAATTAAAATAAAACAATCAGAGATGACAGCAGGTTCCATGATCATAGCTCCTCCTTCAGCCATCCTGTCTCCCGCCTTGATTACCTGTGGAAAACCACGAATAAGGGTGAGTAACGAATTACCCAGTAAGAATCCCCAACCGGGGTACAATACGATATACATGATCATCTAGAAGAATGTATGCAAGCTATGAGAACAAACACAGAGCGGAGCACATAGCTAAGTCCACACTTGGACCTCGGATGCCAACTCAGGGTCTTAGTCCGGAAATACCACAACACACTAAACGCACTATACGGGAACAAGTCCCGCCTCACCGCCCTCGACGACGATACGAAAGGTGCATCGGCTCAAGATCCCGAGGAGCTCTTCCGATCGGGCGCCGCAATGAGCGCAAGGATGCACCGCGTGCTTCTACAGACTATGGGGGTGCGGGTCCAGTGGCAAGCCGCCCATATCCGGATACCACGCCTAACTAAATCTCTCGGATCGGTGTCACCGACATAGGGTGTGAGACACGGACACGTGAACTATGTCACCTGTACCACCGCACTCCGAGGCTAAGGAACGGGTCATGGTAGGCTTACACCAGAAGCCGCCCTTACCTTATCGGTGGCAATCAAGGGCTCTTTGCCGAACACGCCGAGGACGTGCTTGTCGGCCGGGGACTAGGCATTGCCAAGTCATCATCCCGACCATTGGGGCATCGCTTAGACTACCACCCTCACCCAAGATTGCGGGGCCTACCGGTTGGGATAGCTAATCCCTCACGGGGTCCAAGGATCGGAGAACTGTCTCAATCGTCCTTGCCATAGATGCAAGATACTTTATGCATCGGGGCCCGGATGATGCTATCTACCCGAATTCTAAACCTTAACAATAATAACGATTCAATCAATGCGGTCCAATACGTGCTCATCGGATACAAAGAACCTAGCATGATACTACGAAGCAAGAGCAGATATCGAACATGCTAGAACAGAACAACCTAGCATGGGCTAACATGAGAAACAATACAAGAGATCATGCCATCCAGAATTGCAACAGAGCACCTAGAGATAAACATGCTAGTAATCATACACGTGCATACAAAACAACAATCACAAATATACCGCAGGTCCACACACCCCCAGAAGAAATCCTTACCTTGGTCGGAAGACTTTTACACACAAATCCTAAGGCATGGAACAATCCCGAGCTAGCGAGCGGGAACCTAGCAAACCAACAATAATCGAGATCTAAAATATCTAAACAACAATAGAACAAGCAAGCTCGCGGCTCGGGAACTCACGCGCGCGACGACACGAGCTTAAATTTCGCCGCAAGCCGCTCGGCAAGGGCTGGGCTGGCCGCGCTACCTGGCACGGCAGGACACGCGCTGGCCGCTACCTGGCACGGCAAGCAGCGAGGACACGCGCGCGGCGAAAGCGCTCGACGGCGCGGCGGCGCGGGCGCTCGGCGGCGGCGCGGCGCGCGGCGCCGGCGCGCGCGCGCGCGCGCGGGCGAACGCTCGAGCGGCGCGGCGCGCGGCGAGCGGCTTCGGCAAGCGGACCACGGCGAGGGTGTGCGAGCGATCGGCCGGACGCGGCTGGCGCGCTGGCGAGACCTCTGGCGTCGGCGAGCGATCGGGCGATCTCTTCTTTGGGCGGCGAAGCGAGAGGCGCCGGAACAGTGCCGGGCGCGGCGGCGGTGGCTCGACCGATCCGGCGTCGCGGCAGTGGCTGGCTCGACCGATCGGGCGCGCGACAGGCTGGCTCGACCGATCTGGCGCGGCGAGGTGGGCCGAGGATGATGGTTGCTCCTCTCCGGGCCGCACAACAACACACACACACACAACCCCTTTTTCTTACATTCGCCAACAAACACCCAAATGAGAAGATGAAGAAGACGAAGACTTACCGGAATGATGATGATCGAACCCAAGGAGATGCAAGGATGAAGAACTCGGCAAGGCTATGGAGATGGAGAGCTTGGGCGGCCAAGAGATGTTTTGGAGAAGGAGATGAAATAACCTAATTCTATTTCATTTAACCAAATGCACCAAAACTCCAAACTCCAAGGTTAACTAAGATGTGATGCAGAAAGAGCAACAAGAGTACCTAATGGCTCAAATGGCACTCCTCTCTACAAGCTTCCCAGAGACCGGGTTCAAACCCCACTGCAAAGACAAATCCCTTTATTTTTACTTTTGCAACAAACCTTGCTCAAACCAAACCACAAACCCCTCCAAAACCTACAAAACCATCCAATAATTTTAGTAACTGGAAAAGACACAAACGACCACGACGGCCCGACCAAATTACCAAATTACCCCTAGGGCATACCGGAAGACCGGAAGAAAAACACAGGTCGTTACAATATTCCCTCTTTTTATGACTTTCGCCTCGAAAGTCCTTAAGACAGTAAACACTTTCGAGGGTAATGCAACCTCATCTCGTCTTCCCGCTCCCAAGTGGCTTCCTCGTAACCCCGATTCTTCCACCGAACCTTTACCAAACGAATCTCGCGATTACGCAACGTCTTGGTCTCAAGGGCGAGGATCCTCACCGGCTTCTCCTCAAAGTTCAAATCCTCATTCACCGCAAAGGCTCAAAGTCCACAATGTGCGACGGGTCCGGCACATACCGCCTCAACATCGATACATGAAAAACACTATGCACACGATAGTGACGGAGGTAGGGCTAACCGGTAAGCAACTCGCCAATCCTCTCTAGGATCTCAAATGGACCAACAAAACGGGGACTCAACTTCCCACGCTTACCAAACCTCGAACACCTCGCATCGGAGCAACCTTAAGGAACACGTGGCCGACCAACCTCAAACTCCCAATCTCGACGCCGAACATCGGCGTAACTCTTCTCGCTCGCTCGAAAGTTGTCAACATACGAGCTCTAATCTTCTCGTGATCGCACCATTGGTCAATGCGCAGAACTCGGGACCCAAAACTCGTCTATCACCGACCTCTTCCCGAACACGGGGACCGATAACGCTTACCATACAATGCCTCGAATGGAGCCATTCGAATCGTCGATCGTAATCGTTGTTATAGGCAAACTCCATCAAGTATCTGAGCATGGTCCCAATCGCTCGGGAAATCCAACACACAAGCCCTCAACATATCCTCGAGAATCGATTCACTCTCTCGACCGACCATCCGTCTCGAGGGTGAAAAGTCAGTCTTTAAATCGCACTCTGTGCCCAAACCCTTCGGAGCGCTCTCGTAAACGAGAAGTGAACCGCGAGTCACGATCGGACACAATCCTCACCGGTACACCATGATAACGGATGATCGCGCTCCAAAAGCATTGCGCCCATTTGTTCCACGGTATAAGTGTCTCTACAGGGAATGAAGTGTGCGCTCTTGGTCAAACGGTCGACAATCACCCAAATCGAGAGAACTTCCTGAGTCCTTGGCAAACCGGATATAAAGTCCATAGAGATCTCTTCCCATTTCCACTGGGTAAACTCGATGTCGCAACAAACTCGCTGGCCTCTGCTCGGGTGCCTTCACTGGCGACGACAAGTGAGACACCGGTGACAAACTCGCCACATCTCTCTTCATCCCCATCCACCGAAAAGTCGCGCTAAGGTCTCGATACATCTTGGTACCCAGGGGTGCCAAGCAAAAGGGGAACAGTGGGCCTCAGAGAGCAACTCGCTCATGAAAACCGCAATGTCCGGAACACACAACCGGCCTCTATAAGTCAACCCATCATCTCGGTGAATACACAAAGTCAAAGTCACCGCAAGACTAACTCTGTCAACCAATCTCTTAAGTGCGGGGTCACCTAACCTGGCTGTGTCTATAATCCACGCCGAATCGACGGTGAGCAATCAATAATCGAGCTACCTGGCGGTAACCTCTCCCAACAACATCGCAACCTCGGCCCGCTCGAACTCTCTCTCGCAAACTCGGGTGGGAACTCAACAACGCCGCAGAGTGCGACGTCTTTCTCGCTCAAAGCATCGGCCACTACGTTGGCTTTACCGGATGGTACAAAATCTCATGATCATAATCCTTTACCAGCTCTAACCACCTCCTCTGCCTCATATTCAACTCCTTCGAGTAAACAGATACTTGAGGCTCGGTGATCGGTAAACATCCGAATCCGCTCACCATACGGGTAATGCCTCCAAATCTTGGTGCAAACACCACTGCCGCCAACTCCATATCATGAGTCGGGTAGTTACGCTCATACGGCCGGCCACCGACGGAAGCATAGGCAATGACCTTCCCGTCTTGCATCAACACACAACCTAAACCAAACTTGGAAGCATCATCAGAGACCACGAACCCACCTGTCCCCTCCGGATCGCCAACATCAGGTTTGAAGTCAAACTACGCTTGAGCACAGCAAAGCTCTCATCACACTCTTTGTCCCAAACAAACTCGACACCCTTCCTCGTCGGGACGAGTGAGGCGAGGCTAAAGCGAAAAGTCCTTGACGAACCGACGGTAGTAAACCGCCAAACCCAAAAGCTGCGAATCTCGGCGGCAATCGAAGTCGGCTTGGCCCATGAACTCACGGCCTCAATCTTCGCGGGGTCCACGGCTATACCATCTCTCGAAACCACGTGGCCTAGGAAGGCCACCGCTCCAACCAGAAGTCACATTTGGAAAACTTCGCATAAAGTGTAGTTTTCCTCAAAGCCGCCAATACTCGCCTCAAATGCTCGCATGGTCTTCTTTAGACCTCGAATAAATCGGAATATCGTCAATGAACACGATGACGAAGCTATCCAAAAATGATTTGAACACCCTATCCATCATGTCCATGAACCTTGGTACAGGGCATTGGTCAATCCAAACGACATGACCACAAACTCATAGTGACCATATCTAGACACGAAAGTTGTCTTAGGAATGTCGGCATCCCCCCATCCGCAATCGATGGTAACCGGATCTCGAGATCTATCTTGGAGAACACGAAGCTCCTGAAGGCGATCGAACAAATCATCGATACGGGGCAAGCGGATACTTATTCTTCACTTTGTCACCTTATTAAGCTCGCGGTAATCAATACATAAGCGCATAGAACCATCCTTCTTTTTCACAAACAGAATCGGGTGCTCCCACGGGGACACACTTGGACGGATGAACCCTCGGTCTAACATCTCCCGCAGAATGAATCTTGATTCCTTTAACTCACTGGCGCCATGCGTCACGGAGCCTTCGAGATAGGGAGGGTCCTCGGCTCGAGCTCAATATTGAAGTCAACCTCTCTCTTTGGGGCAACCCCGATAACTCCTCAGAAACACATCCGCGAACTCTTGCACGACCAAGGCACTGATCGATGACAGGCAATGAGGGGCGCTCTTCCCGCACAACTTGGCTAGATAGCCCCAAGCTCCATGAGCTAGCAAACGACGAGCTTTCACGGTGACACCATCGGCGGGCAAACTCCACCCTGGACTCCACGAAACCTAAAAGTGGGCCGACCGGCGGCTGAACACTACTTCTTTCCGGTGGCGGTCAATCAACGCGTGGTTAGCGACTAACCACTCCATACCAAGAATCACATCAAAACCACTCATAGGCGGAACTATGAGTGTGGCTACAAGCAACTCTCCGGATATCTCGATCCGGCCATCCTTAATCTTATCTCTAGCCAACATACTAACTCCCGAAGGAGTTGCAACAGATAACTCAAAACCTAGAGGTTCTAGTCTTAACTTAGCATGCTCGAAACAAACACACAGATACAAATGAATGCGTAGAACGAGAATCAAACAAGACAAATGCGCAGTGATCTAAAACAAGAAGCGTGCTCGCCTTACGGCGGCATCCGTGACGCTCGGCCTCGACGGGTCGTAGCAAACACTCGACCGCTGCCGCTGCCATACTGGTTGAGCCGCCATAGCCGGGCCGAGGACAAAAACGGATCATATGTCCTCTTTACCACAACGAAAACACACTCGGGCCCCATGCCGCAAGCTCCGGTGTGGGTCCTCCCGCAAGAAGCACAAGCGGGAACTCGCTCGGGACCGCCTGCTGGCGAGGCCGAAACGGATCGGGGCCCTATGCCGATCCCGGCTTTGAACGCGCCCTTGGCGACGCCGCCGCCACCCCGAAAGTCAAACTTTCTCTTCTCGCCCCACACTTTGGGGACAGACGGGGCCGAACAGAGCGGCAACAACCCGCGCAGCAGGATACTTCCCATTATAGATCGTGGCTAATCGACACCCTAGCATAAGTGTCGGGGCACGAGCCCCGACATCTCGGGAAACACCCGCCTCAATCCGGATATGAACTTCCGAATCTTCACTCTGGGTGGCAATCAAGCGAGGAGCAAAATATCCATACTCGAGAACTTGCGCTCATATTCCTCAATGGAATCGTAACCCTCGCTTGTGAGTTCCGGAAGAGCTCCACCATCTTCTCCCGAGCCTCATCACCGATGAACTTTACCTTGAACTCGGCCTTGAAGAACTCCCAAGTAGCGGGTGGAGACCCGGTGGTCTCTCGCTCAAGGTGGACTCCCACCACCATCTCACAGGTGCCTCCTAGCACATGAGCCGCACATCTCGGCCTCTCGAATATCGGGGCACACCATGATCGGGAAGGTGTACTCCAAATGGGCAATCCACCGTGCCGCTAACGCATCACCGGTGGCATCAAACTTCTCAAAGCTTCCACTTCACAAAATCCTTGACCACCTACCCAATTCCTCGGCACCCTCGCCATATCCGCCTCGGGGGCTACTTGCTCTGTGGAGTGGAGGTGCTATCGAGCTCTCTTTGAACCAATCGAGTCACCGCTCGTCTGGGCTCGGGACTCTTCCGCCATGGCGCCAACAAGGCACAGGTCTCGCCTCTGGTCACTCAACATGCGACCATAAAAGTCCTCATAGACTCTCGGCAAACTCTCGCTCCAGGAGCGATCTCACGGCGCTCGATCGCCTCAACGCCCGCTCTAGGCGTAACAGAGGAGCCGCGGTGGAATGCCATCGATGTCGGCTTGGGACGATGTCCCTGCGATGATCGAGATCCGATCCCGATACCTCGACCGCTCTCGAACCTCTCTCTCCGATGCGACGGTGGTAGCATCTTTGGCGATCTACATCCAAACCAACAACGAATCAAAACACACTGTCACCATTCCACAACACTAAACAAGGCATACACTAGATGATAGGTATTGTAAATTCTTAACCCTTTTTCTTTCTAAAACAATAAATCTAGGCGCACTGATGACCGCCGTCTGAGTCTTGATGATCATGGAAAACGACCTACAACAAAGGTCAGTCCTACAGAATCTATGACTCGAGCTCGATACCAATCAGAAAGACCCGACCCAAAAGGGGCTCTAAATGGGCCTCTACCCCAATGCATGTAGTGAAAATAAAAGACATTATGAAAAATACATTTGGATTCCAAGTAAAAACAGAAACATTCAACAACCAAAACATACATTTCTAAAAGCACACTGATCGGAGATTTATTTAAACCATTAAAACCATCCACAAGTACCAATATGTTGGAATCCATAAAACGTAAGAAAACATCCGGGGCTCTGTGCCCGTCTACATGCATTCAGGGAAATAATAAAAAGTGAAGAGTCATGATAATTAAAATAAAACAATCAGAGATGACAAAGAGGTTCCATGATCATAGCTCCTCCTTCACCATCCTGTCTCCCGCCTTGATTACCGTGGAAAACCACGAGAATAAGGGTGAGTAACGAATTACCCAAGAAGAATCCCCAACCGGGGTACAATACGATATACATGATCATCTAGAAGAATGTATGCAAGCTATGAGAACAAACACAGAGCGGAGCACATAGCTAAGTCCACACTTGGACCTCGGATGCCAACTCGTGGTCTTAGTCGGAAATACCACAACACACTAAGCGCACTATACGGGAACAAGTCCGGCCTCACCTGCCTCTGACGGCGATACGAAAGGTGCAGCGGCTCAAGATCCCGAGGAGCTCTCGATCGTGGCGCCGCAATGAGCGCAAGGATGCACCGCGTGCTTCTACAGACTATGAAGTGCCGGGTCTAGTGGCAAGCCGCCCATATCCGGATACCACGCCTAACTAAATCTCTCGGATCGGTGTCAGCGACATAGGGTGTGAGACACGGACACGTGAACTATGTCGGCTGTACCACCGCACTGAGGCTAAGGAACGGGTCATGGTAGGCTTACACCAGAAGCCGCCCTTACCTTATCGGTGGCAATCAAGGGACTCTTGCCGAACACGCCGAGGGCGTCTTGCGGCCGCGGGGACTAGGCATTGCCAAGTCATCATCCCGACCATTGGGGCATCGCTTAGACTACCACCCTCACCCAAGATTGCGGGGGCCTACCGGTTGGGATAGCTAATCCCTCACGGGGTCCAAGGACGAGAATCTGTCTCAATCGTCCTTGCCATAGATGCAAGATACTTTATGCATCGGGCCCGGATGATGCTATCTACACGAATTCTAAACCTTAACAATAATAACGATTCAATCAATGCGGTCCAATACGTGCTCATCGGATACAAAGAACCTAGCATGATACTACGAAGCAAGAACAGATATCGAACATGCTAGAACAGAACAACCTAGCATGGGCTAACATGAGAAACAATACAAGAGATCATGCGATCGAGAATTGCACAGAGCACCTAGAGATAAACATGCTAGTAATCATACACAGGCATACAAAACAACAATCACAAATATACCGCAGAGGTCCACACAACCCCGGTGAAGAAATCCTTACCTTGGTCGGAAGACTTTTACACACAAATCCTAAGCTGCGGAACAATCCGAGAGCTAGCGGCGGGAACCTAGCAAACCAACAATAATCGAGTATCTAAAATATCTAAACAACAATAGAACGACAAGCTCGGCTCGGGAACTCACGCGGCGCGACGACACGAGCTTGGGGTCAGCTTGCGGCAGCTCGCTCGGCAAGGGTGGGGCGGGCGCGCTTGTGCGCTACCTGCACGGCAGGACACGCTCTGTGTTGTGCGCGCTACCGGACGGGACGGACACGCTGCTGCCGCTGCGCGGGCACGGCAAGCGGGGACACGCGCGCTGGGCGAAGCGTCGACGGCGAAGCGCGCGTGGCGCGTGGCGTCGGGCGAAGGCGCGCGGCGCTGGCGGCGGCGGCTCGCGAAGGCGCGCGGGCGAACGTCTGAGCGAGCGGGCGCGCGGCGAGCAGCTCGGCAAGCGGACACGGCGAGCGGTGTGCGAGCGATCGGTGACGCGTCTTGGCGCTGGCGAGGACCTCTGGCGTCGGCGAGCGATCGGGCGATCTCTTCTGGCTGGGCGAACGGCGAGGCCGCTGCGAACAGTGTCCGGGCGTGCGGGCGTGGCTGGCTCGACCGATCCGGGCGTGCGCGATGTGGCTGGCTCGACCGTCTGGGCGTGCGACGTGTGGTGGCTCGACCGATCTGGGCGCGGCGAAATGGCCGAGGATGATGGTTGCTCCTCTACCGGGTTGCGCACAACACACACACACACACAACCCCTTTTTCTTACATTCGGCCAACAAACACCCAAATGAGAAGATGAAGAAGACGAAGACTTACCGGAATGATGATGATCGAACCCAAGGAGATGCAAGGATGAAGAACTCGGCAAGGCTATGGAGATGGAGAGCTTGGGCGGCCAAGAGATGTTTTGGAGAAGGAGATGAAATAACCTAATTCTATTTCATTTAACCAAATGCACCAAAACTCCAAACTCCAAGGTTAACTAAGATGTGATGCAGAAAGAGCAACAAGAGTACCTAATGGCTCAAATGGCACTCCTCTCTACAAGCTTCCCAGGAGACCCGGGTTCAAACCCCATTGCAAAGACAAATCCCTTTATTTTTACTTTTGCAACAAACCTTGCTCAAACCAAACCACAAACCCCTCCAAAACCTACAAAAACCATCCAATAATTTTAGTAATCGAAAAGACACAAACGACCCTGACGGCCCGACCAAATTACCAAATTACCCCTAGGGCATACCTGGAAGACCGGGAAGAAAAACCTGGGTCGTTACAAGGACGGACGGCTGCAAGGCACATGGCTCGGCGAGGGCGTGCGGACGGGCTGCTGCTGCGACAGGGGTTGCGATCGGGCGTGAGCGGCAAGGCGTGGGCGTGCGATCGGTAAGGCTGGGAGAGCGGCATGCGGGCGTGCGTGCGGCTCGGTCTGTTGGGAGTGCCTGCGGGGCTGCGATCGCGATAAGGCTATTCTCGCGCGTGCGGTCGCGATCGCGACAAAGGCGCTCTCGCTCTCGTGCGGTGCGGCTCTCTGGAGGGCTGCGGTGCGATCTTTGAACTCTTTTGGGAGATGGCGGGTGATGCGGCTGTGCGGAGCTGGGCGAAGTGCGTCTCTCGGCTGCAACCACAACAACAAACACACACAACCACAATCACATTTCCCCTCCTCTCGGCCAACAAGAACAAGCAAACAAAACCCTTAGCCAAATGGATTGGCAACAACAACAAGAGGAGGAAATCGAAGAACAAAGAAACACTTACCCGGAAACGATCGATTGAAGCTCTTGAGAGTCTCGAAATCGCACGGCACGGAGGGGCTTTGGAGGAATGGATTTGCGACAAGGAGTTTGTGAAGGAGAAAAAAGATCAAAACCTATTTTCCAATTAAACTCACTTAAGTCACGAAAACCAAGGCAACCAAGATGACCTGCGAAATGAGTATTAAAAACTACTTGCATCTTGACTGGAAAAACCTCACTGCTATCTTCCCAGCCACCATGGCTCAAGCCTCAGCTGCTGCATCTATTTTCTGCCAAAAACCCTATTTTATTTTTTTGCAACTCCCAACACCCAAACTCTGCCGAAAAGCAACCAAACCCTAACTGTGAGTAAACGAGAATATAATTAGCTGAGAAAGACAGAAACGACCCTAACGACCCAACCAAATTACCAAAATACCCTTAGAACATACCTGGAAGACCGGGATGAAAACCTGGGCAGTTACAATATTCCCTCCTTTTAATGACTTTCGTCCCCTAATGTAACGGCCCAGTTTTCTATTTCGGTTACCCAGGTGATTTTGGGTCATTATTTGGATGTTCGGATGGGCCGTTAGAGCTGTTCTAACCCTTAAGGGTATTTTGGTCTTTTGCCCCCGGTCAGGGTTTTGAGGATTTTCAAGATTTCAGGGCCTTTCCTGCCTTTGTCGAGGTTTGGTGGTTGTTGGTTGCAAGACCCAAGAGGTTTGGGCAAGTTGTGTGGGAGTTTGGAGGTATTTTAGTTATTGGCAAAATTAATGGGTTTTTTAGGGCTTCCTTTGGGATTTGAACCCTTGCCCTAAATGGTTTTGGGAGTTTGTAGGAAAAGAGTTTTATTAGAAAGTTTGTTTGGGCCGGGTTTTGAAAGCGGAAGCTTTGGGAAGGGATTTTAGACCCATTTAATTTAGGAAGAAGGGAACAAAATCAAGAAAGTCTCTTTCCCCTTGTTTTGCAATCTCTCTCTCTCTCTCTCTCTCTCTCTCCTAGCCGACCTCACCAAGAAAACCCAACCCTAGCCGCCCAGCCATGCCCTAGCCACACCACACCTTGGCCGCATCAGATCGCTCTGCCCGAGCCACAGCCGTGCCCAGCCGCTCTGCAGCCGGGCGCGCGCGCATGACCAGCCATTCGCGCCCAGACGTGCGCTCCGCCCGCCCGACTAAAGCGCGCCGCACCGCGCGCGCGCTCGTTACCGTCTGCACGCGTCGCCAATGCAGCCCCGTCCCTCTCAGCCCAGGTGTGCCCAGACGCGCCGCGCCATTCCGCACCAGGTCGCCCGCGCGCTGTCCTCGTAGACCCGGCATCTCGCCTGCGCGCTCGACCCAGCGTGTTCGCTCGCCTGCGACAGCCCGCGTCTGCACATCCCCTGCCTCGCTAGCGCCAGCGCCCAGTGCCAGCACCCAGCGCCAGCGCGCCCTACTTGTCCTTGCTGACGGACAGCCTGCCCTGCCGTGCGAGTTGGGGCGTGACCTTGTGTCTTCTCGGTCGGTAATTCCCGAGTCTTTTCTCCTTTGGGCACTAGGCTGTTGGCTGCTGTAAGAACCCGACCCAAAACACGGTCCTAAACCTAGGTTCTCACTCAGCATGCAAGTTAAATACTTCATCAAGCGGTTTAGTGCTCATATTTAAAACCTTCCAAAACATTTAGAACGAAGAATGCTTAAAACATAATCAACAATTTTGTTTAAGAAAAACCAACGAAGTAAAACAAGCCTGGCCAGTATCTAAAAACATTCAAAACAGTTCAAACAACTTTTAATAATGTTTCCCCTAGGACTCTGCCCATCTACATCTTGAACAAATATGCAAACAATAAAGACAGAGTGTCTGGCGGCTCCATGATCAATCGGCTCCCTCCGCTAGCCGTCCGGTCTTTGTCCGGTTACGGTGGAAAACCACGAGAAATAAGGGTGAGTATAAACATACTCGGTAAGAATCCAACCAGGGGGTACAATACGATACATCAATCATCTGGCACCCTAGTATACATGCAAACACTTACCAACACAGATCATAGCTCAACGAGCTTACAAGGAAGAATCTGGAATCCTCGAGAAGTCTCCTACTTAGGCCTAATGATTGGCTCTCATAACCAATCCGGGACATCTCCGAGGGTCTTTCTCCTCGGCCAATTGATCAGCTCAAAACCGATCCCAAAGATGTCCGACACCCTCGGGTCTTTTCTCCTCGACCATATGATCACTCAAAAACCAATCCCAATGGGTGTCCTCAAGGGCCTCTTACCCTCGCTAATAAATCTGGACTATCGGGAGAGTACCCAAGTCCGCTCTAAAGCGGAAGGCTGGTGTACTCACGAACATTAGCCCGGGAGCTCTCGAACCGGCGACTAACGCAGCGTGCGCGCGCACACCGCATCTTCTGCTGCAACCGGCGTAAATGTGGGGGCCTAGGTACAAACTACGCGAGCGGTATGCATGCCTAAAGACTCGGAAAGCGGTGTCACCGAACACGGTGAGTGCGAGGCCCTCAAGACTCATCTGTGCGGCTGTACCACCGACACGAAGCTAAGAGGCGCCAAGGTAGGCTTGCACCGCTTAGCGGTGGTTCCGCTCTAGCGAGCTACAAACTAGGCTTATGCCAATGAGGTAGCTAATCCTCATTGGCTGCCGGGGGGAAGCAATGTACGTTATGCTTCGCTCTACTCCCGATCGGTGGGGACAAGGTACGTTATGTCCGCTCTCACCTCTAGATGATGACAATTTCTAACACACTAGCTAGAGTATAGAGTAAACGATTCCTGGCTAAACATACATAATCATCATCAATCATACATAACCTAGCATGATACTACGAACTTAAAGCAGGAATCTCAAGCATGCTGGAAGAACAATCCTAGCATGGCACTAACATGTACAAAAAAGCAAACATGCTAGCAAGAATGCAATCACAAGCAGTCCTATCCACTAATCATGTTCATAAAAGTAAACATGCATATAAGGCACAATCAAGAAAGCATCGCAGGGTCCACACAACCACGGTAAGAAATCCTTACCTGGAAGCAAGCAGAAATAACTTTCACAATCAAATAGCGACCCTCGAGCTTTAAAGCGAAACCGAGCAACCTAAGCATTTTAGCAAAAGCAACCTAATTAAATAAACAATAGCCAACAGCCTAGTGCCCAAAGGAGAAAAGGCTCGGGAATTACCGACCGAGAAGACACAAGGTCACGCCCCTACTCGCACGGCAGGGCAGGGTGTCCGTCTGCAAGGACCAGCAGGGCGGGTTGGCGCTGGGCGTTGGCACTGGGCGCTGTGCGCTGGCGCTGGCACTAGGCGGTGGTCGCTGGCGCTAGCGAGGCAGGGGATGTGCAGACGCGGGCTGTCGCAGATGAGCGAACACGCTAGGTAGGGTGCGCGGGCGAGACATCGGGTCTGCGAGGATAGCGCGCGGACGACGCGTCTTGGCGCCAGCGAGCGGAGCGGCGCGGAGCGTCTGGACGGCCTGGTGCGGAACGGCGTGGCGCGTCTGGGCGCACCTGGGCTGAGCGACACGGGGCGGCGCTGGGCGGCGAGTGCGGACGGCAACGAGGCTACCGGCACGTCTTGGCAGCGCGACACGTCTTGGCAACCTGGTGCGGCGCGACTGGGCAGAGTGGCTGGACTGTGCGGCGCGGCTTGGTGCAGAGCGGCTGGGCATGGGCTGAGAGTGTGGGCGGGCGGCAAGGTGGGCGGTGGCTCGGGTTGGTGTTGCTAGGGCTGGTGCGGCTAGGGTTGGGTTTTCTTGGTGAGGTCGGCAAGGAGAGAGAGAGAGAGAGAGAGAGAGAGAGATTGCAAAACAAGGGGAAAGGGACTTTCTTAATTTTCTTCCCTTTTCCTAATTTAAATGGGTCTAAAATCCCTTCCCAAAGCTTCCTCTTTCAAAACCCGGCCCAAACAAACTTTTCTTTCTAATAAAACTCTTTTTCCTTCAAACTCCCAAAACCATTTAGGGTAAGGGTTCAAATCCCAAAGGAAGCACTCAAAAACCCATTAATTTTGCCATTTTCTAAAACACCTCCATACTTCCAAACAACTTGTCCAAACCTCTCGGGTCTTGCAACCAACAACCATTAAGCTTCGACAAAGGCAGGAATGACCCTGGAATCCTAAAAATCCACAAAACCCTGACCGGGGGCAAAAGACCAAAATGCCCCTAAGGGTTAAAACAGCTCTAACGGCCCATCCGAACATCCGAATAATGACCAGAAATCACCGGGTAAATCAAATAGAAAAGCGGGGCGTTATAATACTCCCTCCTTTTAAGACTTTCATCCTCGAAAGTCCTAAGACGAAAACAACTCTAGGAAAACTCCACTGATTCTTAACCAACCAAGCTCCTGATTAAGACAACACAAATCCTTCTTTGAAACCGAACCCTCTTGGGTTCCCATAGGCTCCAAGCCCAAAAGACACCGAGTCTGCCACAAACTATCTCAACCAAAACTGAACTATCACTGAGCTTCGAAGAAATCATGCGATAGCTAGTCGGTGAGTCACACCTTCTGACTCGCACCAACTCTCAAACGGTCTCACGACTCTAGGGCTCACTTATCCCTGCTAACCCAACTCGGAACGCCTCTCTACGGCGCTACTCTCAGCAAACTCGTGGACGGGTCACAAGCTCTAAAACTCTACGCCACGCTCCGACGTAACTTCTTTGAATGCTCATAGCTGTTATCAAACAGCCTCGACCCTTCACGATGCTGACCAAACAACTGAACCTCCCAGGTTTCAGAAACAAAATGGCCTACTCTTACTTCGCAAGAGACCTGCGAACCCCCACCGGTTGCCTACAATCCTTAACGAAATCCAATTCGAACCACCAACTGGTGACTGATCCCAAGGCAACCTTCTCCAACTAGCATGCGTCCACAACACTTAAGCAACCATCTCACGAGAAATCGAAGCACCAAAGCCAAGGGGCACCTTTCTGGTTCACCAAGCGGCTACCACCACTCACACTAGCTGATACTTCAGCTTCGGCCACCCCTGAATGACAAGGTCCAGGAACAGGCTCCACTCAGCCAAACTAATAAACCGGAGCCCCTCATCGGCCGACAACAAACTTTCCAATGCAATCCGATCAGCCACTGGCCTAGGTGAACATCGCCAGACAGGAAAACAAACAACATTCCTCTCACGGAAATCTCGAGCAGCAAGGAATAAAACATTACGTGGCTACTAGCAACACGATAGCTGGAGGATAACAACTCTAAGGTTTCCCACCAATGCCACGACATCTCTGTGCCAACCCACTCAACTGTGGCTCAGCTATAACCCCAACTGCGAACGCACATCAACAAGGAACAAAGCCAGAGAAGGCTTGCTCTGTAGAAACTCAACCCAAGCTTATAACGAGCAAGGCTCGCCTCCAAGCTGCCACTCAACTCTTAAGCCCATCTGGCTGCTCCAAGGACTTCCTCCTTATAGCTTAGACCTAACTCTTCTTCCAATCCAGAAACTCCACCCACGAAACATCGCGAGGAATAAGGATAGCGACGACCACAAGCTTGCGGATCCTGAACAACACGAGTAGGCAAGACTACCTCAAAAGTTAAAACTCGAGGCCGCCATCCACGGTGCAACTCAACTACCAAAGAACTAAGGGGTTCTACAAACTCCAAAGATCCAACAACCTTCCAGCAACAACTCAAGCCCTTGAACTGGCAGGCCTCCGCCCTTGCGGGAACAAACAACTTTCCGCTTGCTAACAAACGAACGCAGAGGACACTCTCATTGGTGACCGCGCGCTACTCGATCAACTACACAACTCGGGAGCTAAGTCGACTCCTCCTTAACAGAACGATTTCCAAAGAAGCGAACTTCCGAAGGACAAACGAACTTCACACACGCTCATTTGCCTTGCTCAAACCCAAGGGCAACAACAACCAACTCTCTCGGAAGCAACATCCGAGGATCCTCAATCGCTTGAACCCCCAACTTGGAACTAGCAGTGCCTACTCAATTGTCGAGGGAGGGGTCAACTCCCAAAACTTCCTGACTAGGAACAAGTCCTCAAGGCAACGCCCGCTTGCTCGAACCGAGCTAGCTCACGAAACAACATGGGAACCAAACCTTGGTCGACACCAAGCACCACCTCTCTAAGAATTCCGAAAATCAACGTGGAGGTTACCAAGAACAACTCTAGCTTGTTAACAGGACAACAAGCATCCAAACAACTCAACCGAGGAACACTGCCTGGTCCGGTGAGCTCTGGTGAGGCTCTCCACAACTTAGGGTTCCTCCGATCGCCCTCCGACACACACTGTCGTCAAACGGTCTAACAGACAACTGGCTACACGAGCACATCTCCCTCCAGCATCTCAACTGTGCTGGCCAAAAGCTCTTCCTTGCCACATCTGTAGCAAGCACGGGCGATGCTCCACACAATCTGAAAAGTGCCTTACCACACTTGATGCAATGAGCCGGCTGCCTGGCCCCGCCTCGCTGGCGACGATCTCGAGCTCTAACTCTGCGGTGGCGCTCGATCGCGACCCTAGATCGCCACGTCGGCGAGTCTGCCATCCACTGAGCGGGAACAACCAGAAGACCCAAACTTCCTCTTGCTCAAAGCATCAGCCACATCGTAGCTTCTACCCAGGGTAAGGATCCGAACAACTCTCTTAGCCATGGCGGCCAGAAACTCCGCGATTTTACTACCATCGCCTCGCCTAGATCGGATTCAAATGAACTCCAACCATCGATCAACAAGAAATGCCTCTACCTGGTCAAGGGCCAACTAGCATAACTTGCCTACGCATGAACAACCAAAGCTACAAGCACGGTAACCTCTCAACCCAAGTTAGGGCACTTGCCAAGAACTAAAGTCCTAACTCCTCGAGACCGAGCACTTTGGTTTCACAACGCGAAACCCCTAGTGGTTCTTGAAAAATACACCACGGAACGAGCTACACAAAAAAGTACAGGCGTGTACGGCTCCAACTTGGTTCCTTAAGATCCAAACCAACAAGTATTCTCACACAAGGCAACTTTTGCCTCCCAATAGAGCCACATCTAGCAAAGGAGCAACAAGAGTTCAACCCACTCAGGGTCAACTCACCACAGAATGCCACATTGGTAGACTCACTCTTACAAGAGCATAGCCACACCAAGCTAACTTACCTCATACCAATGGTCCACTAAACGTGCTCCGATCAACCATCCAACTCATGGCTCTAACAATGGATCAACCACGCATCCTCGATGCCAACTCTACTCATATTAGGGTAGCTCTAGGGTAGCCGAAACACACTACCATCCAACTGGCTCACAAGCCCGCAACACAGGCGCGAGAACTCAGACGCGCTAGCCCTTAACAACCAACAGCATCCTTTGTACCCAACTCTCGGTGACCCTGAAAGGCTCCTACTTATCCCTCGAATGACCTCAAACTTGTAGTTCTCTGGCTACCACCGAGCTAGATCTCTTATACAACATAAATAGGTGCAATCTCATGAATGGGTACAAGACTAGTGGGGATGCTAAACTCCGGGCGGGTCCTGGAACCACCTGCACAAAAAGTGCCAACTGGCCTGAATCTAGGCCTCCTCTCAAAGCTTGGTGTCCACAGGCACTACTTTCTTTACAACACAAACATCACTTTACGGGCTTTAAGCCCCTCTGAGGGTAGGGAAGGTCACACTCCAGGTGACAGGGCAATGGCACTCAACACAAGAGTCTCAACACTCGAGTAGACTACTCTCTGACATCACGTCTAACAGACAAGCCAAGGCCCACTCCCGCATCCCACTCGATGCTCAACGAATACTCAGGCCAACCCTCGGGTGGCAGCACCTAGCTCCACACCGGAACATGCTAATGAAGGTGCTTCTCTCTAATAGCGGTGAAAACCACGGACGGATTAAGTCCCGACAAGCAAACTCCACACTACCCCCAGCTACGAGGGTACTAAAAGAAACGGGCCGCAAAACGATCAGAGGCTTGCAGGAGAACAAGATGTCTTTACATCTTCCTCAAAAGCTACTAACTTGGCAGCTTGCCAATCGACCGGGTGGCTGGTGGAGACTCTGCTGGTCCGCCTCTCACAGGGGACTTCCACCACCACACTCTCGCATCAAACAACACGAGAGCGCGCCTCGACCTCTAAACATCCGGTCATCGGCCTCCGAACACCGTGTCATCCCAAAGACTTGGATGATAAACTCGATCCTGGCCAACCACCTTGCTGCTAGCAGTAGGTCTCAAAACATCCAGCTTTACAGGCTTCCACTTTCCAAACTCGGCGGCTCGATCAACGCCAACTTACTCATCAGCATAAACCTGCTAATGAAGCCCTTTCGGAAACCTCTCGGGGACTCTTTGGAGCTACTAGGGGTGTCTCCTAAATAAACTCTGCCAGCTGGGCTATCTGTGCCCAAGACTCCTCACTACCAGCTACAAATTGAGCCTGGGTCTCCGCTCTCTGTTAGCTAAAAGACCTGCCATCAACTCTCTCATGGCTGGAGCACACTCTGCTAAAGGAGTCTCAATCTGAGGCGTGCTAGCCTCACCCCCCCTACTCTTGGCAACTCATCTGCCAGGGCCAAAGGCGGCCTACGGGTCTAGACAACCCTGGACGCGGTCTCATCATCAACATGAACAGTCCAACTCCTCGGTTGGAAATACCAAACGTCCCTGCTCCTCTAAGTGCAATCAACCTACTAGCGATCCACACAAAGCATAAAAGCTAGCCCACGCTGGGGCTCTGTAAGAACCCGACCCTAAATACGGTCCTAAACCTAGGTTCTCACTCAGCATGCAAGTTAAATATTTCATCAAGCGGTTTAGTGCTCATATTTAAAACCTTTAAAAACTTTTAGAACGGGGAATGCTTAAAACATAATCAACAGTTTTGTTTAAGAAAACCAACGAAGTAAAACAAAGCTGGCCAAGTATATATATAAAACATTCAAAGCAGTTCAAACAACTTTTAATAATGTTTCCCTAGGACTCTGCCCATCTACATGCTTGAACAAATATGCAAACAATAAAGACAGAGTGCCGGCGGCTCCCATGATCAATCGGCTCCCTCCGCTAGCCGTCCGGTGTTGTCTCAAGTTACCGTGGAAAGCCACAGAAATAAGGGTGAGTATAAACATACTCGGTAAGAATCCCCACCAGGGTACAATACGATACTTCAATCATCTAGCACCCTAGTATACATGTGATTACCAACACAGATCATAGCTCAATGAGCTTACAAGGCAGAATCTGGAATCCTCGGAAGTCTCTTTCTTCGGCCTAATGATTGGCTCTCATAACCAATCCCGGACATCTCCGAGGGTCTTTCTCCTCGGCCAATTGATCGACTCAAAACCGATCCCAAAGATGTCAGACACCTCGAGGGTCTTTCTCCTCGACCATATGATCACTCAAAAGCCAATCCCAATGGGTGTCCTCAAGGGCCTCTTACCCTCGCTATATAACTGGACTATCGGGAGAGTACCCAAGTCCGGCTCTAAACAGAAGGAACTGGTGTACTCACGAACATTAGCCCGGGAGCTCTCCGAACCGGCGACTAAAGCGTGTCGCGCGCACCGCATGCTCTTCTCGCAACCCGGCGTAAAATGCGGGGCCTAAGGGCAAACTCACGCGGGCAGTGCACGCATGCCTAAGACTCGGAAACGGTGTCACCGAACACGATGAGTGCGAGGCCCTCGGCACTCATCGTGCTTACTGTACTGCACCGACTGAAGCTAAGAACCGCCAAGGCGAGCAGCTTGCACCGTTGGCGTGGTTCCGCTCTAGCGAGCTACAAACTAGGCTTATGCCGATGTGGTAGCTAAATCCACATCGGGCCGCCGGGGAAGCAATGTACGTTATGCTTCGCTCTACTCCCGACCGGTGGGGACAAGGTACGTTATGTCCGCTCTCACCTCTAGATGATGACGGCCCTAACACACTAGCTAGAGTATAGAGTAAACGATTCTGGCTAAACATACATAATCATCATCAATCATACATAACCTAGCATGATACTACGAACTTAAAGCAGAATCTCAAGCATCTTTGGAAGAACAATCCTAGCATGGCACTAACATGTACAAACAAGCAAACATGCTAGCAGGAATGCAATCACAAGTTGTCCTATCCACTAATCATGTCCATAAAAGTAAACATGCATATAAGGCACATTCAAGAAAGCATCGCAGGTCCACACAACCACGGTAAGGAATCCTTACCGAAGCAGCGAGCAATAATAACCTTCACAATCAAATAATGACCCTCGCGCTTTAAAGCTAAACCGAGCAACCTAAGCATTTTAAAAGCATCCTAAATAAATATATAGCAGCCAGCAGCTTTAAAAATCTAAAAGGGATAGGTTCGGGAATTACCAACCGAGAAGGCACGGGGTCTCGCAGCAAGGGGGCAATTTTTGGTATGCTGGCGTATGCGCCGGGCGCAGGGAGGGAAAAGGGCGCTGGCGCTGGGTTGCGTGTGATGCGCGACAGGAGAAGCGGCGCTGGCGAAGCGACGCGGACGAAGCGGCAGACACGCACGCAGACGCGGATAGTGCTTTGGCGCGCGCGCGCGGCGGCGGCAGCGTCTTGGAGAGCGAGAGGGCAGCGACGCGTGCGGCGCTGCGCGCGGCTCGGGCGGTTCAGTGCGGAACGGCGCGACGCGTCTGGCTGGGCGAGGCGGCTGTGCGGCTGGGCACGCTGGGCATGGCCAGGCGCGCGGCGGGCGGCGTGGCGTGGTGGCGCTGGCGCGACCGTGCGCGCTGAAATTTCAGACAATTTGGCTGCCTGGTGCGCTGAGGTTTGTCTGGTGCAATTGGCACTGCTCGTGCGCTGGCTGAGCAGGTGAGCGGGGGTGCGGCTAGGCGGCTAGGGTTTCTTGGTGAGGTCGGCTAGGAGAGAGAGTGAGAGAGAGAGAGATTTTCCCAAAACAAGGGGAATAGGATTTTCTTTCCTTTTCCTAATTTAAATGGGTCTAAAATCCCTTCCAAGGCTTTCTCTTGCGGGTCCCGGCTAAAGAAATTCTTTTCTTTTTAACTAAACCTTCTTTTTCTAAAAACTCCAATTTCACCATTAGGGCAAGGGTTCAAATCCCAATGGGACCAATTAAATTCCAATTAATTTTGCTATCAACCGGAATGTCTCCGAACTTCTAATCAACTAACCCAAACTCCTTGGGTCTTGCAACCAACATTAATCAAGTCTCAACGAAGGCCGAAATGACCCTGAAGCCCTGAAAATCCTCAACCTCTGACCGGGGAGCAAAATACCAAAATACCCTTAAAGGTTAAAACAGCTCTAACGGCCCATCCGAACATCCGAATAATGACCCGAAATCACCTGGGTACCCGAAATAGAAAACTGGGCCGTTACAATACTCCCTCCTTTTAAGACTTTCGTCCTCGAAAGTCCTAAGACGAAAACAACTCTAGAAAAACTCCACTGGTTCTTAACCAACCAAGCTCCTGAAAAAGACAACACAAATCCTTCTTTGAAACCGAACCCTCTTGGGTTCCCAATGCTCAAGCCCACAGGACCGAAGTGCGCCACGAACTATCTCAACCAAAACCGAACTAACACCGAGCTTTGAAGAAAACATGCGATAACTAGTCGGTGAGCCACATCCTCGACTCGCACCAACTCTCAAGCGGTCTTACGACTCTAGGGCTCACTTATCCATGCTAAACCAACTTGGAGGCGCCTCTCTACGGTGCTACTCTCGGCAAACTCGTGAGCGGGTCACAAGCCCTAAAACTCAACGCCACGCTCGGCGTAACATCTCTGAATGCTCATATTTGTTATCAAACGACCTCGACCCTTCACCATCTTGACCAAACAAGCTGAACCTCCCGGTTTTAAGAAACTAAACGGCCTACTCATACTTCGCAAGTGACCGCGAACCCTACCGTAAGTAGAACCAAGCTGGTTGCCTACAATCTTTAACGAAATCCAATTCGAACCACCAAGCTGGTGGTGATCCTAGGCAACCTTCTCCAACTAGCATGCGCTCACAACACTAAAGCAACCATCTTACGAGAAATCGAAGCACCAAAGCCAAGGGCACTTTTTCAGTTCACCAAACGGCTACCACCACACACACTAGGCGATACTTGCCGGCCACCCCGAATGAGCGGGGTCCAGAAACGAGCTTCACTCAGCCAAACTAATAAGCCGGAGCCCTTCATCGGCCGACAACAAACTTTCCAATGCAATCCGATCAGCCACTGGCCTAGGTGAACATCGCCAGATAGGAAAACAAACAACATTCCTCTCACGGAAACCTCGAGCAACAAGGAATAAAACATTACGTGGCTACTAGCAACACGATAGCTGGAGGATCGAAACTCAAGGGCTTTACCACCCAATGCCACGGCACCTCTGTGCCAACTCACTCAACTGTGGCTCAGCTAAAATGCCAACTGCGAATGTACAACGACTAAAGGCAAAGCCCGAGAAAGGCTTGCTCTGCAAAAACACAACCCAAGCTTATAACGAGCAAAGCTCGCCTCCAAGCTGCCATTCAACTCTTAAGCCCATCTGGCTGCTCCAAGGACTTCTTGCTTATAGCTTAGACCTAACTCTTCTTCCAATCCAGAAACTCCACCCACGAAACATCGCGAGGAATAAGGATAGCAACGACCACAAGCTTGCGGATCCTGAACAACGCGAGTCGGCAAGACTACCTCAAAAGTTAAAACTCGAGGCCGGCATCCACGGCGCAACTCAATTACCAAGGAACTAAGGGGTTCCACAAACTCCAAAGATCCAACAACCTTCCGCCAACAACTCAAGCCTTTGAACTGGCTGGCTATCGCCCTCGCGGGAACAAACACTTTTCGCTTGCTATCAAGCAGACGCGAGGACACTCTCGCTAGGGTCGACCACTGCGCTACTACGATCAACTACACAACTCGGAGCTAAGGTGACTCTTCCTTCTGAGAACGATTTCCTAGCAAGCGGACTTAGAAGGACAGCGAATTTCACACACGCTCATTTGTCTTGCGCCAAACTCAACGGTAGCAACCACCCACTAAGCACTAGCGGTACTTACTCAACCCGGCCCGGGGAGGCCAACTCCCAAAACTACCCGACTAGGAACAAGTCCTCAGGCAGCGCTCGCTTGCTCGAACCGAGCTAGCTCACAAAACAACATGGGGACCAAACCTTGGTCAACACCAAGCACCACCTCGCTAAGAATTACGAAAATCAGCGTGGGGTTACTAAGAGCGACTCTAGCTTGTTAACCGACAACAAGCATCCAAAGCAACTCAACCGAGGAACACTTTGCTGGTGCGAGTGAGCTCGGTGAGGCTCTCCACAACTCGGGGTTCCTCCGATCGCCTCCGACTCACTGCTTTGCGTCAAAGCGGTCTAGCCCGACAGCGGCTACACGAGCACGTCTCCCTACAGCATCTCAACTGTGCTGGCCAAAAGCTCTTCCTTGCCACATCTGTAGCAAGCACGGGCGATGCTCCACACAATCCTACCCAACAACCCGGCTACCGGCACGGTAGCCTCTCAACCAAGGCTAGGGCACTTGCCAAGAACTAAAGTCCTAACTCCTCGGAAGGCCCGAGCACTTTGGTTTCACAACCCGAAACCTCTCGTGGTTCTTGAAAAATACACCACGGAACGAGCTACACAAAAGTACATTGGCGTGTACTGGCTCCAACTTGGTTCCTTAAGATCCAAACCAACAAGTACTCTTACACAAGGCAGCTTCTTCCTCCCAATAGAGCCACAACTAGCAAAGGAACAACAAGAGTTCAGACCACTCGGGGTCAACTCACCACGAAAAGCTACATTGGTCAACTCACTCTTACAAGAGCATAACTACACCAATCTGACATACCACATACCAATGTGCCCACTAAATGCTCCACTCAACCATCCAACTCCTGGCTCTAACACTGGGTCAACCACGCATCATCGATGCCAACCCTACTCATAATAGGGTAACTCCAAGGGTAATGGAATCACACTACCATTCAAGCTGGCTCTACAAGCCCACAACATAGGCGCGAGATCTCGACGCGCTAGCCCTTAACAACCAACGGCATCCTTTGTACCCAACTCTCGGTGACCGCGAAAAGCTCCTACTTTCCCTCAAACAACCTCACACTTGTAGTTCTCTCGACTACCACCGAGCTAGATCTCTTAAGCAATCCAAGCAGATGCAACTTCGGAAAAATGGGTACAAGGCTAGTGGGGATGCTAAACCGGGCGGGTCCTGGAACCACCGCACAAAAAGTGCCAAGCGGCCCGAATCTAGGCCTCCTCTCAAAGCTTGGTGCCAACAGCACTTCTTCCTCTACAACACAAACATCCCTTTACGGGCTTTAAGCCACTCTGAGGGTAGGGAAGGTCACACTCAGGGTGGCGGGGGCAATGGCACTCAACACAAGAGTCTCAACAATCGAGTAGACTACTCTCGACATCACGTCCAATGCAGACAAGCCAAGGCCCACTCCCGCATCCCACTCGATGCTCAACGAATACTCGAGGCCAACCCTCGGGTGGTGGCACCTAGCTCCACACGGAACATGCTACTTGAGAAGGTGCTTCTCTCTAATAGCCGGTGAAAACCACGGGACGGATTAAGTCGTGACAAGCAACCTCCACACTACCCCCCAGCTACGAGGGTACTAAAAGAAGCTGGCCGCAAAAGCGACTACGAGGCTTGCGGGAGGACAAGATGTCTCTACATCTTCCTCAAAAGCTACTAACTTGGCAGCTTGCCAATCGGCCAGGGTGGTGGTGGAGACTCTGCTGGTCCGCCTCTCACGGGGACTTCCACCACCACTCTCGCATCAAGCAACACACGAGCGGCACGCCACAACCTCGAGAACATTAGGTCGTCGGCCTCACGAACACCAGGTCATCCCAACACTTGGATGATAAACTCGATCTGGCCAACCACCTTGCTACTAGCGATGAGGTCTCAAAACATCGGCTCTACTGAGCTTCCACTTGCCGAACTCGGCGGCTCGATCAACGCCAACTATCTTATCGGCATAAACCTGGCTGATCAAGCCCTCCCGGGAACCTCAGGAGGCTCACTGGAACTACAAGGAGGGGTGTCTCCTAAATAAACTCTACCACCGGTGGGCTATCTATGCCCAAGACTCCTCACTACGCGCTACAATCGCTGCTGGGTCTCCGCTCTCTGTTAGCTAAAAGACACGCCATCAACTCTCATGGGTGGAGCACACTCTGCTCAAGGAGTCTCACTCTAAGGCGTGCTAGCCTCTACCCCCTCCTCTAGGAACCTCAATCGCGGGGCCAACTCGCCAGCGGGATAAACAACCGGGACGCGGCCTCAACATCCATACAAACGGTCCAACTCCTCGGTCGGACATGCCAAGCGTCTGCTCCTCGAGTGCGATCCACGCACTAGCGACCGCACGAGCACCTCCACCCTCTCACTAGGGGAGAACCACAATGGGCCACAAATGGCCTACGGAGTCTAAGGTCTACCTCCCTGCGGGTGCGATCGACACACAACTGGCGATCTGCACAAAGCATAAAACCTAGCCCCACGCTGGGCTCTCTTTGCCAAACAAGGGTAACACATGTATACTAGATGCGGTATTGTAAAATAAAACCCTTAGCTTAATGAACTCGAGACAAAACGTGGGCCATGAGTGCGATGATCATGGGGGCAACAACGCAAAGCGAGTTAGTCTCTGAGAATCTATGACTCGTGCTCGATACCAAGCTGTAAGAACCCGACCCTAAATACGGTCCTAAACCTAGGTTCTCACTCGGCATGCAAGTTAAATATTTCATCAAGCGGTTTAGTGCTCATATTTAAAACCTTTAAAAACTTTTAGAACGGGAATGCTTAAAACATAATCAACAGATTTTGTTTAAGAAAACCAACGAAGTAAAACAAGCACTGGCAATATATATATAAAACATTCAAAAGCAGTTCAAACAACTTTTAATAATGTTTCCCTAGGACTCTGTCCATCTACATCTTTGAACAAATATGCAAACAATAAAGACAGAGTGCCTTGGCGGCTCCATGATCAATCGGCTCCCTCCGCTAGCCGTCCGGTGTTGTCTCAAGTTACACGGTGGAAAGCCACGAGAAATAAGGGTGAGTATAAACATACTCAAGAAGAATCCCGACCAGGGGTACAATACGATACTTCAATCATCTAGCACCCTAGTATACATGTATGCGATTACCAACACGGATCATAGCTCAAGTGAGCTTACAAAGGAGAATCTGGAATCCTCGGAAGTCTCTTTCTTAGGCCTAATGATTGGCTCTCATAACCAATCCGGGACATCTCCGAGGGTCTTTCTCCCTCGGCCAATTGATCAGCTCAAAAACCGATCCCAAAGATGTCCGACACCCTCGAGGGTCTTTCTCCTCGACCATATGATCGACTCAAAAGCCAATCCCAATGGGTGTCCTCAAGGGCCTCTTACCCTCGCTATAAACTGGACTATCGGGAGAGTACCCAAGTCCGGCTCTAAACAGGAAGGAACGGTGTACTCACGAACATTAGCCCGGGAGCTCTCCGAACCGGCGACTAAAGCGCAAGCGCGCGACACCGCATGCTCTTTCGCAACCGGCGTAAATGCGGGGCCTAAGGGCAAACTACGCGGGCAGTACGCATGCCTAAGACTCGAAAGCGGTGTCACCGAACACAGTGAGTGCGAGGCCCTCGGCACTCATACATGCGACTGTACCACCGACACGAAGCTAAGAACCGCCAAAGGCAGCTTGCACCGTTGGCGGGGTTCCGCTCTAGCGAGCTACAAACTAGGCTTATGCCGATGTGGTAGCTAAATCCACATCGCACGCCGGGGAAGCAATGTACGTTATGCTTCGCTCTACTCCCGGCCGGTGAGGACAAGGTACGTTATGTCCGCTCTCACCTCTAGATGATGACGACCCTAACACACTAGCTAGAGTATAGAGTAAACGATTCTGGCTAAACATACATAATCATCATCAATCATACATAACCTAGCATGATACTACGAACTTAAAGCGGGAATCTCAAGCATCTTTGGAAGAACAATCCTAGCATGGCACTAACATGTACAAACAAGCAAACATGCTAGCGGGAATGCAATCACAAGTCATCCTATCCACTAATCATGTCCATAAAAGTAAACATGCATATAAGGCACATTCAAGAAAGCATCGCAGGTCCACACAACCACGGTAAGGAATCCTTACCGGAAACAGCAAAGAATAACCTTCACAATCAAATAATGACCCTCGCGCTTTAAAGCGAAACCGAGCAACCTAAGCATTTTAAAAGCATCCTAAATAAATATATAGCGACCAAGACTTAAAAATCTAAAAGGGATAGGTTCGGGAATTACCAACCGAGAAGGCACGGGGTCTCGGCAGCAAGGGGGCAATTTTTGGCTGCTTTGGCGGCCGGCGCAGTTGCGAGGGAAGGGCGCTGGGCGCTGGGTGCCTTGTGATGCGACGCGAGGAAGAGCAAAGCTTGTGTGGCGGGCGGGCGCGACGAAGCGGCACGGCACGCAGACGCGGATGGTCTTTGGCGCGGGCGCGCGCGGCGGCGGCGTCGCGGGCGAGAGGCGGCGACGCGCTGCGGCGGCTGGCGCGCGCGTCTGGGCGGTCTCGTGCGGAACGGCGCGCGACGCGTCTGGCCGGGCGAGGCAGCCGGGCCGGGCACGCTGGGCATGGCATGGGGCATCTGCGCGCACAGGCGGCGCGTTGGCTGGGCAGTGGTGGCGCGACTCGTGCGGGCTGGCCGATTTGGGCCGCTCAGTGCGCGCTGGTCTGGTACTGGCTGCTCGTGCGCTGGTGAGCAGTGGCTGAGCGTGGAAGTGTGGCTAGGGCGGCTAGGGTTTCTTGGTGAGGTCGGCTAGAGAGAGAGTGAGAGAGAGAGAGAGATTTTCCCAAAACAAGGGAATAGGATTTTCTTTCCTTTTCCTAATTTAAATGGGTCTAAAATCCCTTCCAAGGCTTTCTCTTGCGGTCCCGGCTAAAGAAATTCTTTTCTTTTTAACTAAACCTTCTTTTCTAAAAACTCCAATTTCACCATTAGGGCAAGGGTTCAAATCCCAATGGGACCAATTAAATTCCAATTAATTTTGCTATCAACAGGAATGTCTCCGAACTTCTAATCAACTAACCCAAACTCCTTGGGTCTTGCAACCAACATTAATCAAGTCTCAACGAAGGCCGAAATGACCTCAAGCCACGAAAATCCTCAACCTCGACCGGGAGCAAAATACCAAAATACCCTTAAAGGTTAAAGCACTCTAATGGCCCATCCGAACATCCGAATAATGACCGAAATCACACAGGTACCGAAATAGAAAATCGGGGCGTTCTGAGGCTCTCACCGCCAAACAAGGGTAACACATGTATACTAGATGCGATGATTGTAAAATAAAACCCTTAGCTTAATGAACTCGGACAAACTGACGGCCGCGGAGTCTTGCGATGATCATGGGGGCAACAACTCGCAAAGCGAGTTAGTCTGAGAATCTATGACTCGTGCTCGATACCAAGCTGTAAGAACCCGACCCAAAACACGGTCCTAAACCTAGGTTCTCACTCAGCATGCAAGTTAAATACTTCATCAAGCGGTTTAGTGCTCATATTTAAAACCTTCCAAAACATTTAGAACGGGAATGCTTAAAACATAATCAACAATTTTGTTTAAGAAAAACCAACGAAGTAAAACAAGCTTTGGCGAAGATCTAAAAACATTCAAAAGCAGTTCAAACAACTTTTAATAATGTTTCCCTAGGACTCTTGTCCATCTACATCTTGAACAAATATGCAAACAATAAAGACAGAGTGCAGGAAACTCCCATGATCAATCGGCTCCTCTCGCTAGCCGTCCGGTCTTTGTCCCAAGTTACCTAGTGGAAAACCACAGAAATAAGGGTGAGTATAAACATACTCAAGAAGAATCCCCAACCGGGGTACAATACGATACATCAATCATCCGGCACACTAGTATACATGCAAGCGATTACCAACACGGATCATAGCTCAACGAGCTTACAAGGCGAGAATCTGGAATCCTCGGAAGTCTCCTACTTAGGCCTAATGATTGGCTCTCATAACCAATCCGGGACATCTCCGAGGGTCTTTCTCCTCGGCCAATTGATCACTCAAAACCGATCCCAAAGATGTCCGACACCCTCGAGGGTCTTTCTCCTCGACCATATGATCACTCAAAACCAATCCCAATGGTTGTCCTCAAAGGCCTCTTACCCTCGCTAATAAACCGGACTATCGGAGAGTACCCAAGTCCGGCTCTAAGCGGAAGAGGCGGTGTACTCACGAACATTAGCCCGGGGAGCTCTCGAACCCGGCGACTAACGCTGTGTCGCGCGCACACCGCATCTTGCGCAACCGACGTAAATGTGGGGCCTAGGTACAAACTACGCGGGGCGTGCACGCATGCCTAAAGACTGAAAGCGGTGTCATCGAATCGTAAGGACCCGACCCAAGAAACGGTCTCTAACCTAAAGTCCATACTTAGCATGCATGATTAAGATTATAAACATCATTCAGAGTCGGAAGTTTAAAGCTTTGCAATAAACACTTTTAAAACAAAACCATGATTTCAATTAAATAAAAGCAGGTAAATGGTGATCAAGACTTTCTTAAAACAATTCAAAGGAAAGCAGTGCGAGAACATAAAATAGTTTGAGTGCTTTTTCCTAGGGACCCAAGTCCCACTACATGCTAAATCATTAAGGAAAACATTTAAAGAAACGTGCGACCAGTCGTCACTATCCATGATCATCGAGCCGCTTCCTCCTAGCCATCCGACCTCTGTCCCAAGTTACGGTGGAAAGCCCACAGAAAATAAGGGTGAGCAACAAGTTACTCAAGAAGAATCCCCAATCGGGTACAATACGAAATCATCTCATTTAACACACGGACGAGCAACCATACAAAGACTTAGAGCACGAACGGTGGCTTAGGCTATGAGCTACTTCTAGGCGAGCCTATCCAAGGGCTTCCGTCTATAGCCTCTCCTAGGTCCTACATTTGGATGCCCTTTCGGGCCTTACACAACCTAGGACACAGTGATGCCCGGTGGGGCCTTACACACTTAGGATGCCCATCGGGCCTTACACCTTCGATGATCGGTGATGCCCCGGTGGGCCTTACACACCTAGGATGCCCATAGGGCCTTACACCTCCGTAATCGGTGATGCCCGGTGGGCTTTACACACCTAGGATGCCCATAGGGCCTTACACCTCCGAGAATCGGTGATGCCCGGTGGGCCTTACACACCTAGGATGCCCGTGAGGGCCTTACACCTCCGGACTCGGTGATGCCCGGTGGGCCTTACACACCTAGGATGCCCGTAGGGCCTTACACCTCGGATGTCCATCGGGTCTTGCCCGAGCGGGACCCCAAACTAGTTACCTCTACGGCCCTCTATACTATACATCACACATCTAACTGCAGTAACTTGGATCTAGCAACATACAATAGGCAAAAGCATGGTTCTATCAAGATAGGAAAGCCTAACATGGAACTAACGGGATGTAAACATGTCACGAACATGAATCAAAAGAAAACATGAAAACTATCACTAGAAACTCATATAATTACGATGAATCGGTGTGCTATCAACTATTCGCAGAGGTCCACACAACCCCGGGTAAGAATCCTTACACGGAAATAAGTGGAGGTTAATTATCCCGAATCAAATAACGACCCTCGAGCTTTTAAGCGAACTCGAGCAACCTAAACAAGTAATAAAACATCCTAATTAATAAACAACATCTAAAAGGGGAAGTCCAAAGGGTGGAGGCTCGGGAATTTACCCACCGAGAAGGTACTCGTCTCTGACAGCAGCGCAAAGAGGATGACAGCGCTGCTTAGGCGCAGGCGCGCGCGCGGCGCACGGGCGCTATCGGGCGCTGCTTGGGCACGCCGGGCGCGGGCAGGGGACGAAAGCGCCGCGCTGGCTTCGCGCGGCAGCGCAGACGAGCGCAGCCTTGGCGCGGCGGGCGGACGCGACGAAGCGGCAGCAGCACGCAGACGCGGCGGTCGCGGTGTGAGTGTCTTGGCGCGACGGCTGGCTGGGGGTGGTGTCGTCGCGGACGCGAGGTGGCTACACGGGCCGGCAGCGGGCGAGTGGTGCGGAGTGGAGGCCGGGTATATTGCGGCGGTGGCGGCTGGCCGCTCGACGCGATCTGGTGGCGGTGGCTCGGTGCGGTGCGGTAGTGGTCAGCAGGGCGTGCGATGTCGTGGGGCGAAGCAGCAGGGCGTTGGACGGCGGCGTGGGCGAGGCACGGCGGCGATGTGGGGCGGAGCACGGCGGCGGTGTGGGGCGGCTTGGGCGAGGTTGAAGGAGAAGTCTAGGGTTTTGGGTTCTTTCTTTTGTCCTTATTTTCTCTTTTCTTTCTCTTTAAATATAATTCCCTTCCTTAACTTAAATAGACTTGGGAATCTCATATGGCCTTCCCAAGACTCCCCTTCGAGCCCCAGCTGGTGCGTTTATTTTCCTTATTTAAACCCAAGCTTCCAAACCCCTTTTTAGGCCAAGGGTTCGAGTCCTTCCAACAGCTCCTCCCAAACTAAAAAAAATATAAAAGGAAACCTTATTTTACATTTAGTGAAAACTGGGGCTGTTACAATGAACACTGATGAGTGCGAGGCCCTCGGCACTCATCTGCGTGCACACACCACCGACTGAAGCTAAGAACCGGCCAAGGTAGGCTTGCACCGTTGGCAGGGTTCCGCTCTAGCAGGCTACAAACTAGGCTTATGCCAATGATGTAGCTAATCCTCATTGGCTGCCGGGGGGAAGCAATGTACGTTATGCTTCGCTCTTCTCCCGACCGATGGGGACAAGGTACTTTATGTCCGCTCTCAGCCTCTAGATGACGACATCCCTAACACACTAGCTAGAGTATAGAATAAACGATTCCTGGCTAAACATACATAATCATCATCAATCATACATAACCTAGCATGATACTACGAACTTAAAGCAGGAATCTCAAGCCTGCTGGAAGAACAATCCTAGCATGGCACTAACATGTACAAACAAGCAAACATGCTAGCAAGAATGCAATCACAAGCTGTCCTATCCACTAATCATGTTCATAAAAGTAAACATGCATATAAGGCACAATCAAGAAAGCATCGCAGGGTCCACACAACCACGGTAAGAAATCCTTACTTGGAAGCAAGCAGAAATAACTTTCACAATCAAATAGCGACCCTCGAGCTTTAAAGCGAAACCGAGCAACCTAAGCATTTTAGCAAAAGCAACCTAATTAAATAAGCAAAATGACCAATGACCTAGTGCCCAAAGGAGAAAAGACTCGGGAATTACCGACCGAGAAGACACAAGGTCACGCCCCTACTCGCACGGCAGGGCAGGCTGTGCGTCTGCAAGGACAAGCGTGGCGCGTCTTGTGCGCTGGAGCCGGCACAGCGTTGGGCCGGGGGCTGGCGCCTGGCGCCTTGGCTGGCGCGGCGGTGGCACTGGCGCTGGCGCTGGCGCTAGCGAGGCGAGGATGTGCGAGACAAAGGGCTTTCGCATGCAGCGAACACGCCTAGGTCTGGCGCTTGTGGCGAGACATCGGGTTTGCGAGGCAGTAGCGTGGGCGCGCGTCTGGCGGCGCAGCCAGCGGAGCGGCGTGTGGCGCGCGTCTGGACGGCTCTCGTGCGGAACAGCGCGCGCGCGTCTCGGGCGCACTGGCCGAAGCGGGCGGCGGCGCTGGGCGCGAGCAATCGGGACGGCAACGAAGCGGCGCGATTCGAGGCGGCTCGTGCGAGGCGGCGGGACACGTCTTGGCAACCTGGTGCGTCGCGACTGGGCGGAGTGGCTGGACTATGCGGCGCGGCCTGGTGCAGAGCGGCTGGGCATGGGCCGAGAGCAGGGTGGTGGGGGCCGGGGCGGCGGTGTGGCTCGGGTTAGTCTTTGCTAGGGTGGTGCGGCTAGGGTTGGGTTTTCTTGGTGAGGTCGGCAAGGAGAGAGAGAGAGAGAGAGAGAGAGAGATTGCAAAACAAGGGGAAAGGGACTTTCTTGATTTTCCTCCCTTTGCCTAATTTAAATGGGTCTAAAATCCCTTCCCAAAGCTTCCTCTTTCAAAACCCGGCCCAAACAAACTTTTCTTTCTAATAAAACTCTTTTTCCTTCAAACTCCCAAAACCATTTAGGGCAAGGGTTCAAATCCCAAAGGAAGCACTCAAAAACCCATTAATTTTGCCATTTTCTAAAACACCTCCATACTTCCAAACAACTTGCCCAAACCTCTCGGGTCTTGCAACCAATAACCATTAAGCTTCGACAAAGGCAGGAATGACCCTGGAATCCTAAAAATCCACAAAACCCTGACCGGGGGCAAAAGACCAAAATGCCCCTAAGTGTTAAAACAGCTCTAACGGCCCATCCGAACATCCGAATAATGACCCGAAATCACCTGGGTAACCGAAATAGAAAACTGGGCCGTTACAGCTGCTGTTTATTTAATTAGGTTGTTTTTACTAAAATGCTTAGGTTGCTCGGTTTCGCTTGGAAGCTCGAGGGTCATTATTTGATTGTGAAAGTTATTTCTGCTCGTTTCCAGGTAAGGATTTCTTACCGTGGTTGTGTGGACCCTGCGATGCTTTCTTGATTGTGCCTTATATGCATGTTTACTTGTATGAACATGATTAGTGGATAGGACAACTTGTGATTGCATTCTTGCTAGCATGTTTGCCTGTTTGTACATGTTAGTGCCATGCTAGGATTGTTCTTCCAGCATGCTTGAGATTCCTGCTTTAAGTTTGTAGTATCATGCTAGGTTATGTGTGATTGATGTTGATATGTATGTCTAGCCAGGAATCAGTTATTTTGTACTCCTAGCTAGTATAGTAGGGTTTGTCATCATCCAGAGGCTGAGAGCGGACATAACGTACTTTGTCCCTACCGGTCGGGTGTAGAGCGAAGCATAACGTACATTGCTTCCCCGGCGTGCCGATGTGGATTTAGCTACCACATCGGCATAAGCCTAGTTTGTAGCTGCTAGAGCGGAACCGCCAGCGGTGCAAGCCTCGCCTTGGCCGGTTCCTTCGTGTCGGTGGTACAGCCGCACATATGAGTGCCGAGGGCCTCGCACCATCGTGTTTAGTGACACCGCTCCGAGTCTTAGGCATGCGCACTGCCCGCCCGTAGTTTGTACTTAGGCCCCCACATTTACGCCGGTTGCAAAGAAGATGCGGTGTGCGCGCCTGACACGCTTTAGTCGCCGGTTCGGAGAGTTCCACCGGGCTAATGTTCGTGAGTACACCATTCCTTCGATTTAGAGCCGGACTTCGGGTACTCTCCGATAGTCAGATTTATAGCGAGGGTAAGAGGCCCTTGAGGACACCCATTGGGATTGGCTTTTGAGCTGATCATATGGTCGAGGGAGAAAGACCCTCGAGGGTGTCGGACATCTTTGGGATCGGTTTTTGAGCTGATCAATTGGCCGAGGGAGAAAGACCCTCGAAGATGTCCCGGGATTGGTTATGAGAGCCAATCATTAGGCCGGAAGTAGGAGACTTCCGAGGATTCCAGATTCTGCCTTGTAAGCTCGTTGAGCTATGATCTGTGTTGGTAACTGTTTGCATGTATACTAGGGTGCCAGATGATTGATGTATCGTATTGTACCCCGGTTGGGGATTCTTACTGAGTATGTTTATACTCACCCTTATTTCTGTGGTTTTCCACCAGGTAACTTGGGACAGCACCGGGACGGCTAGCGGAGGGAGCTGATTGATCATGGGAGTCGCCGACACTCTGTCTTTTATTGTTTGCATAATTTGTTCAGCATGTAGTCGGACAGGAGTCCTAGGGGGATGTTTTTAACAGTTGTTTAAATTGTATTGTATGATTTCATAAACACTGGCCAGGCTTGTTTTACTTTGTTGGTTTGCTTAAATGAAGGTTGTTGTTTATGTTTTAAGTGTCCCCGCTTTTAAATGTTTTGAAAGGTTTTAAATATGAGCACTAAACCGCTTGATGAAGTATTTAACTTGCATCTTTGAGTGAGAACCTAGGTTTAGGACCGTGTTTTGGGTCGGGTTCTTACGGTTGGTATCGAGCACGCGAGTCATAGATTCCGTAGACTAACTCGCTTTGTAGGTTGTTGCCCCCATGATCATCAAAGCACTCCGCCACCGTCGAGGTTTGTCTCGAGTTCATTAAGCTAAGGGTTTTATTTTACAATATCGCATCTAGTATACATGTGTTACCCTTGTTTGGCAGTGAGAGCCCCAGCGTGGGCTAGCTTTTATGCTTTGTGTAGATCGCTAGTATGTTGATTTCACTTAGAGGAGCAGGGGACGTTTGGTATTTCCAACCGAGGAGTTGGACTGTTCATGTTGATCATGAGACCACGTCTAGGGTTTTCTAGACCCAGAGGCCACCTTTGGCCCTGGAAGATGAGTTGCCAAGAGAAGGGGTTGAGGCTAGCACGCCTCTCAGTGAGACGCCTTGAGCAGAGTGTGCTCCGACCATGAGGGAGTTGATGGCGTGTCTTTTAGCTAACAGAGAGTGGAGACCCAGCGCGATGCAGAGCGTAGTGAGGAGTCTTGGGCACGAGATAGCCCAACCGCGCAGAGTTTATTTAGGAGACACCCCTCCTTGTAGCTCCAGTAGCCCAGAGGTTCTCGGAAGGGCTTGATCAGTGAGTTTGTCTTTGATAAGATAGTTGGCGTTGATCGAGCGGCCGAGTTTGGCAAGTGGAAGCACTGTAGAGTGGATGTTTTGAGACCATCGCTAGCAAAGCAAGGTGGTTGGCCAGATCGAGTTTATCATCCAAGTGTTGGGATGACTCGGTGTTGAGGCCGATGACCGGATGTTTAGAGGTCGAGGCGCGCCATTCGGTGTTGTTTGATGCAAAGAAGTGTGGTGGTGGTAGTCCCCTGTGAGAGGCGCACCAAAGAGAGTCTCCACCACCACCCCGGTCGATTGGCAAGCTTCCAAGTTAGTAGCTTTTGAGGAAGATGTAGAGACATCTTGTCCTCCCGCAAGCACGTGTAGTCGTTTTTTGCGGCCAGTTCTTTTAGTACCCTCGTAGCCGTGGGGTAGTGTGGAGTTTGCTTGTCGAGGACTTAATCCGTCCGTGGTTTTGGTGGCTAGTAGAGAGAAGCACCTTCTGTTAGCATGTTCCGGTGTGGAGCTAGGTGCCGCCACCCGAGGGTTGGCTCGAGTATTCGTTGAGCATCGAGTGGGATGCGGGAGTAGGCCGTGGCATGTCTCGTTAGGCGAGATGCGAGAGTTAGGGCCGCTCGAGTGTTTGGACTCTTGTGTTGAGTGCCTTTGCCCGTCACTTGGAGTGTGACCTTCCCTATCCTTAGAGGGGCATAAAGCTTGTTTTGGGCTGATTTGTGTTGTAAAGGATGTTGTGCCTGTTGGCACCAAGCTTTGAGAGGAGGCCTAGATTTGGGCCAGTTGGCACTTTTGGTGCTGATGGTTCCATGCCCGCCCGGAGTATAGCACCCCCACCTGCCTTGTACCCATTTTTCTGAAGTTGCATCTGTTGGATTGCTTAAGAGATCTAGCTCGGTGGTAGTCAGAGAACTACAAGTGTGAGGTCGTTCGAGGGAAAAGTAGGAGCTTTTCAGGGTCACCGAGAGATGGGTGCAAAGGATGTTGTAGGTTGGTGAGGGCTAGCGCGTCCGAGTTCTCGCGCCTGTGTTGTGGGCTTGTGAGCCAGTTGGGTGGTAGTGTGATTCGACTACCCTGGAGTTACCCTAATATGAGTAGGGTTGGCATCGATGCTGCGTGGTTGATCCACTGTTAGGGCAATGAGTTGGATGGTTGATCGGAGCACGTTTAGTGGACCATCGGTATGAGGTAAGTTAGCTTGGTTTGGCTATGCTCTTGTAAGAGTGAGTCGACCAATGTGGCATTCCGTGGTGAGTTGACCCCGAGTGGGTTGAACTCTTGTTGCTCCTTTGCTAGATGTGGCTCTATTGGGAGGCAAAAGTTGCCTTGTGTGAGAATACTTGTTGGGTTGGATCTTAAGGAACCAAGTTGGAGCCAGTACATGTGCGGTGTACTTTTGTGTAGCTCGTTAAAGTGGTGTATTTTTCAAGAACCACGAGGGTTTGGGTTGTGAAACCAGGTGCTCGATTCCGAGGAGTTAGGACTTTAGTTCTTGGCAAGTGCCCTAACATGGGTTGAGAGGTTACCGTGCCGGTAGCCGAGTTGTTGCATAGGCAAGTTATGCTAGTTGGCCCTTGACCTGAGTAGAGGCAGTTCTTGTTGTTCCACCTTCCCCCGAAGGTTTTCGGGTGTACGTCCTTTGTTCGCGATGTTCGTCCTCAAAGGACCAAGTTGGATCCTAAGTCTTTGAAATGTATCTTCCTCGGGTATTCTCGCCCGGAAGGGTTATCGTTGTTTTTGCCCGAGCACGGTCGTTATGTCGTCTCTTCTGATGTTACCTTTTTTGAGGATACTCCGTTTGATCCTGTGTCTAGTCCCCCAGCTGTGGAGGATGATTTGTTGGTTTATGAGGTTGTGTCCTCGTCCGATGGGTCCGACCCCCCTCCTCCTAGTCCATCTCTTACTCAGGTATACACCCGGCGACCGCGACCCTCGGCAGCCTGTCCCATGCCTGGCAGATTCTTCGTCATCTGACTTGCAAGCTAGTAATGATCTAGACTTGCCCATTGCTCTTCGCAAAGGTAAACGTTCTTGCACGTATCCTATCTCCACATATGTGTCATACCATCAATTATCCCCTACTTCGTTTTCCTTTCTGACTTCCCTTGATTCTGTCTCTGTCCCTAAAAGTACTCGTGAAGCCTTATCCCATTGAGTTGGCACCAAAGCGATGGTAGAGGAGGTGGCTGCGTTGGATGCGAATGGTACTTGGGAACCGGTAGCTCGTCCGTAAGGAAAAAGCAGGCGATTGGTTGTAAGTGGGTGTTTCTTTGTCAAAGTGAATTTCGACGGTCCGTTGCTCGCCTCAAAGCACGCTTGGTTGCTAAGGGGTATGCTCGGACATATGGGGTTGATTACGGTGAGACCTTCTCTCCTGTTGCCAAGATGTCGTCCGTTAAATCTGTTTATTTCTCTTGCGGCAATGAATGATTGGCCTTTATTTTGATTGGATATTAAGAATGCGTTTTTGCATGGTGATCTTCTTGAGGAGGTCTATATGGAGCAACCACCAGGTTTGTTGCTCGGGGAGAATGCCAAAGTGTGCCGTCTTCGTAAATCTGTATGGCTTGAAACAAAGCCCGCGAGCGTGGTTTGGTAGGTTCAAAGCCAAGTTCTTGCGTTGATTTGGAATGCGAGAAATGCTCTTGAGATCATTCTGTCTTCTTCCGTCGGTCGACCATGGGATTGTGTTACTTGTGGTATATGTCGACGATATTGTGATTACAGGAAGTGATAGTTCGAGGATGGCCTCACTAAAGGTTTTCCTTCATAGCCATTTCAAAGACTAAAGATCTTGGAAATTTGAAATATTTCTTGGGTATTGAGGTCATGAGAAGTAAGAAAGGGATCTTTTGTCTCAACGAAAGTATGTTCTCGACCTCTTGATGAAGTAGGAAAGTTAGGTGTAAACCGTGTAGGGCCCCGATGGTGCCAAACCAACGATTCGTCAAGGGCGGTGAAGCTTTTACGATCCGTAAAGGTACAGAAGCTAGTTGGGAAGTTGAACTACTTGTGATCACGAGGCCGGATATTTCGTGATTCTCGTGAGTATCGTGAGTCGGTTTATGTCATCTCCTATAGTTGAACATTGGAGAGTCGTGTTTGTGGAGCAGATCTGAGTTATCTTAAGTTTGCTCTCGGGAGGGGCGTCTTGTACCGAAACCACGGACATTCCGATATTGAATGTTTTTAAGATGTCGATCAAGGGCGGAGTTCTAAAGAAGACAGGAGATCAACCTCGGATATCTGTGTGTGTTTATGGGAGGTAATTTGGTTTCATGGAAGAGTAAGAAGCAAAATGTGGTGTCGCGTTCTAGTCTTTGAGTCGGAATACGAGCTATGTCCCAAGGAACGTGTGAGATAGTATCATTTGGTTCAAGCTCTTTGAATGAAGTTGGAATCAAAAGCGCAACACTGCTAAACTATGGTGTGACAATCAAGCGGCGATTCATATTGCCTCTAATCCGGTATTCCACGAGAGAACTAAACATATTGAAATAGATTGCCACTTTATCCGAGAGAAGATACAACAAGGATTGGTTTCGACGAGTTATGTGAAGATCGGAGAACGGTTGGGTGATATCTTCACCAAAGCATTGAATGGAGCTCGGATAGACTATCTTTGTAACAAGTGGGCATGATAGATATATTTGCTCCGGCTTGAGGGGGAGTGTTAGAGTCTAAATGTGTGATTGTATATAATGTCTTGTGTAATAGATCTAGGCCCGTTAGGCCCGCTAGGCCCATTGTAACTCTTATATAAAGAAGTTGCCTCTCAATAATAACATATCTTTGTTTTGGATCATATTGTTTTACAGGAGTTGATTGGAGGCCGATCGAGCGATGGTAGTAAAATCGCGGAGTTTCGCCGCCATGGCTAAGAGAGTTGTTCGGATCCTTACCACAGGTAGAAGCTACGATGTGGTGATGCTTTGAGCAAGAGGAAGTTTGGGTCTTAGGTGGTTCCCGCTAAGGTGGATAGCAGACTCGCCGATAGGGCCAGTCTAGGGGTCGGGATCAGCGCCGACCGTAGGTTAGAGAACAAAATTGTCAGTAGGGCGGGGCCAGGCAGCCGGCTCATTGCATCAAGTGTGGTAAGGCGCTTTTCGGATTGTGTGGAGCATCGCCCGTGCTTGCTACAGATGTGGCAAGGAAGAAGCTTTGGCCGGCCACGGTTGAGAGATTTGGAGGGAGATGTGCCCGTGTAGCCAGTTGTCTGTTAGACCGTTTGACGACAGTGTGTGTCGGAGGGTGATCGGAGGAACCCTAAGTTGTGGAGAGCCTCACCGATTGCTCAGTCGGGACCAGCAAAGTGTTCCTCGGTTGAGTTGCTGGATGCTTGTTGTCGGTTGACAAGCTAGAGTTGTTCTTAGTAACCTCCGCGTTGGTTTTCAGAATTCTTAACAAGTTGGTGCTTGGTGTTGACCAAGTTGTGGTTCCCTTGTTGTTTCAAGAGCTAGCTCGGTTCGAGAAAAAGGGCGTTGCCCTGAGGACTTGTTCTTAGTCAGGATGTTTCGGGAGTTGACCCCTCCCTCGGTGGTTGAGTAAAGTTCTGCTAGTTCTGGATTGGTGGTCCAATCAGTTGGGTTTTCCCTTGGGTGTTGCTTCCAAGAGAGTTGGTTGTTGTTGCCCTTGGGTTTGAGCTAGTCAGCGAGCATGTGTGAAGTTCGCTGCCCTTCAGAGTTCGCTTGATGGGACATCGTTCTCGTTTAGAAGGAGTCAGCGTAGCTCCTGAGTTGTGTAGTTGATCAGAGTAGCGCAGTGGTTAGCCCAGCGAGAGTGTCCCTGCATTGTGTTGTTAGCAAGCGAAAGTTGTTGCCCGCAAGTGAAGCGGAGGCCACCAGTTTAAGAGTTGAGTTTTTGCTGGAAAGTTGTTGGTTCTTTGGGGTTTGAGGAACCCCTAGTTTCCTTGGTGGTTGAGTTGCACCATGGATGCCAGGCGCAAGTATTATCTTTGGAGATAGCCTCGTTAGTTCGTATTCCTTGCGATGTTCTGAGTGTGGAGTTTCTAATCACAAGATGAGATAGGCCTAGGCTAAAGGAGGAAGTCCTTTGAGTATCCAGTTGGACTTAAAAGTTGAGTGGTAGCTTGGAGGCGAGCTTTGCTCGTTATGAGCTTGGTTTGAGTTTCTGCTAAGCAAGCCTTTCTCGGGCTTTTCTTTTAGTCGTTGTGCATTCGCAGTTGGCATTTTAGCTGAGCCACAGTTGTGTGAGTTGGCACAGAGGTGCCGTGGCATTGGTTGGTAAAGTCCTTGAGTTGCGATCCTCAAGCTATTGTGATGCTAGTAGCCGCGTGTTGTTTTATTCCTTGCTGCTCGAGGTTTCCGTGAGAGGAATGTTGTTTGTTTTCCTGTCTGGCGATGTTCTCCTAGGCCAGTGGCTGATCGGATTGCATTGGAAAGTTTGTTGTCGGCCGATGAGGGGCTCTGGTTTGTTAGTTTGGCTGAGTGGAGCCTGTTCCTGGACCTTGTCGTTCAGGGGTGGCCGAAGCTGAAGTTTCAGCTAGTGTGAGTGGTGGTAGCCGCTTGGTGAACCAGAAAAGTGCCCCTTGGCTTGGGTGCTTCGATTCCTCGTAAGATGGTTGCTTAAGTGTTGTGGACGCATGCTAGTTGGAGAAGGTTGCCTTGGGATCAGTCACCAGTTGGTGGTTCGAATTGGATTTCGTTGAGGATTGTAGGCAACCGGTGGGGTTCGCAGGTCTCCTGCGAAGTAAGAGTAGGCCGTTTTGTTTCGAAACACAGGAGGTTCGATTGTTTGGTCGGCATGGTGAAGGGTCAAGGTTGTTTGATACTTGGCTATGAGCATTCGAGAGAAGTCTACGCGGAGCGTGGCGTAGAGTTTTAGAGCTTGTGACCCGTCCACGAGTTTGCTGAGAGTAGCGCCGTAGAGAGGCGTTCCGAGTTGGGTTAGCAGAGATAAGTGAGCCCTAGAGTCATAAGATCGTTTGAGAGTTGGTGCGAGTCAGAGGATGTAGCTCACCGACTAGTTATCCCATGTTTTCTTTGAAGCTCAGTGTTGGTTCTGTTTTGGTTGAGATAGTTCGTGGCAGACTCGGTGTCTGTTGGGTTTGGAACCTTTGGGAACCCAAGAGGGTTCGGTTTCAAAGAAGGATTTGTGTTGTCTTAATCAGGAGCTTGGTTGGTTAAGAATCAGTGGAGTTTCCTAGAGTTGTTTTCGTCTTAGGACTTTCGAGGACGAAAGTCTTAAAAGGAGGGAGTATTGTAACGGCCCAGTTTTCTATTTCGGTTACCCAGGTGATTTCGGGTCATTATTCGGATGTTCGGATGGGCCGTTAGAGCTGTTCTAACCCTTAAGGGTATTTTGGTCTTTTGCCCCCGGTCAGGGTTTTAAGGATTTTCAAGATTTCAGGGCCTTTCCTGCCTTCGTCGAGGTTTGGTGGTTGTTGGTTGCAAGACCCAAGAGGTTTGGGCAAGTTGTGTGGGAGTTTGGAGGTATTTTAGTTATTGGCAAAATTAATGGGTTTTTGAGGGCTTCCTTTGGGATTTGAACCCTTGCGCTAAATGGTTTTGGGAGTTTGTAGGAAAAGAGTTTTATTAGAAAGTTTGTTTGGGCCGGGTTTTGAAAGAGGAAGCTTTGGGAAGGGATTTTAGACCCATTTAATTTAGGAAGAAGGGAAGAAAATCAAGAAAGTCCCTTTCCCCTTGTTTTGCAATCTCTCTCTCTCTCTCTCTCTCTCTCTCTCTCTCTCTCTCTCTCTCTCTCTCTCTCTCCTAGCCGACCTCACCAAGAAAACCCAACCCTAGCCGCTTGACCATGCCCTAGCCGCACCACACCACGGCGCATCAGACCGCTCTGCCCAAGCCACGGCCGCCCACCAGCCGCTCTGCACGAGCGCGCGCCGCGCGGCCAACCATTCCGCCCAGACGCGTGCGCGCCGCCCGACACGAGCCACCTGACCGTCTTTGCTCGTTGCCATCCGCACGCGTCGCTCAGCGCCACCCCGTGCCGCTCAGCCCAGGTGCTCCCAGACGCGTCGCGCCGTTCCGCACCAGGCCGCCCAGAAGCGTCGCCCTCGCGCTGTCCTCGCAGACCCGACGTCTCGCCCGCGCGCCCGACCCAGCGTGTTCGCTCGCCTGCGGCAGCCCGCGTCGCACATCCCCGCCTCGCTAGCGCGCGGCGCCACTACCGCTTGTCCTGGCGGCCGACGGACACCGCCTGCCGCTGCGGCGAGTTGGGGCGTGACCTTGTGTCTTCTCGGTCGGTAATTCCCGAGTCTTTTCTTGTAAAGACCCGACCTGAAAACGGTGCTAAACCTAGATCTTTACTCAGCATGCAAGTGAAAAGCATAAAAGGAGCAAGCTAGGGTCGGTTTGTAAAGCTTTTCAAATATAAGAGTGGAAAACATTAAAAACAAAGTAAACATTCATTAGGCAAAAACGAACCATTCAAATTAAAAACAGTGACTGATCAGTACTTTCCTTAAATACCAAAAATAGTTCAAATCATAAGTTTTCCCTACGGACCCAAGTCCAACTACATGCTGAAATAAAAAAAAACAGTAAAATAAGACACGACAGAGTGTCAGCAGCATCCATGATCCCCCAGCTCCATCCGCTAGCCGCCTCGGTGTTGTCCCAAGTTACCTGTGGAAGAAACCACAATAAGGGTGAGTATAAACATACTCAGTAAGAATCCCCGACCGGGGTACGATACGATGCAATCAATCATCTAGCAACCTAGTACACATGCAACCAGTTATCAACAAGGATCTCAACTCAACGAGCTCACAAGGCAAATCCGGAGTCCTCGGAAGTCTCCTACCTCCGACCTAATGATTGGTTCTCATAACCAATCCCGAGACATCTCCGAGGGTCTTTCTCCCTCGGCCAATTGATCAGCTCAAAAACCGATCCCAAAGATGTCCGACACCCTCGAGGGTCTTTCCCCCTCGACCAATTGATTAGCTCAAAAGCCAATCCCAATGGGTGTCCTCAAGGGCCTCTTACCCTCGCTATAAATCTGGACTATCGGGAGAGTACCCAAGTCGGCTCTAAAGCGGAAGGGCGGTGTACTCACGAACATTAGCCCGGGAGCTCTCCGAACCGGCTACTAACGCGTGCAGGCGCAAGACACCGCATCTTCGCCGCAACCGGCGTAAATGTGGGGGCCTAAGTACAAATTACGCGGGCGTGTACGCATGCCTAAGACTCGGAAAGCGGTGTCACCGAACACGAGAGTGCGAGGCCCTCAAGATCGATCTGTGCGGCTGTACCACCGACACGAAGCTAAGAACCGCCAAGGTAGGCTTGCACCGCTGGCGCGTGGTTCCGCTCTAGCGGAGCTACAAACTAGGCTTATGCCAATGAGGTAGCTAATCCTCATTGGGTCAGAAGGAAGCAATGTACGTTATGCTTCGCTCTACTCCGGACCGGTGGGGATAAGGTACGTTATGTCCGCTCTCAGCCTCTAGATGACCACAGCCCTAACACACTAACTAGAGTATAGAGTAAACGATTCCTGGCTAAACATACATAATCATCATCAATCATACATAACCTAGCATGATACTACGAACTTAAAGCAGGAATCTCAAGCATGTTGGAAGAACAATCCTAGCATGGCACTAACATGTACAAACAAGCAAACATGCTAGCAGGAATGCAATCACAAGCTGTCCTATCCACTAATCATGTTCATAAAAGTAAACATGCATATAAGGCGCAATCAAGAAAGCATCGCAGGGTCCACACAACCACGGTAAGAAATCCTTACCTGGAAACAAGTGGAAAATAGCTATCACGAATCAAATAAGACCCTCGAGCTTAATAACGAACCCTAGCAACCTAGGCATAATAAAAGCATCCTAAATAAATATACAGCAGCCAGCAACTTAAAAATCTAAAAGGGAAAAGGCTCGAGAATTACCAACCGAGAGGACACAGGCTCTCGGCAGCAAGGGACAGGTTTGGGCGCTGCTGGTGCGGCAGGGACGCTGGCGCTGGGCGCTGGGCCCTGTTCGCACGGTAAGGCAGGCGGACACACAGGAGCGGGCGCGCGGCAAGGCGAGCGGACGCGCAGGAGCGGGCGCTCGGCACGGCGGGGTAGTGTGCGGTCTATCGGGCCGTGGAGGCGTCTGCGCGAGCGAAGGGCTCGGCTGACGCGAGGCTCGGTGCGATGCTGGCGGCCTGGCGGCCGCGAGCGACGTCGGCGGTGTTGGGCGTGGCGGCAGCAGGGTGTCCGGAGGCTGAGAGCAGCGCGGCTGGGCGAGGCAAGGGGCCGAGCGGCTTTGGTGCTTGCGCAGATGGTGGTGAGCGGCGGCTGAGTGCGGTGCAGTGCTTGCGCGATGGCCGTGGCCGAGCGGCGGGTGTGGTGCGGTGTGGCTGGGTTGGCTCGGCTGAGTGGTGCGGCTGGGTTAGGGTAACTCGGTTTTAGGAGAGAGAGAGAGGGAGAGAGAGAGAGAGAGACTACCAAGGGAACAAAGAGGGTTTTCCCTAATTTCCTTCTTTTTCTTATTTTAAAAGGGTTAGGAGACTTAAAATTCCCTTCCCAAGGCTTTCTCTTGCGGGTCCCGGCTAAAGAAATTCTTTTCTTTTTAACTAAATCTTATTTTTCTAAAAATTCCAATTTCACCATTAGGGCAAGGGTTCAAATCTCAATGGGACCAATTAAATTCCAATTAATTTTGCTATCAACCGGAATGTCTCCGAACTTCTAATCAACTAACCCAAACTCCTTGGGTCTTGCAACCAACATTAATCAAGTCTCAACGAAGGCCGAAATGACCCTGAAGCCCTGAAAATTTTCAACCTCTAATCGGGGAGCAAAAAGACCAAAATACCCTTAAAGGTTAAAAAGCTTTAACGGCCTAACCGATTGCCCCAATACTGAACCGAGAGTACCTGGGAAACCGGAATGGAAAACTGGGCCGTTACATTTCTCCTTTGGGCACTAGGCTGTTGGGTGCTGTTTATTTAATTAGGTTGTTTTTACTAAAATGCTTAGGTTGCTCGGTTTCGCTTTAAAGCTCGAGGGTCATTATTTGATTGTGAAAGTTATTTCTGCTCGTTTCCAGGTAAGGATTTCTTACCGTGGTTGTGTGGACCCTGCGATGCTTTCTTGATTGTGCCTTATATGCATGTTTACTTGTATGAACATGATTAGTGGATAGGACAGCTTGTGATTGCATTCTTGCTAGCATGTTTGCCTGTTTGTAAATGTTAGTGCCATGCTAGGATTGTTCTTCCAGCATGCTTGTGATTCCTGCTTTAAGTTCGTAGTATCATGCTAGGTTATGTGTGATTGATGTTGATATGTATGTCTAGCCCAGAATCAGTTATTTTGTACTCTTAGCTAGTATAGTAGGGTTTGTCATCATCCGAGGTCGAGAGCGGACATAACGTACTTTGTCCCCACGGTGGCCGGGTGTAGAGCGAAGCATAACGTACATTGCTTCCCTCCCGAGCCGATGTGGATTAAGCTACCACATCGGCATAAGCCTAGTTTGTAGCCTACTAGAGCGGAACCCGCCAGCGGTGCAAGCCCGCCTTGGCGGTTCTTAGCCGCCAGTCGATGGTACAGTGCCGCAGATGAGTGCCGAGGGCCTCGCACCTCGTGTTCGGTGACACCACTTCCGAGTCTTAGGCATGCGTACTGGCCCGCGTAGTTTGTACTTAGGCCCCACATTTACGCCGATTCTAAAGAAGATGCGGTGTGCGCGACACGCTTTAGTCGCCGGTTCGGAGAGCTCCCGGGCTAATGTTCGTGAGTACACCAGTTCCTTCGATTTAGAGCCGGACTTTGGGTACTCTCCGATAGTCAGATTTATAGCGAGGGTAAGAGGCCCTTGAGGACACCCATTGGGATTGGCTTTTGAGTGATCATATGGTCGAGGAGAAAGACCCTCGAGGGTGTCGGACATCTTTGGGATCGATTTTGAGCCGATCAATTGGCCGAGGAGAAAGACCCTCGGAGATGTCTCGGGATTGGTTATGAGAGCCAATCATTAGGCGGAAGTAGGAGACTTCCGAGGATTCGATTCTCGCCTTGTAAGCTCGTTGAGCTATGATCCGTGTTGGTAACTTTTTGCATGTATACTAGGGTGCCAGATGATTGATGTATCGTATTGTACCCCGGTTGGGGATTCTTACTGAGTATGTTTATACTCACCTTTATTCTCGTGGTTTTCCACCAGGTAACTTGGGACAAAGACCGGACGGCTAAGCGGAGGGAGCGATTGATCATGGGAGCCGCCGGCACTCTGTCTTTATTGTTTGCATAATTTGTTCGGCATGTAGTCGGACAGAGTCCTAGGGGATGTTTTTAACAGTTGTTTAAATTGTATTGTATGATTTCATAAACACTGGCCAGGCTTGTTTTACTTTGTTGGTTTGCTTAAATGAAGGTTGTTGTTTATGTTTTAAGTGTCCCCGCTTTAAAATGTTTTGAAAGGTTTTAAATATGAGCACTAAACCGCTTGATGAAGTATTTAACTTGCATGCTGAGTGAGAACCTAGGTTTAGGACCGTGTTTTGGGTCGGGTTGTTACACCTAAAGTCCTTAAGACTAGAACAACTCAGGATAGTGCAATCTCATCTCGTCCTTCCGTTCCCAAGTAGCCTCCTCAGAACTCTGACTTCTCCACTGAACCTTTACCAAACGGATCTCTCGGTTACACAACGTCTTAGTCTCAAATACTAGAATCCTCACAGGCTTCTCCTCGAAGCTCAAATCCTCATTCAGCTGCAAGGGCTCAACGTCTACAATGTGCGACGAGTCCGGCACATACTACCTCAACATCGATACGTGAAAAATACTGTGCACTGCTGACAACGACGGAGGTAAGGCTAACCGATATGCAACTCTGCCAATCCTCTCAAGAATCTCAAATGGACCAACAAATTGGGGACTCAACTTCCCCCGCTTACCACACCTCAACACACCACGCATCAGTGCAACATTTAAGAACACGTTCTGTCCAACCTCAAACTCCAAGTCTCGACGCCGCACATTGGCGTAACTTTTTTGCCTGCTCTGAGCGTTAACATATGAGCTCTAATCTTCTGCACTGCACTGTTGGTCAACTGTAGCAACTCATGACCCAAATCCTGTCTATCTCCAACTTCTTCCCAGAACACAAGAGACCGGCAATGCTTACCATACAAAGCCTCAAATGGAGCCATCTGGATTGTCGACTGATAACAGTTATTATAAGCAAACTCCATCAGATACAGATACTGGTCCCAACTACCCGGGAAGTCTAACACGCAAGCTCTCAGCATATCCTCAAGAATCTGGTTCACTTTGTAACGGCCCAGGTTTTCATCTCGGTCTTCCAGGTATGCCTTAGGGGTATTTTGGTAATTTGGTCGGGTCGTCAGGGCCGTTTATGTCTTTTTCAGTTGTTAAAATTATTGGATGGTCTTATGTAGGGTTTTGATGCTTGGTGGATGTGTTTGGGCATGGAGAGATGCAAAAGTAAAGTGGAGATTTTAAATGTGGGTGTTGGGATTCGAACCCGGGGTGGTAGGAAGTCAGGTGGGTGGAGTTGCCAATTGAGCCACAGGAGGCTCTTGTTGCTCTTTCCACTGTATGTCTTGGTTAGCTATGCGTTTTTAGGATTTTGGTGTATTTGGCTAAATGAAGAGAAATAGGTTTTATTCCCCTTTTGTTCTCCAAACCCCCTTGCCGCACCCCCTCTTCCTCCCTAGCCTTTGCCATGCTTTTCTTCCCCATGCCAAGCTCCATCCATCGATCGTCGTCCCGGCCAGCCGAGCAACCCAGCCGAGCAGCCCAACCGGATCGCCCTGCCAGCCCCGATCGCTTGTCCTTGTGCAGCACCCAACCGGATCACCCAGCAGCCGCATCTCCATCCCTGCATCGCCCATCACCAGCAGCCCTGCATCGCCCAGCCCCTACCGTAGCACCAACAGCCCCATCGCCAGCAACAAATGCCCAGCCGAGCAACCCTGCATATCGCACAGCCGGCCCTCATCGCCTAGACGCCCAGCAGCGCGTCGCAACCCAGATCCCGTCGCTCGTCCACGCCAGGTCGTCCACACGCCCGCGTCTCATTTGCATCGCATCTGCACGCCTGTCGCTCGTCCGCGCCAGCACGCCCACGCCCCAGCGCCCGTCCGCGCGAGCGCGCAGCCCCCTGCCGCCTAGCGGTGCCCAGCAGCAGCCACGACAAAGCAGCATGTTCGTCCTCGTGTCAGCCGTGCCGTGTGAGTTACTCCCGAGTCGAGCCCTGTTTATTTTATTATATTTAGGCCTATGGATTGTGATAATTGTTGTGCTTGCTACGTTCTCATTAGCTAGCTCGGGATCGATCGCAACATAGGATATTTGTGTGTAGTTGCCTTCCGACCAAGGTAAGGATTTTTTACCGGAGTTGTGTGGGCCCTGCGACGTAATATGTGATAGCTGTTTGTATGCTTGCTTATGTTTATCAGCATGTTTAGTAATAGGTGCTCTGTTCTGAATTCCGACTGGCATGATTTCTTGTGTTGTTTCTCATGTTAGTCCATGCTAGGTTGTTCCGTTTTGGCATGCTCGTTGTCTATTCTTGCTTCGTAGTATCATGCTAGGTTCGTTGTTTCTGTTGAACACGTATTGATTGTTTGTTGTATCTATTTTTTTTATTAGAGATATGATAGGTAGCATCATCCGGGAGAGGGTGCATAACGTAACTTGCATCGATGGCGGGGGGCGTGCGAGTAGACGCCCCACGATCCGTCGTTAGGGTTTAGCTAACCCTAATGGCAGCCCTTTGCAATCTTGGGTGAGGGTGGCAGACTGTTAAATTCCCCAACGATCGGGATGATGACATGGCATTGCCTTGTCCCCGGCAGTCGGCACGTCCTCAGGGTGTTCGGCTGTAGCCCTTGATTGCCACCTGATAGGGAAAGGAACGTTTCCTAGTGTAAGCCTACCACGACCGGTTCCTTAGCCTCAGTGCGGAGAGTCTGGTGACGACATAGTTCACGTGTCAGTCTCACACCCTATGTCGGTGACACCAATCCGAGATTAGTTAGGCATGAGTCTTTGGACGAGGCGGCTTGCCGATGGGCCGACACCCACGGTTTGCGGCGGCATGCGGTGCGCGCGACACGCTCATTCAAACACCGACGAGAGCTCCTCGGGATCTTGAGTTGATGCACGCTTTCGTATCGACGATGAAGGCGAGGCCGAGACTTGTTTCTCGTATAGGATCGTATCGTGTGGTAGATTTTCTAGAGTAAGACCCTGAGATGGCATCCGAGGTTTATGTGTGGATTTAAGCTATGTGCTCTCTTCTGTGTTTATATTCATAGCTTGCATACCTTTCTGCTAGATGACCATTTATATCGTATTGTACCCCGGTTGGGGATTCTTACTAAGTAATTCGTTACTCACCCTTATTTTGTGGTTTTCCACAAGTAATCATGGTGCGAGACAGGATGGCTGAAGGAGGAGCTGTGATCATGGAAACCCGTTGTTTCGAACTCTGAGTCTTTTTTTTATGTTTTTATGTTTTAAATGTCCTCTGAATGCATGTAGTTGGGCACGCAGCCCTTAGGTTGTTTTCTTGTTGTTTCCCGGATTCTTACACTGATGTAAACCATTTTTGGATTTGAATGTTGAATTAAATCTCTGATCAGAGTACGTTTTAAATTGAATTTAGCTTGGAACAGGTACTTGGAAACAGGGACAGGTTCCAGGACGTATTCTGTTGTTTTGAATGGATGTTTTATCGTATTTTGTTTTAATCAGAATCTGGCATACAACCATGCATATCATTTTCTAAGTTTTAAAGCGTGCATTGAGGTAAAGGCCTATTTTAGGACCCCATTCGGGTCGGGTCTTTACAGTAAAGACCCGACCCGAAAGGGGTTCTAAACTAGGCCTTTACCTCATTGTATGCTTTAAAACTTAACAAATAATATGCAAGATTGTCTGCCAGATTCTGAATGAAAACAAAAACATGTAAACACCCATTTCAAAAGTCAAATATAATTTTCCTGAAACCTGTCCCATGTTCCCAAGCACCTGTTCCAAGCCAAATACAGTTCCAAAACGTACTCTGATAAGAGATTTATTCAAATCATTCAAAAACTCCAAATGGTTTACAATAGTGTCAGAATCTAGAAAACAATCAGAAAACATCCTAAGGGCTCCGTGCCCAACTACATGCATTCAGAGGACAACAAAAACATAAAGCATAAACATAAGACTCAGAGTTTAAAGCATTTGGTTCCCGATCGTGACCCCTCCTTCGACCATCCTGTCTCGCTCCTCGACACTGTGGAAAACCACAAAATAAGGGTGAGTAACGAATTACTCAATAAGAATCCCCAACCGGGGTACAATACGATATAACTGGTCATCTAGCAGAATGTATGCAAGCTATGAATATAAACACAGAAGAGAGCACATCGCTTTAATCCATACATAAACCTCGAATGCCATCTTACGGTCTTACTCTGGAAAACTACAACGCTTTACGATACTATACGAGAAACTAGTCTCGGCCTCAGCCTTCCTACTGTCGATACGAAAGGTGCACTGAACTCAAGATCCCGAGGAGCTCTCCAGTCGGTGTTGTAATGAGCGTGTGCGTGCACCGCATCTTCTTCTGAAAAACCAGGAGGAGTCTTTGGGGTCTGGGGCATGCCGCTCGGTCGAAGACGCATGCCTAACAAATCTCTGGATCGGTGTCACTGAACATAGTGGTGTGAGACCAGGACACTATGACTATGTCAGCCTGTACCACCGCACCTGACGCTAAGAAACCGGTCGTGGTAGGCATACACCAGGAACCGGTCCTTGCCCTATCAGGTGGCAATCGAGGGCTACTGCCGACACACTGAGGTCGTGTCAACTGCTGGGGACAAGGCAATACCTCGTCATTCTCCCGACCGTTGGGGCATTTAACAGTCTGCCACCCTCACCCAAGATTGCACTGGGCTGCCGTTACGGTTAGCTAAACCCTAACGATGGATCGGGGCGAGTATCGCCGCACGCCCCGCGCCACGGATGCAAGTTACGTTATGCATCCTCGCCCGGATGATGCTACCTATCAGAATTCTAAGCTATAACAGATAACAACAAACATTCCAATACGTGCTCAGCAGAAACAATGAACCTAGCATGATACTACGAAGCAAGAACAAATAACGAGCATGCCAGAACAGAACAACCTAGCATGGAACTAAGATGAGAAACAACACGAGAATCGTGCCAGTCGGAATTCAGAACAGAGCACCTATCCACTAACATGCTGATAAACATAAACAAGCATACAAACAACAATCACAGAGTATACCGCAGGGCCCACACAACTCAGGTAAGAAATCCTTACCTTGGTCGGAAGGCAACAACACACAAAGATCCTATGCTGCAAACGAACCCAAGCTAGCTATTGGGGACCTAACAAACAACAACAATTATCACAACCTATAGGCCTTAAATAATAATACAAATAGGGCTCGGCTCGAAAGCAACTCACGGCGACGGGGTGGCGCGCGTGAACAGACGCAGTGCGAGGGGGCGATGGGGCGGTCTTTGGGTGCTGTGTGTGCAGGGAGAAAGGCGTACACGGAATGGCGGTTGACGGTCTTGGCGCGCTTCGCGGCGATCTGCGCTCTTTGGTGCGGCAAGTGCGAGCGTGCGTGGCTGGGCGTGTAGGAGCGAAGGGGCGCTGGGGCTACGCATGGACGGGCGAAGCGACGCTGGCTCTGGCTGCTGCACGCGAAGGGCTGGGCGATAGGCTGGGCGCTGCAGGCTGGGCGTGCGACGGGTATGAGGCGATCGGCTGGCCTGCTGCTCGGTTGGGCTGCTGCTTGGCTGTCTACACAACACCAAAACTCAGTTTCTTCTTCTCTCGGCTAGCAAGAACATCACCCAAAAGAGAAGAAGGGATTGAGAACACTTACATGGGATGAACGAGACGACGGAGCTTTGGGTGAAGGCGCACGACAAGAAGCTTGAGGGAATGGGGGTTGGGCGGTAATGGGGATTTGGAGAAACAAAAAGATGAAAACCTATTTTCTCTTCTTTTAATCAAATTCACCTAAATCCCAAAAACCAAAGCAAATGAAGACATACCACGGAATGAGCAATAAAAACAACTTGTGGCCCAACTGGCAAGACCACACCTCTGACTCCCTGGCCACCCGGGTTCGAAATCCAACAACAACACTTTAAAACCACTATTTTATTTTTGCAACTCTCCAAGCCCAAACACATCCACAAAGCAACCAAACCCTACATTTGACCATCCAAGAATAATATCAGCTGAGAAAGATAGAAACGGCCCTAACGACCCGACCAAATTACCAAAATACCCTTAGGACATACCTGGAAGACCGGGGTGAAAACTTGGGCCGTTACATTCACCCTCTCAGTCTGACCGTCTGTCTGAGGGTGAAAAGCTGTGCTGAAACTACACTCGGTGCCTAAGCCTGTCTGGAGCGCTCTCCAGAAACGAGAAGTGAACTGCGAATCACGGTCCGACACAATCCTCACAGGCACACCATGGTAACGGATAATTTGATCCAAGAACAACTGCACCCACTATTCCACGGTATAAGTGTCTCTACCGGGAATGAAGTGTGCGCTCTTAGTCAAGCGGTCAAAAATCACCCAGATCTGAGTAAACCTCCTCGGTGTCCTCGGCAACCCAAAAATAAAGTCCATGGAGATCTCTTCCCACTTCTACTAAGGCACGCTCGGTGGCTGCAGCAAGCCGGTTGGCTTCTGCTTGTGTAACAGCCCAGTTTCCTATTCCAGTTTTCGAGGTGCCTTTGGGTCAAGATTCAGTTGTTTGGTTGGGTCATTAGAGCGGTTTTGACCCTTGGGGGTATTTTGGTCTTTTGGCTCCCCGAGCAGGATTTGTGGTTTTTAGGGCTTCGAGGTAGCTCCTGCCTTTGTCGAGGCTTGTTTGTTGTGGGTTGCGAGTCCTGAGGTGTTTGGGCTAGTCGGTTGGAAGCTCGGTTGTGGTTTGGGCTTTGGCAAAGTGATGGTTGGTGGTGTGCTTCCTTTGGGATTCGAGCCCGGGCCCTTGGTGTTGATTTGGGAGTTAGATTTAAGTGAGTTTTATTTATTGGAAGAGGTTGCTTCAATCGGGTCTCGAAGGAGGAAGCCGGGAAATGGGATTTTAAGGTTTTAATTTGGATAAGGATGGAAAAAGAGATAAAATCCCCATTTTCCTTTTATTTTCCCATTTTCCCTTTTCTTTTCAAAATCCCATTTTTTTTTCTCTCTCTCTTTCTCCCCCCCCCCAGCCCGAGCCTAGCCCAGCCCGAGCACCAACTCGCCCAAGTCGCCCCAGCCCGAGCCAGCTCGCCCAGCCAGGTCGCCAGCCCGAGCTTGCCAGCTAGGTCGCGTCGCCAGCCCGAGCCCGCCCAGCCAGATCGCGTCGTCCAGCCCAGCCGCACAATGTCACTCGTCCCGTCCGAGCCTGTGCCGCCCAGATCTGAGCCGCCTCGTGCCAGATCGAGCGTCCCCTGTAGCTCGTCGTGCCAGATCAAGCGTCTTGTAGCCGTCGCGTCGCTCCCGCGCGCCGTCCCTGAGCCGATCTCGCGCCCGCGCGCCCTCACCTCCCTACAGCTCGCCCGCGCGTTCGCGTCCGCGCCCGAGCGCCCTGCTCGCCCAGCCGTGCCCCAGCGGGCAGCTCAGCGCCCCAGCCCCCGTGTCAGCGCCCAGCCCCTACACCCCTCAGCGCCCAGCAACTGCCTCGCCCGTGCAGCCGGCTTGTTCGCGTGTCAGCCGCACCTCGTGAGTTGCTCTCGAGCCGAGCCCTGTTATTTTATTATATTTAGGCCTATGGATTGTGATTTTTGATGTGTTTGTTAGGTTCGCTTTAGGTTGCTCGGGTTCGATAGCAGCTTAGGTTTCTTGTGTGTTGTTGCCTTCCGGCCAGGTAAGGATTACTTATCGGAGTTGTGTGGGCCCTGTGATATATTATGTGATTGCTGATTGTATGCTTGTTTGTGTTTATTGACATGTTTATTGATAAGTGCTCTATCCTGAATTTCCCGACTGGCATGATTTCCTATGTTGTTTCTCATGTTAGTCCATGCTAGGTTGTTCCTTTCTGGCATGCTCGTATCTGTTCTTGCTTCGTAGTATCATGCTAGGTTCGTTGTATTCTTATTGAGCACGTAGTATAACGAACCTTGCATCCCCGACAAGGACGTACATTATGGTGCTCCATCCCTGATCCCGTTAGGGACTAGCTAACCCTAACGGTTGGCCCTGCAATCTTGGGTGAGGGTGGCAGACTGTTGAATGCCCCAACGGTCGGGATGATGACTTGGCATTGCCTCGTCCCCGACGATCGGCACGTCCTCGGCGTGTTCACCAGTAGCCCCGATTGCCACTGTTAGGGCAAGGGCAGTTTCTGGTGTAAGCCTACCACGACCCGTGCCTTAGCCTCAGTGCGGTGGTTCAGCCGACATAGTTCACGTGTCCAGTCTCACACCCTATGTCGTGACACCGATCCGGAGATTTAGTTAGGCGTGGTGGATGGACATGGGTAGCTTGCCACTAGACCCGGCACCCCCCATAGTCTGCAGTAGCACGCGGTGCGCGCTTACGCTCATTACAGCGCCGACCGGAGAGCTCCTCGGGATCTTGAGCTAGTGCACCTTTAGTCGACAGTAGACAGGCTGAGGCCGGGACTTGTTTCTCGTATAGGGCGTATTGTGTGGTGATTTATTTCCGGACTAAGACCCTGAGTTGGCATCCGAGGCCCAAGTGTGGGCTAAGCTATGTGCTCTATTCTGTGTTTATATTCATAGCTTGCATACCTTTCTGCTAGATGACCATGTATATCGTATTGTACCTTGGTTGGGGATTCTTACTGAGTAATTCGTTACTCACCCTTATTATGTGGTTTTCCACAGGTAACCATGGTGCGAGACAGGATGGCTGGAGGAGGATCTGTGATCATGGAAATCCGTTGTTCAACTCTGAGTCTTGTGTTTATGTTTATGTTTTAAATGTGCTCTGAATGCATGTAGTTGGGCATGGAGCCCTAGAGTGTTTTCTGAATGTATTTCCGGATTCTAGCATTGTTGTAACTATTGGAAAGCTTTTATTGTTTTAAATAAATCTCTGATCAGAGTAAGTTTTGGAAATGTATTTGTCTTGAAACAGGTGCTTGGAAACAAGGACAGGTTTCAGGAAATTATGTTGACTTTTTTAAATGGATGTTTTATGTTTTAGTTTTTACTTAGAATCCGAACACCATATTGCAAATTTTATGTAGACTTGAATGCATGCATTTAGGTAACGACCTATTTTAGAACCCCATTCGGGTCGGGTCGTTACATCTTGGGAGCCTTCACTTGCTGACAAGTGAGACACCGACTAACAAACTCTGCAACGTCTCTCTTCTTGCCCATCCACCAGAACGTTTGCTTAAGATCCTGATACATCTTGGTACCCCCAGGGTGCCAAGCAAACGATGAAATGTGGGCCTCTGAAAGCAACTCTGCTCGCAATCCTAAAACCTCCAGTACACACAATCGACCTCTGTAAGTCAACCCACTGTCGGGTGAATACACGAAGTCAAGGTCTCTGTCAGCACTAACTCTATCAATCAGTCTCTTAAGTGCGAGATCACTCAGCTGGCTATCAATAATCCGCTGTCTGATCGAAGGTTGAACTGTCAACTGAGCTACTCTGGCGGTAACCTCACCCAACAACACTGCAACCTCGGCCCGCTCGAACTCTTTCCGCAATCTGTGCTGGGAACTCAACAACGCCGCGGAGTGCGACGTTTTCCTACTCAACACATCAGCCACAACATTGGCTTTACCCGGATGGTACAAAATCTCGCAGTCATAATCTTTCACTAACTCTAACCATCTCCTTTGTCTCATATTCAACTCCTTCTGAGTAAACAGATACTTGAGACTCTAGTGATAAGTAAATATCTGAATCCGCTCTCCGTACAAGTAATGCCTCCAAATTTTCAACGCAAACACTACTGCTGCCAACTCCATATCATGAGTCGGGTAGTTCTGCTTATACGGTTTCAACTGACGGGAAGCATAAGCAATTACCTTCCCGTGCTACATCAACACACAACCTAACCCAAACTTGGAAGCATCGCTGTAGACTACGAAACCACCTGTCCCCTCTGGGACTGCTAACACTGGTGCTGAAGTCAAACTGCTCTTAAGCCTGGAAAAGCTCTCATCACACTTACCATCCCAAACAAACTCGACACCCTTTCTTGTCAGACGAGTGAGGGGCGAGGCTATGGCAGAACTGTAACGGCCCAGTTTTCTATTCCAGTTTTCCAGGTGCTTTCGATTCAAGATTCGGTTGTTCGCTTGGGTCGTTAGAGCTATTTTAACCCTTAGGGGTATTTTGGTCTTTTGCTCCCCTGGAAGAATTTGTGGGTTTTCAGGATTCCAGTGTCACTCCTGCCTTTGTCGAGGCTTGATTGTTGTTGGTTGCAAGACCCAAGATGTTTGGGCTAGTCGTTTGGAAGTTTGGGAGTGGTTTGGGTTTTGGCATAATTATTGTTAAGTTTAGTGCTTCCTTTGGGATTTGAGCCCTTGCCCTTAATGTTGATTTGGGAGTTTGATTTAAGTGAGTTTTATTTATTGGAAAAGATTGCTTCAGCCGAGTCTCGAAGGAGGAAGCCGTGGGAAGGGATTTTAGGTCTTCAAGACCAATTTAAAATAGGCTAAGGATGGAAAAAATAAGGAAAATCCCTTTTTCCCCCTTGTTTTCTCTCTCTCTCTCTCTCTCTCTCTCTCCCTCTAACCAAACTCGAGCCCCAGCCCAAACCCTAGCCGGACCAGCTCTGTAAAGACCCGACCCGAGAAACGGTCTCTAACCTAGATCCTTACTTAGCATGCATGATTAAGAATGTAAAACATCATTCAGAGTTCCAAATTTAAATCTTTGCAATCAACACATTTAAACAAAAACCGTAATTCCAACAAATAAAACCAACAAGTAAGTGACTGATCAGTACTTTCTTAAAACAAATCAAAGGGAACGGTTCGAGAAACACAAAATAGTTTTTGAGTGCTTTCCTAGGGACTCAAGTCCCACTACATGCTAATTCATAAAAGCAATAAAAGAACGTGCAACTCAGAGTCAGCCATCCATGATCATCCAGCAGCCTCCACCTAGCCATCCAGCCTCTGTCCCAAGTTACCTGGTGAAAAACCACAGAAAAATAAGGGTGAGCAACAAGTTACTCAGTAAGAATCCCCAACCGGGGTACAATACAAAAACATCTCATTTAGCACAAGAATATGCAACCATACAATGACTTAGAGCAAACAGTTGGGTTAAACCACGCGCCCCTCCTGGAGCTTGCCTATTCGAAGGCTTACAGCTATAAACTACCCTAGGTTCTACACCTGGATGCCTTCGGGCCTTACTCAACCTAGGACTCAGTGCTGCCCATCGGGGACTTACACACCTAGGATGCCCATCGGGGTCTTACACCTCCAACTCAGTGATGCCCATCGGGGACTTACACACCTAGGATGCCCATCGGGGTCTTACACCTCCAACTCAGTGATGCCCATCGGGGACTTATACACCTAGGATGCCCATCAGGGTCTTACACCTCCAACTCAATGATGCCCATCGGGGACTTATACACCTAGGATGCGCATCGGGGTCTTACACCTCCAACTCAGTGATGCCCATCGGGGACTTATACACCTAGGATGCCCATCGGGGTCTTACACCTCCGGATGTCCATCGGGGTCGTACCCGAGCGGGACCTAAACTAGTTACCTCTACAATCTTCTGCACCTTACATCACCTGTTTAACCCTAACATGGATCTAACAGCATACAACGGGGAACATGGATATGCCAGGATGGAAGAACCTAGCATGGAATTATTAGAATACAACATAAAGCATGGATATGTCAGGATAGGAGAACCCTAGCATGGAACTAACGAAACGCAAACATATCACGAACACTAAATCAAAAGCAAGCATGAATCCTATCCACTAGAAACTCATACAGTTACAAAAATCAATATGCTATCAAGTATTCGCAGGGTCCACACAACCCCGGGTAAGAAATCCTTACCTGAAAACAAGTGGGGAATAACTATCGCAAATCAATTAACGACCCTCAAGCTTAAAGCGAACCCGAGCAACCTAAGCAAGTAATAAAATTATTCTAATTAACCAAACAACAGCTAAAATCATGAAGTCCAAAGGGTGGAGGCTCGGAAATTTACCAACCGAGAAGGCACCAGGCTCGGCAAGGTAGGCGAGCAAGCAGGGCGTGCGGAGCGGCTGTTGCTCGCGCGCGTAGGATCGAAGCCGCGCAGGCGGGCTGGGGCCGCGCTGGCGGGCTGTGCAAAGACGGCAGTGTGACGCGTGGCTGGGCGGACGGGCATGCAGATGCGGTTGGCGTGCTGGCGTGCGGACGCGGACGGTGCTAGGTAATGATCGGGGGGCGACGCGTGTGACGCCTTGGCCGGGCGTAGCAGCGAAGCAGCTGAACGACGCTTCGGGTGACGACATCGAGGACGGACGGACGGGCGGCGCGGCGGGGCTGAGCGCGATCGTCGCGGATGCGCGATCGGATGGAGGCGCGGCGAGCAAAGGCGCTGGGCGCACGATGCAAGCGACGAGTGGCTCAGGCGCGTGGTGTGCGCAACGGGCTGGCCGGGCTTGGCTTGCTTGGTGGCTTCAAGGCTACTCGGTGCGGCCTGGGGTGGCGGCTATGCGCGGCGAGGCAGGGCGATGGACGGCGACGGCGAGGGTGTGGGGAGAGAATGGGGGTTTGCGTGAGAGTGGAGCTCTTCTTTTCTTTTTTTTTTTCTTTTTCCTTCCTTCCCTAAGTTAAATAGGCTTTGGGAATCTCAAATTCCCTTCCCAAGGCTTCCCCCCTTCGAGCCCTAGCCAACGTATTTATTTTTCCTTAATTAATTCCAAACTCCCTTCCCTCCTTGAGGCTAAGGGTTCGAGCCCTCCAATTCATTTTTTTTTTAAACTAATTTTCATTTAATCGAAATCGGCCGCATTACAAGCTCGCCTAATCCAAAGCCGCCCACCAAGACCGCACCGCCTCCGCACGCAGTCAGCAACTTCAGTGTCGCGCCCGCATCGCTTCTCGCCGCCGCCTAGATCGTCGCGGCGTCGTTCAGCCGCCCCGCACCAGTCGCTCGCCCCGCCTCGCCGATTTCGCCGACGCTCGCATAGCTCGACTCCGCTCGCTGCGGCCCAGCCCCGTCGCCTGCGCGCCGTTCCGCAGCCCAAACGCGTCGTACGCTCCAGCGCGTTCATGTCCCTATCGCGCCTGCGCGCGCGTCCCCTGCCGCGCCAGCTCGCCGAGCCTGCTCCTTGCAGCCGACAGCCTGCCCTGCTGTGTTGGTATGGCTTGAGCCTTGTGGCTTCTCGGATGGTAATTCCCTAGTCTTTTCTCCCTTGGGCCCTATGTTGTTGGTTGCTGTTTATTTAATTAGGTTGTTTTTATTAAATGCTTAGGTTGCTCGGGTTCTCTTAGAAGCTTGAGGGTCACTTGGTTGATTTGTGATTGTTATTTCTCCTTGTTTCCAGGTAAGGATTTCTTACCGTGGTTGTGTGGACCCTGCGATATTATCATGATGTGCCTTGTATGCTTGTTGACTGTTATGAGCATGATAGTGATAGGGCAGCTATGATTGATCTCTTGCTAGCATGTTTGTCTGATTGTACATGTTAGTGCCATGCTAGGTTTGTTTTTCCAGCATGCTAATGATTCCTGTTTTAAGTTCGTAGTATCATGCTAGGTTAAGTGTGATTGATGTGGATTATTGTATGTTAGCCAGGAATCATTTACTCAGTACTCTTAGCTAGCATAGTAGGGTTTTTCATCATCCAGAGGCTGAGAGCGGACATAACGTACTTTGTCCCCACCGGTCGGGAGTAGAGCGAAGCATAACGTACCTTGCTTCCCACCTGGCCGCCGATGTGGATTTAGCTACCACATCAGCATAAGCCTAGTTTGTAGCCTGCTAGAGCGAAACCCTGCCAACGGTGCAAGCCTGCCTTGGCCGGTTCTTAGCTTCAGGTCGGTGGTGGTGCAGCCGCAGATGAGTGCCGAGGGCCTCGCACCATCATTGCAAGTGACACCGCTTCCGAGTCTTTAGGCATGCGTGCACTGGCCCGTGTAGTTTGTACTTAGGCCCCACATTTACGCCGGTTGTAGCAAAGCATGCGTGTGTGCGCGCGCTGCGCGTTAGTCGCCCGTTCGGAGAGCTCCCGGGCTAATGTTCGTGAGTACACGGTTCCTTCGGTTTAGAGCCAGACTTCGGGTACTTTCCCGATAGTCCAGATTTATTAGCGAGGGTAAGAGGCCCTTGAGGACACCCATTGGGATTGGTTTTTGAGCTGATCATATGGTCGAGGGTGTCAGACATCTATTGGGATCGGTTTTTGAGCTGATCATTTGGCTGAGGGAGAAAGATCCTCAAGGATGTCTCAGGATTGGTTATGAGAACCAATCATTAGGCCGGAAGTAGGAGACTTCCGAGGATTCCGGATCTTGCCTTGTAAGCTCGTTGAGCTATGATCTGTGTTCATAGCTATTTGCATGTATACTAGGGTGCTAGATGACTGATGTATCGTATTGTACCCCGGTTGGGGATTCTTGCTGAGTATGTTTATACTCACCCTTATTTCTGTAGTTTTTCCACCAAGTAACTTGGGACAGCACCAGGACGGCTAGCGGAGGGAGCTGATTGATCATGGGAGCTGCCGGCACTCTGTCGTTTATTATTTGCATTATTTTTTCAGCATGTAGATGGACAGGAGTCCTAGGGGAACGTTATTGAAAGTGATTTAAACTGTTTGATAGTTTTTATAAACACTGGCCAAGCTTGTTTTTACTTTGTTGGATTTTCTTAATGAAAATTGCTAGTTATGCTTTAAGTGTTCCCCGTTCACAAATGTTTTGAAATTTTTAAAAATATGAGCACTAAATCGCTTGTTGACATATTTAACTTGCATGCTGAGTGAGAACCTAGGTTTAGGACCGTGTTTTGGGTCGCGTTCTTACAAGAACAGTCCCTAACGAACTGACGGTAGTAACCTGCCAAACCCAGAAAGCTGCGAACCTCGGCAACTGAAGTCGGCTTGGCCCACGAACTCACGACCTCAATCTTTGTGGGGTCCACGGCTATACCATCTCTCGATTCTACATGACCTAAAAAGGCCACCTACTCTAACCAGAAATCACACTTAGAAAACTTCGCATAAATCTTGTTTTCCCTCAAAGCTGTCAGCACTCGCTTGGCTCGAGCTCGATTGTGAAGTCAACCTCTCTCTTCGGGGGCAACCCAGGTAACTCCTTAGGAAATACATCTGGAAACTCCTGTACGACCGGTACCTGATCAACAGTCAACGAGGGGAGGCTCTCCCCAAACAACTTGGCTAGGTAGGCCCAAGCTCCACGAGCTAACAGAATACAAGCTTTCACAGCTGAAACTATCGGCTGGAAAACTCCACCCTGGACTCCACAAAACTTAAAGTTGGGTCGACCCGACGGACAGAACACTACTTCCTTTCGATGGCAGTCGATCAACGCTTGGTTAGCAGCTAACCACTCCATGCCAAGTATCACATCAAAGCCGCTCATAGGCAGGACTATGAGCGTAGCTACAAGTAACTCTCTAGATATCTCGATCCGACCATCCTTAACCTCATACCTAGCTAACATACTGACTCCCGAAGGAGTTGCAATTGACAACTCAAATCCTAGAGGCTCTAATCTCAAACTAGCATGCTCATCAAACACAACAGATACAAATAAATGCATAGAACCAGAATCAAACAAAACAAATGCGTAGTGATCTGAAACAAGTAGCGTACCTGCCACAGCGTCATCTGTACGCTCGGCCTCCTGTCGGGTCGTAGCAAACACCCGACCCTACTGTTGCTGAACCGGTTGAGCTGCCATAGCTGGCTAATTACAAAAACGGGCCAGGTGCCCCTCCTTACCCCAACGGTAACAAAGTCAGGTCCCTGCCTAACAAACTCTAGTGTGGGCTCTCCCACAAGTAGCACATGGGGGAATCTGTCTAGGACCGCCCTACTGGCGAGGCTGGAAGCGAGCCAAAGCTCTATGCTGATCTCGATTCTGAAACTGTCCTTGGCGGCGCTGGGTGCCTCCTCTAGCATCAATCTTCCTCTTCTTCCCTACTAAGGCTGGGGCAGGCCCCTGAACTAGAGCGGCGACAAACTGCTCAACCGGGTACTTCCCATTATAATTGGTCGCCAACTACACTGCCTTTGCATAAGTATCGGGGGCATGTGCCCTGACGTCCTAGGATACACCCTGTCTCAGACCATAAATGAACTTCCTGATTTTCAGCTCATACGTGGCTATCAACTGCGGAGCAAAGTATCCATACTCAGAGAACTTCCTCTCATACTCCTCTATCGAATCAGTTCCCTGCTTCAGGTTCTGGAACAGCTCTACCATCTTTTCCTGGGCCTCTTCACTGATATACTTGGCCTTAAACTCTGTCTTAAAGAAATCCCAGGTGGCAGGTGGTGACCCAGCTGGTCTCTCACTCAGAGTGGACTCCCACCACCATCTAGTTGTGCCTCCTAACACATGAGCTGCACAATGTGGTCTCTGCACATCAGAACACACCATGATCAAAATGGTGTACTCCAGATGGGCAATCCATCTGGCTGCTACTAAAGGATCTCCTCGGGCGTCGAACTTCTCTAGCTTCCACTTCACAAAGTCCTTTAGCCAAGTTCCTCAGCACCATCTGCCCCTACTGCCTCTATGGCTGCATGCTCATGTGAGGCTGGTGTTGCTGGGGCCAATATAGCCCGGGTCTCAGCTCTCTGGTCACTCAACAAACTGACCATCATGGCCCTCATGGAATCTGCAAACCCTGCTCCATGAGCAGTCTCTCGGCGCTCTATCGCCTCAACGCCTTCTCTAGGCAAAACAGGAGGAGCTGCTGGTGGTACACCATCTGTCTCAGCTTGGGACGATGTCCCAGCGGTATCTGAACCAATCACGATACCCTGACCTACTCCTCTCGAACCTCCTCTTCCTGCGCGGGTAGTTGGCATGCTAGCAATCTACACCCAAACCAACAACGAGTCAGAACTTGCTCGTCTCCGCTCTACACCACCAAACAAGGCATACACTAGATGTAAAAGTATTGTAAATTCTTAACCCTTTTCTAAAACAGTAAATTTAGGCGTACCTGATGACTGTCGGAGTGATGATGATCATGGAAAAATGACCTACAACAAAAGGTCGGTCTACAGAATCTATGACTCTAAGCTCTGATACCAACTGTAAAGACCCGACCCGAAAGAGGTCCTAACCTAGGCCTTTACCTCAATGCATGCTTTTAAAATGTAAATATCATATGCAAGATTGTTATCCAGATTGTGAATGAAAATAAAAACTTGTAAACATTCATTTTAACAAATAAGCATAAAACGTCCTGAAACCTGTCCCTGTTTCCAAGCACTTGTTCCAAGCTAAATACAGTTTATAACATACTCTGATAAGAGATTTATTTGAAAACCAACCATCCAAAACAGTTTGATAATGACAGAATCCAGATACAATCCAAAAACGTCCTAAGGGCTCTGTGCCCAACTACATGCATTCAGAGGACAAAGCGTAAACATAAATATAAAGATAAACTCAGAGTTCGGAAAGACAGTAGGTTTCGATGATCAGCAGCTCCTCCTTCAGCCATCTTGTCTCGCGCCCTGATTACCTGTGGAAACCACAAAATTAGGGTGAGTAACGAATTACTTAGTAAGTGTAACGGCCCAGGTTTTCATCCCGGTCTTCCAGTATGCCCTAGGGGTATTTTGGTAATTTGGTCGGGCCGTCAGGGCCGTTTATGTCTTTTCTGGTTGATAAAATTATGGGATGGATTTATGTAAGTTTTTTAGGCCTTGTGGATTGGTTTGAGCTTTAGTTGGTACAAAAGTAAAAATAGAGGAAATTGTGTAGAAGTTGGGATTTGAACCCGGGTCTCCGGGAAAACCTATGGGGATGCGTGCCAGTTGAGCCATTGGGTGCTCTTGTTGCTCTTTCTGCATCACATATTTGTTAGCCTTGGATCCTTGGAGTTTGGTGCATTTGGTTAAATGAAAAGAAATTAGGTTTTGTTATGTCTTCTTCTCCAAAAGCTTTGTGGCCGCCCAAGCTATTCTCCCTAGCTCTCCAAGCCGAGTTTCATCCCCTTTGCAGCTCCGTTGCTCGATCGTCAATCTGAGTAGGTATCGATCGTCTTTTCTTCTTCTCCTCCTCAGATTGGTGTGCTGTTTGGCCGGGTAAATAGTGTGTGTGTGTGTGTTGTGTTAGGTTGTAGACAGCCGGAAGCCTCACCATCGCAGCTCCCCAGTCGGCCAGACCACGCCTAGGTCGCCGTCGCAGCCTACCCAGATCGCCAGCTGTAAGAACCCGACCCAAAATACGGTCCTAAACCTAGGTTCTCACTCAGCATGCAAGTTAAATATTTCACCGAGCGGTTTAGTGCTCATATTTAAAACCTTTCAAAACATTTAGAACGGGGAATGCTTAAAACATAATCAACAACTTTGTTTAAGAAAACCAACGAAGTAAAACAAGCCTGGCCAGTATATATAAAAACATTCAAAACAGTTCAAACAACATTTTATAATGTTTTCCCCTAGGACTCCTGTCCATCTACATGCTGAACAAATATGCAAACAATAAAGACAGAGTGCCGGCGGCTCCCATGATCAATCGGCTCCCTCCGCTAGCCCGTCCCGATCTTGTCCCAAGTTACACGGTGGAAAACCACGAGAAATAAGGGTGAGTATAAACATACTCAAGAAGAATCCCCAACCAGGGGTACAATACGATACATCAATCATCTAGCACCCTAGTATACATGCAAACAGATTACCAACATGGATCATAGCTCAACGAGCTTACAAGGCAGAATCTGGAATCCTCGGAAGTCTCCTACTTCCGGCCTAATGATTGGCTCTCATAACCAATCTGGGACATCTCCGAGGGTCTTTCTCCCTCGGCCAATTGATCAGCTCAAAACCGATCCCAAAGATGTCGACACCCTCGAGGGTCTTTCTCCTCGACCATATGATCACTCAAAAGCCAATCCCAATGGGTGTCCTCAAGGGCCTCTTACCCTCGCTATAACTGGACTATCGGGAGAGTACCCAAGTCCGGCTCTAAAGCGGAAGGAACCGGTGTACTCACGAACATTAGCCGGGGAGCTCTCGAACCGGCGACTAAAGCGTGTGCGCGCACACCACATGCTCTTCTGTAATCGGCGTAAAATGCGGGGCCTAAGGGCAAACTACGCGGGCAGTGCACGCATGCCTAAGACTCGTAAAGCGGTGTCGCGAACACGGTGAGTGCGAGGCCCTCGGCACTCATCTGTGCACTGCACCACCGACTGAAGCTAAGAACCGGCCAAGGCAGCTTGCACCGTTAGCGTGGTTCCGCTCTAGCGAGCTACAAACTAGGCTTATGCCGATGTGGTAGCTAAATCCACATCACGCCTGCGGGGAAGCAATGTACGTTATGCTTCGCTCTACTCCCGACCGGTGGGGACAAGGTGCGTTATGTTCGCTCTCGGCCTCTAGATGATGACAAACCCTAACACACTAGCTAGAGTATAGAGTAAACGATTCTGGCTAAACATACATAATCATCATCAATCATACATAACCTAGCATGATACTACGAACTTAAAGCGGGAATCTCGGGCATTTGGAAGAACAATCCTAGCATGGCACTAACATGTACAATCAAGCAAACATGCTAGCAGGAGTGCAATCACAAGTCGTCCTATCCACTAATCATGTCCATAAAAGTAAACATGCATATAAGGCACATTCAAGAAAGCATCGCAGGTCCACACAACCACGGTAAGAATCCTTACACGGAAGCAGCGAAATAACTTTCACAATCAAATAATGACCCTCGAGCTTTAAAGCGAAACCGAGCAACCTAAGCATTTTAATAAAAACAACCTAATTAAATAAACAATGCCAATAGCCTAGGGCCCAAAGGAAAAAGTCTCGGAATTACCGACCGAGAAGACACAAGGCCACGCCCCAACCCGCGACGGAAAAAGTCGTCCGTCGCCAGGACAAGCGGCAGTGCGCACTGGCGCTGGGCGCTGCACCGGGCGCTGGGCGCTGGCAGCTGGCGCTGCACCGGGCGCTGGCGCCGCTGGCACTATCGGGCGCTTCTTTGGGCTGGCGCGCGGCAGGGAAGGGCGCTGGCGCTGGGTGCTTGCGATCGCGATGAGGAGAGCCTTGCGGTGGGCGGACGCGACGAAGCGGCACGGGCACGCAGACGGTGGCCGCTGCGCAGCGTGAGCGAACACGCTGGCCAGGTCGCGGCGCGGTGAGGCGGTGGCGGCAACGCGGCGAGCGGCGCGCGCGTCTGGGCGTCAGTGCGGAGCAATGGCGCGGGCGTCTGGCTGCTAGGCGAGGCGATCGACCGGCGCGCGCTGGCATGGGCGATGCTGTGGCGTCTGGGAGCGCGCTGGTGAAGCGGCGCGCCAGGCGACACAGGGTTGGTGCGATCTGGGCATGGTTGGCGGTGCTGCCGCTGCGGGTGGCTCGGCGAGAGGATGTGCTGGGTGGTGCGATCTGGGCATGGCGGGTGGGCTTAGCGGCTAGGGTTTGGGTTCTTGGTGAGGTCGGAGAGAGAGAGAGAGAGAGAGAGAGAGAGAGAGAAAATCTTGCCAAAACAAGGGAAGAGGGATTTTCTTGATTTTTCCTTCTTTTTCCTAATTTAAAAGGCCTAAAATCCCTTCCCAAAGCATCCACTTTCAAAACCGGCCCAAGCAAACTTACTTAAAAATAAAACTCTCATTTCCTACAAACTCTCAAAGACCATTTAGGCAAGGGCTCAAATCCCAATGGAAGCACCAAAATTATAAATAATTTTGCCATTTTCAAAAATACTTCCAAACTTCCAAACAACTTGCCCAAACCTCTCGGGTCTTGCAACCAACAACCATTAAGCTTCGACAAAGGCGGGAATGACCGGAATCTCGAAAATCCACAAAACCACGACCAGGGGCAAAAAGACCAAAATACCCCTAAGGGTTAAAAGCGAGCTCTAACGGCCCATCCGAACATCCGAATAATGACCAGAAATCACAGGTAACCGAAATAGAAAGCTGGTCGTTACAATACTCCCTCCTTTTAAGACTTTCGTCCTCGAAAGTCCTAAGACGCAAAACAACTCTAGGAAAACTCCACCGATTCTTAACCAACCAAGCTCCGGTTAAGACAACACAAATCCTTCTTCAAACCGAACCCTCTTGGGTTCCCAAAGGCTCAAGCCCAGCAGACACCGAGTCCGCCACGAACTATCTCAACCAAAGCCCGAACTAACACCGAGCTTCAAGAAAACATGCGATAACTAGTCGGTGAGCCACATCCTCCGACTCGCACTTTGGCTCTCAAAGCGGTCTTACGACTCTAGGGCTCACTTATCCATGCTAATCCAACTCTAACGCCTCTCTCACGCGCTACTCTCAAACAAACTTGTGGACGGGTCACGGGCTCTAAAACTCTACGCCACTCTCGGCGTAACTTCTCGAATGCTCATAGCCATTTGTTATCAAACGACCTCGACCCTTCACCATCTTGACCAAACAACCGAACCTCCTGGGTTTGAGAGACAAAACGGTCTACTCTTACTTCGCAAGAGACTGCGAACCCCACTGGTTGCCTACAATCCTTAACGAAATCCAATTCGATCCACCAAGCGGTGGTGATCCCTAGGCAACCTTCTCCAACTAGCATGCGTCCACAACACTAAAGCAACCATCTTACGAGAAATCGATGCACCAAAGCCAAGGGGCACTTTTGCAGTTCACCAAATGGCTACCACCAATGCACACGGTGAAACTTCATTTCTACGGCCCACCTTTAGAAGACAAGGTCGAGCACGAGGCTCCACTCGGCCAAACTAACAAACTGAAGCCCCTCAACGGCCGACAACAAACTTTCCAATGCAATCCGATCAGCCCACGGCCTAGGTGAACATCGCCGGATAGGAAAACAAACAACATTCCTCTCACGGGAACCTCGAGCGACAAGGAATAAAACAACACGCGGCTACTAGCAACACAAAAGCCGGAGGATAACAACTCTAAGGTTTCCAACCAATGCCACGACATCTCTGTGCCAACCCACTCAAGCGTGGCTCATTTATAACGCCAATCGCGAACGCACATCAACTAGGAACAAAGCTCGAGAAGGCTTGCTCGCAGAAACTCAACCCAAGCTTATAACGAGCAAGGCTCGCCTCCAAGCCGCCACTCAACTCTTAAGTCCAAGCTGGCTACTCAATGGACTTCCTCCTTTAGCTTAGACCTAACTCTTCTTCCAATCCGAAACTCCACCCACGAAGCATCGCGAGGAATAAGGATAGCGGCGACCACAAGCTTGCGGATCTCCGAACCACACGAGTCCGCAAGACTACCTCAAAAGTTAAAACTCGAGGCCGGCATCCACGGTGCAACTCAACTACCAAAGAACTAAGGGGGTCTACAAGCTCCAAAGATCCAACAACCTTCCGCCAACAACTCAAGCCTTTGTGGGTGGCCGCCGCCTTCGCGGGAACAAACAACTTTCCGCTTGCTAACAAACAAACGCAGCGGTGACACTCTCATTGGGGTGACCGCTGCGCTACTCGATCAACTACACAACTCGGGAGCTAAGATGACTCCTCCTCAACAGAACGATTTCCTAGCAAGCGGACTTAGAAGGACGGCGAATTTCACACACGCTCATTGTCTTGCTCAAACTCAACGGTAGCAACCACCAACTCTCTCGGAAGAAACATCCAAGGATTCCTCAATCGCTTGAACCACCAACTAAGCACTAGCGGTACTACTCAACATGGCCGAGGGGGTGGCCAACTCCCAAAACTACGACTAGGAACAAGTCCTTAGGCGACGCCGACTTGGTCGAACCAAGCTAGCCCTAGAAAAGCAAACAAAGGAACCAAACCTTGGCCATGGCGGCCGAAACTCGCGATTTTGCTACCATCGCCTTGGATCGGTTCCAAGTGAACTCCAACCATCGGTCAACAAGAAATGCCTCTACCACGGTCAAGGGCCAACTAGCATAACTTGCCTACACAACAACCCGACCACTGGCACGATAACCTCTCAACCCAAGCTAGAGGCGGTTGCCAAGGACTAAAGCCTTGACAACTCAAAAGGCGAGCAACGGCTCCTCAACACGAACCTCTCGTGGTTCTGAAACATAACCACGGAACGAGCTACACAAAAGTACAGCGTGCACACGGCTCCAACTTGGTTCCTTAAGATCCAAACTCAACAAGTACTCTCACACAAGGCAACTTTTGCCTCCCAATAGAAACCACAACTAGCACCGAGCAACAAGAGTTCAAACCACTCGAGGTCAACTCACCACTTAAAAGCTACATTGGTCAACTCACTCTTACAGAGCATAACTACACCAATCGACATACCTCATACCAATGTGCCCACTAAATGCTCCACTCAACCATCCAACTCATGGCTCTAACTTTGGATCAACCACGCATCATCGATGCCAACCCTACTCATATTAGGGTAACTCCAAGGGTAGTCGAAACACACTACCAACAAGTGGCTCACAAAGCTCACACACAAGCGCGAGAACTCGGGGCGCGCTAGCCCTCACCAACCTACAGCATCCTTTGTACCCAACTCTCGGTGACCGTGGAAAGCTCCTACTTATCCCTCGAACGACCTCAAACTTGTAGTTCTCTAGCTACCACCGAGCTAGATCTCTTATGCAACCCAAATAGGTGAAATCTCATGAATGGGTACAGGACTAGTGGGGATGCTAAACTCGGGCGAGGTCTGGAACCACTGCCTGAGAAAGTGCCAAGCGGCTGAATCTAGGCCTCCTCTCAAAGCTTGGTGCCAACGGGCACTACTTCCTTTACAACACAAACATCCCTTTACGGGCTTTAAGCCACTCTGAGGGTAGGGAAGGTCACACTCCAGGTGACAGGGCAATGGCACTCAACACAAGAGTCTCAACAATCGAGTAGACTATTCTCTGACATCACGTCTAACAGACAAGCCAAGGCCCACTCCTGCATCCCACTCGATGCTCAACGAATACTCAGGCCAACCCTCGGGTGGCAGCACCTAGCTCCACACCTGGAACATGCTAACAGAGGGTGCTTCTCTCTAATAGCCAGCTGAAAACCACGGACGGATTAAGTCCTGACAAGCAACCTCCCACTACCCCACAGCTCACGAGGGTACTAAAAGAAGCTGGTGCAAAAGCATTTGCAGGCTTGCGGGGGAGGACAAGATGTCTCTACATCTTCCTCAAAAGCTACTAACTTGGCGACTTGCCAATCGGACCGGGTGGTGGTGGAGACTCTGCTGGTCCGCCTCTCACGAGGACTTCCACCACCACACTCTTTGCATCAAACAACACAAGAACGGCACGTCACAACCTCGAACATCGGTCATCGGCCTCACAACACGAGTCATCCCAACACTTGGATGATAAACTCGATCTGGCCAACCACCTTGCTACTAGCGATGAGGTCTCAAAACATCCAACTCTCACAGCTTCCACTTGCCAAACTCTCGGCGGCTCGATCAACGCCAACTATCTTATCGGCATAAACTGCCGATCAAGCCCTCCCGAGAACCTGCGGGGCTCTGGAACTACAAGGAGGGGTGTCTCCTAAATAAACTCTACCCGGTGGGCTATCTATGCCCAAGACTCCTCACTACGCGCTACAAAGCGCGCTTGGGTCTCCGCTCTCTGTTAGCTAAAAGACACGCCATCAACTTCCTCATGGTTGGAGCACACTCTGCTCAAGGAGTCTCACTGAGGCGTGCTAGCCTCTACCCCCTCCTCTAGGCAACTCAAGCGCCGGGGCCAACTCGCCAACGGGCTAAACAACCACGGACGCGGCCTCAACATCCATACAAACGGTCCAACTCCTCGGTCGGACATGCCAAGCGTCTGCTCCTCGAGTGCGATCCACGCACTAGCGATCCGCACGAGCACCTCCACCCTCTCACTAGGGGAGAACCACAACCCCGGGCCACAAATGGCCTACGGAGTCTAAGCTCTACCTCCCTGCGGGTGCGATCGACACACTGGCGATCCGCACAAAAGCATAAAACCTAGCCCACGCTGGGGCTCTCTCACCGCCAAACAAGGGTAGCACATGTATACTAGATGCGGTATTGTAAAATAAAACCCTTAGCTTAATGAACTCGGACAAACTCGACGGGCGGAGTGCCGATGATCATGGGGCAACAACACGCAAAGCGAGTTAGTCTCTGAATCTATGACTCTCTGCTCGATACCAACTGTAAGAACCCGACCCAAAATACGGTCCTAAACCTAGGTTCTCACTCAAAGCATGCAAGTTAAATATTTCACCGAGCGGTTTAGTGCTCATATTTAAAACCTTTCAAAACATTTAGAACGGGAATGCTTAAAACATAATCAACAACTTTGTTTAAGAAAACCAACGAAGTAAAACAAGCTCTGCAAGTATATATAAAAACATTCAAAGCAGTTCAAACAACTTTTTATAATGTTTTCCCCTAGGACTCTGTCCATCTACATCTTTGAACAAATATGCAAACAATAAAGACAGAGTGCTGTGGCTCCCATGATCAATCGGCTCCCTCCGCTAGCCGTCCGTGATTGTCCCAAGTTACCCAGTGGAAAACCACAGAAATAATGGTGAGTATAAACATACTCGGTAAGAATCCCAACCAGGGGTACAATACGATACATCAATCATCTAGCACCCTAGTATACATGCAAGCGATTACCAACACGGATCATAGCTCAACGAGCTTACAAAGCGAGAATCTGGAATCCTCGAAAGTCTCCTACTTAGGCCTAATGATTGGCTCTCATACCCAATCCGGGACATCTCCGAGGGTCTTTCTCCTCGGCCAATTGATCGACTCAAAAACCGATCCCAAAGATGTCGACACCCTCGAGGTCTTTCTCCTCGACCATATGATCAGCTCAAAAGCCAATCCCAATGGGTGTCCTCAAGGGCCTCTTACCCTCGCTATAAATCTGGACTATCGAGAGTACCCGAAGTCGGCTCTAAAGCTGGAAGGAGGCGGTGTACTCACGAACATTAGCAGGGGAGCTCTCGAACCGGCGACTAAAGCGCGTGCGCGCGCACACCGCATGCTCTTCTCTCATGTCGGCGTAAATGCGGGGCCTAAGGGCAAACCACGCGGGCAGCACGCATGCCTAAGACTCGGAAAGCGGTGTCACCGAACACGAGAGTGCGAGGCCCTCGGCACTCATGCATGCGGCTGTACCACCACACGAAGCTAAGAACCGGCCAAGGCGAGGCTTGCACCGTTGGCGGGGTTCCGCTCTAGCGAGCTACAAACTAGGCTTATGCCGATGTGGTAGCTAAATCCACATCGGCACGGGGAAGCAATGTACGTTATGCTTCGCTCTACTCGACCGGTGGGGACAAGGTACGTTATGTCGCTCTCTCACCTCTAGATGATGATGACCCTAACACACTAGCTAGAGTATAGAGTAAACGATTCTGGCTAAACATACATAATCATCATCAATCATACATAACCTAGCATGATACTACGAACTTAAAGCGGGAATCTCGGGCATCTTTGGAAGAACAATCCTAGCATGGCACTAACATGTACAATCAAGCAAACATGCTAGCAGGAGTGCAATCACAAGTGTCCTATCCACTAATCATGTCCATAAAAGTAAACATGCATATAAGGCACATTCAAGAAAGCATCGCATGGTCCACACAACCACGGTAAGGAATCCTTACACGGAATCGAGCGAAATAACTTTCACAATCAAATAATGACCCTCGAGCTTAAAAGCGAAACCGAGCAACCTAAGCATTTTAATAAAAACAACCTAATTAAATAAACAATGCCAATAGCCTAGGGCCCAAAGGAAAAAGTCTCGGGAATTACCGACCGAGAAGACACAAGGCCACGCCCCAACCCGCGACGGAAGGCAAAGCGGTGTCGCCGCCAGCGACGAGCAGGCGCGCTGGCGCTGGCGCTGCAGCGGGCGCTGGCGCTGGGCGCTGGGCTGCATCGGCGCTGCATCGGGCGCTGGGCGCTGCTGGTACTATGCTGCACTTTGGCACTGGCGCCGGGCGCTGTGCGGGGGAAGGGCGCTGGCGCTGCTGCGCGCGATCGCGACAAAGCAGGAGTGCGCGTGGCTGGCGGGCGACGCGGACGAAGCGGCACGGCGGCACGCAGACGCAGCATGCCGCAGCAGCGCAACACGCTGGTTGGGTCGCGCGAGGGCGAGGCGGCCGGGCGGTAACGAAGCGAGCGCGCGCGCGCTCTGGCGGTCAGTGCGAACGGCGCGCGCGCTGGTCTGGCGTGGCGAGGCGAGGCGATCGGGCGCGCTGGGCATGGGGCGATCGTGAGGCGTCTCGGGAGCGCTGGGCGAAGGCCGCTGGGCGACACAGGGTTGGTGCGATCCGGGCATGGGGTGCGGGCGGTGCGGTGGTGCGGCTGGCTCTCGACAGGATGTGCAGGCTGGTGCGATCTGGGCATGGCGGCTGGGCTTAGCGGCTAGGGTTTGGGTTCTTGGTGAGGTCGGCTAGGAGAGAGAGAGAGAGAGAGAGAGAGAGAGAGAGAGAAAATCTTGCCAAAACAAGGGGAAGAGGGATTTTCTTGATTTTTCCTTCTTTTCCTAATTTAAAAGGCCTAAAATCCCTTCCCAAAGCATCCACTTTCAAAACCCGGCCCAAGCAAACTTACTTAAAAAATAAAACTCTCATTTCCTACAAACTCTCAAAGACCATTTAGGGCAAGGGCTCAAATCCCAATGGAAGCACCAAAAATTATAAATAATTTTGCCATTTTCAAAAATACTTCCAAACTTCCAAACAACTTGCCCAAACCTCTCGGGTCTTGCAACCAACAACCATTAAGCTTCGACAAAGGCAGGAATGACCCTGGAATCCTGAAAATCCACAAAACACGACCAGGGGCAAAAGACCAAAATACCCCTAAGGGTTAAAACACTCTAACGGCCCATCCGAACATCCGAATAATGACCGAAATCACCGGGTAACCGAATAGAAAATCGGGCGTTACACCGGCTCCATCGTTCTGTCGTGTACAAGAAGAGACGCTTAGATTCGCTGGCGGCCGCCGCGACGCCAAAGCCGGACAAAGCAAGAGCGGCCAGATCGCGAAGTCGCCCGACCCTCCGTCCGTCGCGTGCATAAAGAAGAACCCAGATCGCCCAAGGTCACCGGCAGCCTCTCCATCGCGCGCCAGATCGCCGGTCGCTCGCGATCGCGCAGCCCATCGCGCGCCGAGCCCATATCGCATGTCGTCGCAGCCTCGCGCCTCACGCCGCGCGCCAGCGCCATTGCTTCGTCGTCGTGTCCGCTTTGCACGCCCAGCGCCCGTGCTCCCTCACCCGCGTCGTGTCCCAGCGCTGTCCGTGCGCGCAGCCCAGCCGCACCAGCCTGCCAGCAGCGCCTAGCCTCGTGTCGCCGTGCCGTGTGAGTGCTCCCGAGCCGAGCCTACTATTTTAGTATTTTTAGGCGTATAGATATTGATTATTATTGTGTTTGCTAGGTTCCCGTTCGCTAGCTCGGGATTGTCCGCAGCTTAGGATTTGTGTGTAGAAGCCTCCCGACCAAGGTAAGGATTTCTTACCAGAGTTGTGTGGGCCCTGTGGTATTATATGTGATTGTTGTTTGTATGCCTGTTATGATTATTAACATGTTTAGCTTTAGGTGCTCTATTCTGAATTTCCGACTGGCATGAACTCTTGTGTTGTTTCTCATGTTAGTCCATGCTAGGTTGTTCCGTTCTGGCATGCTCGATATTTGTTCTTGTTTCGTAGTATCATGCTAGGTTCGTTGTATCTGTTGAGCACGTATTGGATTGTATTGGATTGTATGTTATTGAAATGATATGTTAGAGTGTAGGTAGGTAGCATCATCCGGGCCTGATGCATAAAGTATCTTGCATCCATGGCAGGGACGTACGAGGTAGTACTCCGTCCCTGGACCCCGTGAGGGTTTAGCTAACCCGACCGGTAGGCCCTACAATCTTGGGTGAGGGTGGTAGTCTGCGCGATGCCCCAACGGTCGGGATAATGACTTGGCATTGCCTCGTCCCGGCGGCGGCACTTCCTCGGTGTTTGGCAAGAGCCCCGATTGCCACTGTTAGGGCAAGGACGACTTCCGGTGTAAACCTACCACGAGCGATTCCTTAGCCTCGGTGCGGTGGTTCAGGTGACATAGTTCATGTGTCCGTGTCTCACACCCTATGTCGGTGACACCGATCCAGAGATTTAGTTAGGCATGGTGATCGGACTCGGGCAACTTGCCACTAGACACGCAACCATCGAGTTGCGATGAGCATGCGGTGCGCGCGATACGCTCATTACAAACGCCGATCGGAGAGCTCCTCGGGATTGTGAGCGAGTGCACCTTTCGTATCGATGAGAGACAGCCGAGGCCGAGACTTGTTTCTCGTATAGGGCGATTGTGTGATGTGGATTATTCCGGACTAAGGCCCCGTGTTGGCATCCGGTTATATGTGAATTTAAGCTATGTGCTCGATTCTGTGTGTATATTCATAGCTTGCATACATTTACGCTAGATGACCATGTATACCGTATTGTAATTCTGTTGGGGATTCTTCTTGAGTAATTCGTTACTCACCCTTATTTTGTGGTTTTCCACAGTAACCAAGGTGAGAGACAGGATGGGTGAAAGAGGATCTCGTGATCATGGGAACCACCGCTGCCTCTCGACTTTTTATTTCTATGACTCTTGTCTTTTATTTTCCCCGAATGCATGGCAGAGCACTGAGAGCCCTAGGATGTTTTCTCGAATGTTTTTGTGGATTCCCGCTTTATTGAATTTGAGGATGTTTCAAATGTTTTAATAAATCTCTGGATCAGAGTGTACGTTTTGGAAATGTAATTGCCTTGAAACAGTGCTTGGAGACAGGGATGAGTTTCAAACAAACTATATTGATTTACGATTGAACCTTGATTGTTTTGTTTTAATTGGGAATCCGAAAATTTATTTGCATATTGTCCTTTCCTTTGAATGCATGCATTGGGGTAAAGGCCTATTTAGAGCTCTTTTTGGGTCGGGTCTTTACAGTAAGAATCCCCAACCGGGGTACAATACGATACAATTGGTCATCTAGTAGAAAGTATGCAAGCTATGAATACAAACACAGAAGAGAGCACATCACTTTAGTCCATACATAAATACATCGGATGCCATCTTACGATCTTACTCCGGGAACTACAACGAATCTCGATACTCTACGAGAAACTAGTCTCGGCCTCAGCTTTCCTACTACTATCGATATGAAAGGTGCACTAAACTTAAGATCCCGAGAAGCTCTCCGATCGGTATTTGTAATGAGCGCGGCGCGAACCGCATCTGTCGCGCAAACCGAGGGAGGTGCTGGGTCTAGGGCATGCTGCCCTGGTTCAGTACGCATGCCTAAAAGAATCTCTGGATCGGTGTCACTGAACATAGTGGTGTGAGACCAGGACACTATGATTATGTCAGCCTGTACCACCGCACCTAAGGCTAAGGAACTGTTCGTGGTAGGCTTACACCAGGAACCGGTCCTTGCCCTATTAGGTGGAAATCAAGGGCTACTACTGACACGCTAAGGTTGTGTCGACTGTCGGGGACAAGGCAATGCCTCGTCATTCCCCCGACCATTGGGGCAATGCCTTGTAACGGACCAGGCTTTCGTTCCGGTTCCACATGTATGTTCAGTTCAATATTTGGTTGTTTGGTTGGGCCGTTAGGGCTTTTTAACCCTGAAGAGAATTTTGGTCATTATGCTCTTAGGGATGGCCTATTGGGATTTTAGGGAATCCGAGATTGTTTCTGGCTTTGCTAAGTTGGTTAGGTTGTTGGTGCAGGTTACCAAGAGTTGTTGAGATTGTTTGGAGTTTCTGGAAGCTTCCGGTTAATTGTAAATAAGGTTTTTTAAAAGTGTTTCCAGGAGGATTCGAACCCCTGACCTTCAAGAGGGTTTGAAAGCTTGAATTTAATTATGAAAATAAGACGTATCAGCTGGGACTCGAAGGAGGAAAGCCCTGGGAAGGGGCTCTAGGTCGCCAAAGTCTAATTAAATTAGGAAAAGGAAAAAAGAAAATAAGAAACCCTATTTTTCCCTTGCACTTGCCGCACTCACTCTATCCCTCTCTCACCCTTGCCGAATTCACACACTCTCTCTCTCCCCTTGCCGAAACCTCCAAGAACAAGAACCAAGCTCAAGATTCATGTAAGTTCTCTCTTCTCCTTCTTCCCTTCATAGCCGAATTTGATTTCCCTTGGAGTTTGGCCAAACCCTAATCGAAAATTGTGTGTTGCATGGTAGCCGAGACTCTTCTTGAATCCTCTTGGAGTGTGCCGAATTGCTTCTTGATCGCTCTTGGTGTAGCTGCAAGCCAAATCAAGAACCGAGAGGTGAGTTGTTTCTTCTTTCTTCCTCTCCTTGCTGAGACCCCTCCCATTGTTGTTGTGCAAGCCCTAACCGAGGAAACTATCTCTCCCTTGCAGCCGAGACCTCCGTTGGCTCTTCCCCTTGAGTAGCCACACCTTCCTCCCAAAGCTTTCTTGGAGCCGAATCTTGATTGAGGTGAGTTCTTCCTTACTTGGCCGAGAGCATACCCTTGCTGGTTGGTTGTGTTCTAAGCCTTTCTCCCTTGTTTTGCAAGCTCCGATCGAAGCCGAAAGAGTTCCCGCAACTAATCCTTCAAGTCGAGAGCAATAGCCAAGCAAAATACAACCCCGAGGTAAAATCCCCATCCTAGCCGAGAGCTTGAGGGTATGTTTAGGGGTGTGTTGTTTGTTTTTCCAGTTAGCTAACTTGTGTTCTTTCATGTTGAGGTGATGTCGAGCAAGTTCCGGGAAGTTGTTGTTTGTGAAGGCCAAAAGCCAAGCTTGGCCGAGAGCTTGTGGGACTAGCTAGGTAGTTTCCCGACTCTTGTTTCTCTTGGTTTGTAGCTAGGGTTAGCTAGTTTAGATGTTAATGTATTTTGGTTGTTTTTTCTAGGTTGAGTGTTCATGCAGCTCAAGGAGCATTATAATTATTTTTTGCTTGTTTCCAGGTAAGGATTCCTTACCGGGGTTGTGTGGACCCTACGATGTTTTCTTGATTTTGCCTTGTATGCCTATTTACTTTTATGAGCATGTTAGTGGATAGGACAGCTTGTGTTTGAATTCCTGCTAGCATGTTTGCATGTTTGTACATGTTAGTGTCATGCTAGGTTTGTTCTTCCAGCATGCTATGGTTCCTGCTTTAAGTTCGTAGTATAATGCTAGGTTATGTGTGATTGATGTTGATATGTATGTTTAGCCAGGAATCAATTATTCTATACTCGTAGTTAGAACAGTAGGGTTTGTCATCATCTAGAGGCTGAGAGTGGACATAACGTACATTGTCCCCACGGGTCGGGAGTTAGAGCGAAGCATAACATACATTGCTTCCCCCCGACATAAGATGTGAATTTAGCTACCACATCGGCATAAGCCTAGTTTGTAGCCTGCTAGAGCAGAACCCTGCCAACGGTACAAACCTACCTTGGCCGGTTCTTAGCTTCAGGTCGGTGGTACAAGCTGTTACAAATGAGTGCCGAGGGCCTCACACTACTGTGTTCAGTGACACCGCTTCCGAGTCTTTAGGCATGCGTACCTGGCCCGTGTAGTTTGTCCCTAGGCCCCCACATTTATGCCGGTTGCAACAGCATGTGGTGTGCGCGCACACGCGTTAGTCGCCGGTACGGAGAGCTCCCTTGGGCTAATGTTCGTGAGTACACCAGTTCATTCCAGTTTAGAGCCAGACTTTGGGTACTCTCCCTGTAACGGCCCAGGTTTTCATCCCGGTCTTCCAGGTATGTCCTAAGGGTATTTTGATAATTTGGTCGGGCCGTTAGGGCCGTTTCTGTCTTTTTCAGCTGTTAATATTATTGGATGGTCATATGTAGGGTTTGGTTGCTTTGTGGATGTGTTTGGGCATGGAGAGATGCAAAAATAAAATAGAGATTTAAACGTGTACCTGTTGGGTTTCGAACCCGAGTTGTCAGGGAGTCAGAGGAGTGGTGTTGCCAGTTGAGCCACAAGTCGTTATTGATGCTCATTTCGCGGTTTGACTTGGTTTGCTTTGGTTTTTGTGATTTAGGTGAGTTTGGTTAAAAGAAGAGAAAAATAGGTTTTTTCTTTTGTTTCTCCAAATCCCCTAGCCGCCCAACCCATTCTCTCAAGCTTCTTTCCGTGTGTCTTCTCCCAAGCTTCACCGTCTCGTTCTTCCCGGGTAGGTGTTCTCGATCTCTCTTTCTCTCATTAATTTTTAGGTGTTGATCTTGTTGGCCGAGAGAAGAGAATTGAGTTTTAGTTTTTATTGTAGCTAGCCGAGAAGACCAGCGGCCCCATCGCCTGACCGTCGCAGACGCCTAATACCCGATCGCACCAAAGAAATTTCAATCGCACCAAAGAATGGATCGCGTCGCACCAAAGCAATTTCCATCGCCTAGCCAGATCGCGTCGCCGCAGCGGCCCGATCGCCGCTGCGGCGCCGGCCAGCCGGGCCGCACTGGCCACGCCAGACGCCCATCACGTCGCAGCCCTAGCGCTTGATCGCGAGCATGCCTATGTCGCCCGTCCCCGCGTAGCCCAATGCCCCGTCGCACCTGCACGCCCAGCCGTCCGAACGTGCAGCCTAGTGTCCTACCGAGCCAGCACGCCCAGCTCCAGTGCGAGACCGTCCGCGCGCGCAGCTCTCTGCCGCGCCAGTAAGCCCAGCAGCGCCCCCAGCGCCATGCAGCTGCCCGTTCTCGCCCGCAGCCCTGCTGCACCAGCACGCCAGCAGCGCCCGTGCAGCCCGTCTGTTTGCGCGCCAGCCCCGTGCCGTGTGAGTTGCTCCCGAGCCAAGCCCTATTTGTATTTTTATTTAAAGCCTATAGGTTGTGATAAATTGTTGTTGTGTGTTAGGTCCCCGATAGCTAGCTCGGGTTCGTTTGCAGCGTAGGATCTTTGTGTGATGTTGCCTTCCGACGAAGGTAAGGATTTCTTACCGGAGTTATGTGGGCCCTGCGATATATTTTGTGATTGTTGTTTGTATGCTTGTTTATGTTTATCAGCATGTTAGTGGATAGATGCTCTGTTATGAATTCCAACTGGCATGATTCTCGTGTTGTTCCTCATGTTAGTTCCATGCTAGGTTGTTCTGTTCTGGCATGCTCTATTCTGTGTTTATATTCATAGCTTGCATACCTTTATGCTAGATGACCATGTGTATCGTATTGTACCCCGGTTGGGGATTCTTACTGAGTAATTCGTTACTCACCCTTATTTTGTGGTTTTCCACAGGTAACCATGGTGCGAGATAGAATGGCTAGAGGAGGAGCTGTGATCATGGGAACCCGTTGTTTCGAACTCTGAGTCTTTTATGTATTTGTTCATGTTTTAAATGTCCTCTGAATGCATGTAGTTGGGCACGGAGCCCTAGGTTGTTTTCTGACATTTTTTCCGGATTCTAGCACTGTTGTAACTATTGGAAAGTTTGAATGTTTTAAATAAATCTCTGATCAGAGTGAGTTTTGAAAATGTATTTGTCTTGGAACAGGTGCTTGGAAACAGGGACAGGTTTTAGGAATTCTATAACTGTGTTTGTTTTAAATGGTTGTTGCATGTTTTAGTTTTCACTTAGAATCCGAAAACCATTCTTGCATATTGTCTTTACGTTTTGAACACATGCATTGAGGTAAAGGCCTACTTTAGAACCCCATTCTGGTCGGATCTTTACAGCTGTTATCTGCTATAGCTTAGAATTCTTATAGGTAGCATCATCCGGGTGAGGATGCATAATGTAACTTGCATCCGTGGCAGGGACGTGCGAGGCAGTACTCCGTCCCTGATCCGTAGTTAGGGTTTAGCTAACCCTAACGGCAGCCCAGTGCAATCTTGGGTGAGGGTGGCAGACTGTTAAATGCCCCAACGGCCGGGGGAATGATGAGGCATTGCCTTGTCCCCAGCAGTCGACACGTCCTCAGGGTGTCGGCAATAGCCCTTGATTGCCACCTGATAGCGCAAGGACCGGTTCCTGGTGTAAGCCTACCACGACCGGTTTCTTAGCCTCAGGTGCGGTGGTACAGGCTGACATAGTCATAGTGTCCTGGTCTCACACCACTATGTTCAGTGACACCGATCCAGAGATTTGTTAGGCATGCGTGATGGACCAGCGGCAAAGATGCCTAGACCCAAGACCTCCACGGTTTTGCAAAGAAGATGCGGGCGCGCGACACGCTCATTACAACGCCGACTGGAGAGCTCCTCGGGATCTTGAGTTCAGTGCACCTTTTGTATCGACAGTAGGAAGGTTGAGGCCGAGACTAGTTTCTCGTAAAGTATCGTAAAGCGTTGTAGTTTTCTAGAGTAAGACCGTGAGATGGCATCTGAGGGTTATGTATGGATTAAAGCGATGTGCTCGCTTCTGTGTTTATATTCATGGCTTGCATACATTCTGCTAGATGACCAGTTGTATCGTATTGTACCCTAGTTGGGGATTCTTACTGAGTAATTCGTTACTCACCCTTATTTTGTGGTTTTCCACAGTTAATCATGGCGAGAGACAGGATGGCTAAAGGAGAAGCTGCTGATCATGGAAACCAGTTGTTTCGAACTATGAGTCTTATGTTATGTTTTATGTTTTTATTGTCCTCTGAATGCATGTAGTTGGGCACAGAGCCCTTAGGATGTTTTCTGATTGTTTTCTAGATTCTGACACTGTTGTGAACCGTTTGGAGTTTTTGAATGATTTGAATAAATCTCTTATCAGAGTATGTTTTGGAAATGTATTTGGCTTGGAACAGGTGCTTGGAAATAGGGAAAGGTTTCAGGAAATTTATGTTTGACTTTTGAAATGGATGTTTATGTGTTTTTAGTTTTCATTTAGAATCTGGAATACAATCCTGCATATTGTTGTTAAATTTTAAAAGCATGCATTGAGGTAAAGGCCCAATTTAGGAGCTCTTTCGAGTCGGGTCTTTACACTCCCGTTAGTCCAGATTTGTTAGCGAGGGTAAGAGGCCCTTGAGGACACCCATTGGGATTGGTTTTTGAGTTGATCATTTGGTCGAGGGAGATAGACCCTCGAGGGTGCCGGACATCTGTTGGGATTGGTTTTTGAGCTGATCAATTGGCCGAGGGAGAAAGACCCTCGGAGATGTCCCGGGATTGGTTATGAGAACCAATCAGTAGGCCGGAAGTAGGAGACTTCTGAGGACTCTGGATTTTGCCTTGTCAGCTCGTTGAGCTAAGATCCGTGTTGATATCTGTTTACATGTGTACTAGGTTGCTACATGATTGATTGCATCGTATCGTACCCCAGTCGGGGATTCTTAGTGAGTATGTTTGTACTCACCCTTTCTGTGGTTTTTCCACCAGATAACTTGGGACAGCACCGGGGCGGCTAGTGGAGGGAGCTGGGAGATCATTGATGCTGTTGACACTCTGTCGTGCCTTTATTTACATTTTTTTGAATTCAGCTTGTAGTTGGACATGAGTCCATAGGGAAAACTTGTTTATTGTTGTTCGAACTATCTTTTATGTTTTTAAGAAAGGTACTGATCAGTCACTGGTTTTAAATTGCATGGATTTACTTAAGAATTATTTGGTTTGATCTAAATGTTGTCCACTCTTTGTGTTTGAAATTTTTTTAAATTCAACTGCTGGTTGTGTCATTTATGCTTTTCACATGCATGCTGAGTAAAGACCTAGGATTAGTACCGTATTTCGGGTTGGGTCTTTACATGCCTCATCATTCCCCCGACCGTTGGGGCATTTAACAGTCTGCCACCCTCACCCAAGATTGCACTAGGCTGCCGTTAAGGTTAGCTAAACCCTAATGACGGATCAAGGACGGAGTACTGCCTCGCACATCCCTGCCCGGATGATGTTACCTATCAAAATTCTATGCTATAAACAGCTAACAACAATCATACTAACACATGCTCAGCACAATCAAGTAACCTAGCATGGTACTACGAAGCAAGAACAGATAACTAACATGCCAGAACAGAGCAACCTAGCATGGAACTAACATGAGAAATAACACGAGAATCATGCCAGTCGGAATTCAAAACAAAGCACCTATCCACTAACATGCTGATAAACATAAACAGGCATACAATCAACAATCACAGAAATATCACAGGGCCCACAAAACTCTGGTAAGAAATCCTTACCTGGGTCGGAGGGTGGAACACACAACAAAGACCTTAAGCTGCAACCGAACCCAAGCTAGCTATCGGGAACATAAAAAACAAACAGTGAACATCACAATTTATAGGCCTTAGGTAAAATACAAACAAAAACTCGGCTCGGTCGAAAGCAACTCACACGGCTCGGGGCTCGCTGCGTGTGCAGCAGGGCTCGGCAAGGCGTGCAGCACGGAGCGAGCGACGGGCTGCTGCTGCGACAGAGGCTGCGATCGGGCATGAGCGTCAGGGATGGGCGAGCGGCATGCTTGCCGTCGCGGGCGTGCGACTTGGTAGGCTGAGCTTGCATGCAGGTACTCCGGCGATAGGGGCTGTGCTCCAGTGCGTGCGGGCGTGAGGGAGGGGTTGCGGCGCGGGCGTGAGGGCGACCGCAACAGGGGCTACTGCTGCTCGCGTGCGACTGCTCGGCGACAGGGCTTCTCAGCTGCAACCACAACAACAAACATACACAACCACAATCACCTTTCCCCTCATCTCGGCCAGCAAGAACAAACAAACAAAACCCTTAGCCAAACGAATCGGCAACAACAACAAGAAGAGGAAATCGAAGCACGAAGAAACACTTACCCGGAAACGATCAATCGAAGCTCTCGGAAGGCTGGAACTCGCATGGCACGGAGGGGCTTTGGAGGAATGGATTTGCGACAAGGAGTTTGAGAAGGAGAAAAGAGATCAAAACCTATTTTCCAATTTAACTCACTTAAGTCACGAGAACCAAAGCAAACCAAGATAACCTGCCGAATGAGTATAAAAAACTACCTGTAGCTCATTTGGCAAGGCCCCTTTGCTATCTAGGCAGGCCACCCTCGCTCAAACCCCAACTACTGCATTTTTAATCAGGCAAAACCCTATTTTTATTTTTGCAACTCCCAACACCCAAACTCAGCCGGAAAGCAACCAAACCCTAACTCTGAGCACACAAGAATGTAATTAGCTGAGAAAGACAGAAACTGCCCTAACCGCCCGACCAAATTACCAAAATACCCTTAGGACATACTTGGAAGACCGGGATGAAAACCTGGGTCGTTACATCACAAGAGACCAAGGTCTAACTGACTCTCATAGAGCTACCATCATCTGACTCCCATCGGAGTCACAACCAATAATGAACACTAAGGGCTCACTCTACACATTCTAACTTTAGCTTTTACCCAACTCTCGAGTAAACTTAGGGGATGTTACCCTCGGTCATCCCTAGCACGTCTTTTCTCTCGTGGCCATCTGACTACCACTAACTAAGTCACTTATTGTAAGAACCCGACCCTAAATACGGTCCTAAACCTAGGTTCTCACTCAGCATGCAAGTTAAATATTTCATCAAGCGGTTTAGTGCTCATATTTAAAACCTTTAAAAACTTTTAGAACGGGGAATGCTTAAAACATAATCAACAGTTTTGTTTAAGAAAACCAACGAAGTAAAACAAGCCTGGCCAGTATATATATAAAACATTCAAAAGCAGTTCAAACAACTTTTAATAATGTTTCCCTAGGACTCTGCCCATCTACATGCTTGAACAAATATGCAAACAATAAAGACAGAGTGCCTGGCGGCTCCCATGATCAATCGGCTCCCTCCGCTTAGCCGTCCGGTGTTGTCTCAAGTTACCCGGTGGAAAGCCACAGAAATAAGGGTGAGTATAAACATACTCAAGAAGAATCTCGACCGGGTACAATACGATACTTCAATCATCTAGCACCCTAGTATACATGTAAATGATTACCAACACAGATCATAGCTCAATGAGCTTACAAGGCAGAATCTGGAATCCTCGAAGTCTCTTTCTTCCGGCCTAATGATTGGCTCTCATAACCAATCCGGGACATCGAGGGTCTTTCTCCTCGGCCAATTGATCACTCAAAAACCGATCCCAAAGATGTCCGACACCCTCGAGGGTCTTTCTCCTCGACCATATGATCACTCAAAAGCCAATCCCAATGGGTGTCCTCAAGGGCCTCTTACCCTCGCTTATAACTGGACTATCGGAGAGTACCCAAGTCCGCTCTAAACAGAAGGAACGGTGTACTCACGAACATTAGCCCGGGGAGCTCTCGAACCGGCGACTAAAGCGTGTGGCGCGCACACCGCATGCTCTTTCGCAACCGGCGTAAATGCGGGGCCTAAGGGCAAACTACGCGGGCAGTGCACGCATGCCTAAGACTCGGGAAGCGGTGTCACCGAACACGATGAGTGCGAGGCCCTCGGACTCATCGTGCGGCAACTGTACCACCGACTGAAGCTAAGAACCGGCCAAGGCAGCTTGCACCGCTGGCGTGGTTCCGCTCTAGCGGAGCTACAAACTAGGCTTATGCCGATGTGGTAGCTAAATCCACATCGGCCGCCGGGGAAGCAATGTACGTTATGCTTCGCTCTACTCCCGCACCGGTGGGGACAAGGTACGTTATGTCCGCTCTCGGCCTCTAGATGATGACAAATTTCTAACACACTAGCTAGAGTATAGAGTAAACGATTCTGGCTAAACATACATAATCATCATCAATCATACATAACCTAGCATGATACTACGAACTTAAAGCAGAATCTCAAGCATTTGGAAGAACAATCCTAGCATGACACTAACATGTACAAACAAGCAAACATGCTAGCGGGAATGCAATCACAAGTCGTCCTATCCACTAATCATGTCCATAAAAGTAAACATGCATATAAGGCACATTCAAGAAAGCATCGCAGGTCCACACAACCACGGTGAAGGAATCCTTACCTAGAAAGCAAGCAGAAATAACCTTCACACTCTAATAATGACCCTCGAGCTTTAAAGCTAAACCGAGCAACCTAAGCATTTTAATAAAAACAACCTAATTAAATAAACAATGCCAATGACTTAGGGCCCAAAGGAAAAAGTCTCGGAATTACCGATCGAGAAGACACAAGGCCACGCCCCAACCCGCACGGCAGCAAGGCGGTGTCGTCCGCCGCCAGGCGACAAGCAGTGGTGCGCTGGGCCTCGGGCGCTGCATCTGGCGCTGGCGCTGGCGCTGGCGCGCTGCATCGGGCGCTGGCGCGCTGGCGCGCGGGCTTTGGCTGGGCGTGCGGGCGCGGCAGGGGAAGGGCGCTGGCGCTGGTTGCGCGCGCGGTTCGCGACAGGAGGAGCGCGCTGGGGCGGCGACGCGGACGAAGCGGCACGCACGCACGCAGACGCGGATGGTGCTTGGGCTTGGCGCGCGCGAAGCGGCGACGCGGAGAGAGGCAGGCGGCGCGCGCGGCGCGCGTGCGCGCGCGCTCGGGCGGTCGTGCGGAACGGCGCGACGCGTCTGGGCTGGGCGAGGCAGCGCGGCTGGGCACGCCTGGGCATGGGCATCTGGCCGCGCCGGGCGGCGTGGTGGCGGTGGCGCGGCGCGACCGTGCGCTCGGGCCGACCGAGGCCTGGCCGCCGTGCGCGCGGGTCAGGCACTGGCCGCTCTGTGCGCCTGGCCGAGCAGGTGAGCGGGGGTGCGGCTAGGGCGGCTAGGGTTTCTTGGTGAGGTCGGCTAGGAGAGAGAGTGAGAGAGAGAGAGAGATTTTCCCAAAACAAGGGGAATAGGATTTTCTTTCCTTTTCCTAATTTAAATGGGTCTAAAATCCCTTCCAAGGCTTTCTCTTGCGGGTCCCGGCTAAAGAAATTCTTTTCTTTTTAACTAAACCTTCTTTTTCTAAAAACTCCAATTTCACCATTAGGGCAAGGGTTCAAATCCCAATGGGACCAATTAAATTCCAATTAATTTTGCTATCAACCGGAATGTCTCCGAACTTCTAATCAACTAACCCAAACTCCTTGGGTCTTGCAACCAACATTAATCAAGTCTCAACGAAGGCCGAAATGACCTCAAGCCCCGAAAATCCTCAACCTCGACCGGGAGCAAAATACCAAAATACCCTTAAAGGTTAAAATGCAGCTCTAACGGCCCATCCGAACATCCGAATAATGACCGAAATCACTGGGTACCGAAATAGAAAATCGGGCCGTTAATACTCCTCCTTTTAAGACTTTCGTCCTCGAAAGTCCTAAGACGAAAACAACTCTAGAAAAACTCCACTGGTTCTTAACCAACCAAGCTCCTGAAAAAGACAACACAAATCCTTCTTTGAAACCGAACCCTCTTGGGTTCCCAATGCTCCAAGCCCAACAGACACCGAGTCTGCCACGAACTATCTCAACCAAAACTGAACTAACACCGAAGCCAAGAAAACATGCGATAACTAGTCGGTGAGCCACATCCTCTGACTCGCACCAACTCTCAAACGGTCTTACGACTCTAGGGCTCACTTATCCATGCTAAACCAACTTGGAACGCCTCTCTACGGTGCTACTCTCAAAGAAACTCGTGAACGGGTCACAAGCCCTAAAACTCAACGCCACGCCCGGCGAACATCTCGAATGCTCATTTGTTATCAAACAGCCTCGACCCTTCACCATGCTGACCAAACAACTGAACCTCCCAGTTTTAAGAAACTAAACGGCCTACTCATACTTCGCAAGTGACCTGCGAACCCTACCGTAAGAACCCAACTGGTTGCCTACAATCTTTAACGAAATCCAATTCGAACCACCAACCGTGATCGATCCCTAGGCAACCTTCTCCAACTAGCATGCGCTCACAACACTAAAGCAACCATCTTACGAGAAATCGAAGCACCAAAGCCAAGGGCACTTTTCAGTTCACCAAACGGCTACCACCACACACACTAGCCGATACTTCGCCGGCCGCCACCCTCGAATGACAGGGTCAAGAACGAGCTTCACTCACCAAACTAATAAGCGGAGCCCTTCATCGGCCGACAACAAACTTTCCAATGCAATCCGATCAGCCATCGCCTAGGTGAACATCGCCGATAGGAAAACAAACAACATTCCTCTCACGGAAACCTCGAGCAACAAGGAATAAAACATTACGTGGCTACTAGCAACACGATAAATGGAGGATCGAAACTCAAGGGCTTTACCACCCAATGCCACGGCACCTCTGTGCCAACTCACTCAAGCGTGGCTCGGCTAAAATGCCAATCGCGAATGTACAACGACTAAAGGCAAAGCCCGAGAAAGGCTTGCTCTGCAAAAACACAACCCAAGCTTATAACGAGCAAAGCTCGCCTCCAAGCCGCCATTCAACTCTTAAGCCCATCCGTTTGCTCCAAGGACTTCTTGCTTATAGCTTAGACCTAACTCTTCTTCCAATCCGAAACTCCACCCACGAAACATCGCGAGGAATAAGGATAGCAACGACCACAAGCTTGCGGATCCCGAACAACGCGAGTCGGCAAGACTACCTCAAAAGTTAAAACTCGAGGCCGGCATCCACGGCGCAACTCAATTACCAAGGAACTAAGGGGTTCCACAAACTCCAAAGATCCAACAACCTTCCGCCAACAACTCAAGCCTTTGAACTGGGTGGCTATCGCCTCGCGCGGAACAAACACTTTTCGCTTGCTATCAAACAGACGCAGGACACTCTCGCTAGGTCGACCCGCGCGCTTACTCGATCAACTACACAACTCAGAGCTGTCGACTCTTCCTTTACAGAACGATTTCCTAGCAAGCGGACTTCGAAGGACAACGAATTTCACACACGCTCGCTTTGTCTTGCGCAAACTCAACGGTAGCAACCACCCACTAAGCACTAGCGGTACTTACTCAATCCGAGGGGGAGGCCAACTCCCAAAACTACCCGACTAGGAACAAGTCCTCGTGGCAACGCCGCTTGCTCGAACCGAGCTAGCTCACAAAACAACATGGGGACCAAACCTTGGTCAACACCAAGCACCACCTCGCTAAGAATTTGAAAATCAACGTGGGGGTTACTAAGAACGACTCTAGCTTGTTAACCGACAACAAGCATCCAAAGAACTCAACCGAGGAACACTTGCTGGTCCGATCGAGCTCGTGAGGCTCTCCACAACTCGGGGTTCCTCCGACGCCCTCCGACTCACACCGCCGTCAAACGGTCTAACCGACAACGGCTACACGAGCACGTCTCCCTCTGACATCTCAACTGTCTTTGGCCAAAAGCTCTTCCTTGCCACATCTCAGTAGCAAGCACGGGCGATGCTCCACACAATCCTACCCAACAACCCGGGCAATCGCACGTAGCCTCTCAACCAAGGCTAGGGCACTTGCCAAGAACTAAAGTCCTAACTCCTCGGAATCGAGCACTTTGGTTTCACAACCCGAAACCTCTCGTGGTTCTTGAAAAATACACCACTAACGAGCTACACAAAAGTACATTGGCGCATACGGCTCCAACTTGGTTCCTTAAGATCCAAACCAACAAGTACTCTTACACAAGGCGACTTCTTCCTCCCAATAGAGCCACAACTAGCAAAGGAACAACAAGAGTTCGGACCACTGGGGTCAACTCACCACTAAAAGCTACATTGGTCAACTCACTCTTACAAGAGCATAACTACACCAATCGACATACCACATACCAATGTGCCCACTAAATGCTCCACTCAACCATCCAACTCCCGGCTCTAACACTGGGTCAACCACGCATCATCGATGCCAACCCTACTCATAATAGGGTAACTCCAAGGGTAATGGAATCACACTACCATTCAACTCGCTCACAAGCCCACAACATAGGCGCGAGATCTCGGACGCGCTAGCCCTTAACAACCAACAAAGATCCTTTGTACCCAACTCTCGGTGACCGCGAAAAGCTCCTACTTTCCCTCAAACAACCTCACACTTGTAGTTCTCGACTACCACCGAGCTAGATCTCTTAAGCAATCCAAACAGATGCAACTTCGGAAAAATGGGTACAAGGCTAGTGGGGATGCTAAACTTGGGGCGGTCTCTGGAACCACCTGCACAAAAAGTGCCAACCGGCCCGAATCTAGGCCTCCTCTCAAAGCTTGGTGCCAACAGCACTTCTTCCTCTACAACACAAACATCCCTTTACGGGCTTTAAGCCACTCGAGGGTAGGGAAGGTCACACCTGTGGCGGGGCAATGGCACTCAACACAAGAGTCTCAACAATCGAGTAGACTACTCTCGACATCACGTCCAACAGACAAGCCAAGGCCCACTCCCGCATCCCACTCGATGCTCAACGAATACTCAAGGCCAACCCTCGGGTGGCGGCACCTAGCTCCACACGGAACATGCTAATGTAAGGTGCTTCTCTCTAATAGCCACTGAAAACCACGGACGGATTAAGTCGTGACAAGCAACCTCCACACTACCCCCAGCTACGAGGGTACTAAAAGAACCGGGCCGCAAAACGACTACAAAGCTTGCAGGAGGACAAGATGTCTCTACATCTTCCTCAAAAGCTACTAACTTGGCAGCTTGCCAATCGACCGGTGGTGGTGGAGACTCTGCTGGTCCGCCTCTCACAGAGGACTTCCACCACCACTACATCGCATCAAGCAACACCGAACGGCACGCCACAACCCGAGAACATTAGGACGTCGGCCTCTCCGAACACCGAGTCATCCCAACACTTGGATGATAAACTCGATCTGGCCAACCACCTTGCTACTAGCGATGAGGTCTCAAAACATCCAGCTCTACAGGCTTCCACTTGCCGAACTCGGCGGCTCGATCAACGCCAACTATCTTATCAAGATAAAACTCGCTGATCAAGCCCTCCGGGAACCTCGGGCTACTGGAACTACAAGGAGGGGTGTCTCCTAAATAAACTCTACCACCTGGGCTATCTATGCCCAAGACTCCTCACTACGCGCGCTACAACGCGCGCTGGGTCTCCGCTCTCTGTTAGCTAAAAGACACGCCATCAACTCCTCATGGTGGAGCACACTCGCTCAAGGAGTCTCACTCTAAGGCGTGCTAGCCTCTACCCCCTCCTCTAGGAACCTCAATCGCTGCGGGGCCAACTCGCCAACGGGATAAACAACCGGGACGCGCCTCAACATCCATACAAACGGTCCAACTCCTCGATCGGACATGCCAAGCGTCTGCTCCTCGAGTGCGATCCACGCACTAGCGATCCGCACGAGCACCTCCACCCTCTCACTAGGGGAGAACCACAATCGGGCCACAAATGGCCTACGGAGTCTAAGGTCTACCTCCCTGCGGGTGCGATCGACACACTGGCGACCGCACAAAGCATAAAACCTAGCCCACGCTGGGCTCTCACCGCCAAACAAGGGTAACACATGTATACTAGATGCGATATTGTAAAATAAAACCCTTAGCTTAATGAACTCGGACAAACTCGACGGCCGCATGAGTAATCGATGATCATGGGGCAACAACCGCAAAGCAAAGTTAGTCTCTGAATCTATGACTCTGTGCTCTGATACCAACTGTAAGAACCCGACCCTAAATACGGTCCTAAACCTAGGTTCTCACTCAGCATGCAAGTTAAATATTTCATCAAGCGGTTTAGTGCTCATATTTAAAACCTTTAAAAACTTTTAGAACGGGGAATGCTTAAAACATAATCAACAGTTTTGTTTAAGAAAACCAACGAAGTAAAACAAGCCCTGGCAAGATATATATATAAAACATTCAAAACAGTTCAAACAACTTTTAATAATGTTTCCCTAGGACTCTGTCCATCTACATGCTGAACAAATATGCAAACAATAAAGACAGAGTGTGGCGGCTCCCATGATCAATCGGCTCCCTCCGCTAGCCGTCCGGTGTTGTCTCAAGTTACCGGTGGAAAGCCACAGAAATAAGGGTGAGTATAAACATACTCGTGAAGAATCTCGAGCCAGGGTACAATACGATACTTCAATCATCTAGCACCCTAGTATACACATGTAAATTACCAACACAGATCATAGCTCAGCGAGCTTACAAGGCAGAATCTGGAATCCTCGGAAGTCTCTTTCTTCCGGCCTAATGATTGGCTCTCATAACCAATCCCGGGACATCTCCGAGGGTCTTTCTCCCTCGGCCAATTGATCAGCTCAAAAACCGATCCCAAAGATGTCCGACACCCTCGAGGGTCTTTCTCCTCGACCATATGATCACTCAAAAGCCAATCCCAATGGGTGTCCTCAAGGGCCTCTTACCCTCGCTATAACTGGACTATCGGAGAGTACCCAAGTCCGGCTCTAAACAGAAGGAACTGGTGTACTCACGAACATTAGCCCGGGGAGCTCTCCGAACCGGCGACTAAAGCGTGCGCGCGACACCGCATGCTCTTCTCGCAACCGGCGTAAATGCGGGGCCTAAGGGCAAACCACGGGCCGTGCACGCATGCCTAAGACTCGGAAACGGTGTCACCGAACACAGTGAGTGCGAGGCCCTCAAGACTCATCTGTGCGCACTGTACCACCGACACGAAGCTAAGAACCGGCCAAGGCAGGCTTGCACCGCTGGCGTGGTTCCGCTCTAGCAGCTACAAACTAGGCTTATGCCGATGTGGTAGCTAAATCCACATCGGCCGCCGGGGAAGCAATGTACGTTATGCTTCGCTCTACTCCCGACCGGTGGGGACAAGGTACGTTATGTCCGCTCTCGGCCTCTAGATGATGACAAATTTCTAACACACTAGCTAGAGTATAGAGTAAACGATTCTGGCTAAACATACATAATCATCATCAATCATACATAACCTAGCATGATACTACGAACTTAAAGCAGAATCTCAAGCATCTTTGGAAGAACAATCCTAGCATGGCACTAACATGTACAAACAAGCAAACATGCTAGCAGGAATGCAATCACAAGTCTGTCCTATCCACTAATCATGTCCATAAAAGTAAACATGCATATAAGGCACATTCAAGAAAGCATCGCAGGTCCACACAACCACGTGTAAGGAATCCTTACCGAAACGCAGCGAAATAACCTTCACACTCTAATAATGACCCTCGAGCTTTAAAGCGAAACCGAGCAACCTAAGCATTTTAATAAAAACAACCTAATTAAATAAACAATGCCAACACCTAGGGCCCAAAGGAAAAAGTCTCGGGAATTACCGATCGAGAAGACACAAGGCCACGCCCCAACCCGCACGCACGGCAAGGCAGCCGTCCGCCGCCAGGACAAGCAGGTGTGCGCTGGCCTGGGCGCTGGCACTGGCGCTGGCGCTGCATCGGGCGCTGGCGCCGCTGGGCGCTATCGGTATTCTGGCTGGGCGTGGCCGGGCGCGGCAGAGGAAGGGCGCTGGCGCTGGGTTGCGCGCGGTTCGCGGCGAGGAGAGAAGCGCGCTGGGCGGGCGGACGCGACGAGCGCAGACGGCACGCAGACGCGGATGGTGCTGGCGCGCGCGCGCGGCGGGGCGACGCGTGCGGCGGAGGGGGCGGCGCGTGCGGCGGCGGCGCGCGCGCGTCTCGGGCGGTGCAGTCGTGCGGAACGCGCGCGCTGCCTGGCTGGGCGAGGCGGCGCGGCTGGGCACGCTGGGCATGGGCTGGCGCGGCGCGGGCGGCGTGGTGCTGGCGGTGGCTGGCGCGACTGGTGCGCGCTGGGCTGACGGCCTGGCTGCTCAGTGCGCTGGGCTGTGGCAACTGGCCGCTCGTGCGCTGGGCCGAGCAGTGGTGAGCGGGGTGCGGCTAGGGCGGCTAGGGTTTCTTGGTGAGGTCGGCTAGAGAGAGAGAGAGAGAGAGAGAGATTTTCCCAAAACAAGGGAATAGGATTTTCTTTCCTTTTCCTAATTTAAATGGGTCTAAAATCCCTTCCAAGGCTTTCTCTTGCGGGTCCCGGCTAAAGAAATTCTTTTCTTTTAACTAAACCTTCTTTTCTAAAAACTCCAATTTCACCATTAGGGCAAGGGTTCAAATCCCAATGGGACCAATTAAATTCCAATTAATTTTGCTATCAACCGGAATGTCTCCGAACTTCTAATCAACTAACCCAAACTCCTTGGGTCTTGCAACCAACATTAATCAAGTCTCAACGAAGGCCGAAATGACCACAAGCCCGAAAATCCTCAACCTCTGACCGGGGAGCAAAATACCAAAATACCCTTAAAGGTTAAAACAGCTCTAACGGCCCATCCAAACATCCGAATAATGACCCGAAATCACCTGGGTACCCGAAATAGAAAACTGGGCCGTTACACTTATGCTACCTCGACAGGTGCAACCACTGGCACTACAACTGCGGCGCCTGGAGAACATGCTGAACTTCCAAGTAAATTATATTTACCATCTGCACCACAGTGCGAACTGGGCCTAATCTTAGGCCTGCACCCAAACTTGATGCTAAACGAGCATTCTCCAACCACATCACGACGTGCTACTAGATCCGAACTCTAGGCCATGCCACAAACTGGCCGATAAGTCACTTCCTCTTGTGACAGCAACACCAACAACTCGCAGCGGGTCTCCTAGACTTATCAATCTGGTCTTGCCATCTCGACTATCAGACATGCTCTATATGTTCTCTTGAAACTCTGCTCGATGCTCAGCGAGTAACGCTCTAACCAAAACCCTCATGGTTGCTGCAGACTCCGCTCTTGGAGTAGCGCTCGGAGGCAGGACAGTCTCTACTCCTCCTCTCGGCAACTAGCAACTGGGCCACTGGTGGCCCACAGGTTTGGTCAACCCTGGATGCCGCCTCATCTACAATTGGCTCAACACCAACTCCTTGGTTGGCAACACTTGACGTCGATGCTTCTCCACGTGTGATCGGCACACTGGCGATCTACACTCAACCACTACGAGCTAGTCCACACTTGGACCCTTACTGCCAACAATAAACTGAAACAAGTATGCTAGATTCAGGTATTGTAAACTTAAACCCTTAATAATGAACTTAAACACATACCTGAAGGCTCTTGGAGTGCTGATGATCATGGGACACAACAACCTAACTCAGTAGGTTAGTCTACAGAATCTATGACTCTAAGCTCTGATACCAACTGTAAAGACCTGACACTAAATAGTACTAAATAGTCTTTACTTTAAGATTTTTACCATTAAAACAGGCAATAGACTGAAAATCAAAACACCTCTATAAAAGAATTGAACTTAAAAACTTCTTTGAGTTCACAAGAAAAATCAATAAAACAAGCCTCTGGCCAGAGTTAATTTAAAATAGTTACACAACTCTTACAAATTCCAATACAAGTTCCCTAAGACACTTTCATGACTAGAATGAAAAGACTCAAGACATGCAGCGGCCTTTCCCATGATCCATCAACTCCTCCTCTTGCCACCTCGATGCTGTGAAAGTTACCTGGTGGAGAAAACCACAGAAAGGGTGAGTACAAAGCACTCAGCAAGGATCCCCCAACCGGGGTACAATACGCACAACAAATCCTCTAGCACCCTAGCATACAGGCATCAAACAAGAACATGGCAGTTACATCAGCTTACTTATCAGGATAAACAACATCAAGGTCTAGACTCAAAGCTAGACAGGGTTAGCACACACTAGGCTAACAAACAGGAGAAACAACTAAGAAATCTCAGAGGCTGTAACAGTACAGCAAGCAAGGTTAGCACACACTGGGGTAACTAAGGGTAGCAACACACTAGGCTAGTCCTGGACTGCAACACACTGGGCAGTTCTGCAAAACCTGATTAGCATCACACTAGGCTAATAGGGGACAGCAACACACTGGGCTAGTTCTGGAGCAACACGGGCAGCAACACACTAGGCTAGCCCGGGATCAGCAATACACTAGGCTAATAGGGGACAACAACACACTGGGTTGTCCTAGACTACAACACACTGGGCAGTCTTGAGCAAACCGAGCCAGCACACAACTAGACTGTCACTCGGGACTCCCTAAGGACTCTAACACATTAAGCATCCTAGAATTACAGAGTATATCAGCAACAAATCTAGGATACTAGAGTATATGCATACAAGATAGGTAGTCAATGAACAGGAGAGCACAGTGGCAGGGAACAACAATCTACATGCCAACACCCTAGCAACAATTCAGGGAAGTCTAGCTACAAACATGCTTAACATACATATTCAGCAGAACATACACAATATACAATCAAGATCACAAGCAACAAGGAATAAACAGAAATAGGCATGTTCAAGAACAAACATCCTCCAGGGTACCTGCATGAACCTAACACTAATAATAAGTGTATCCCAGACAACCTGCAGAAAGCCTATCCACTGACAGTCCAACAATCATACAGTTCAGATCAATAGGCAAACACAAGATAACCAGGAACATGTATTATTAGCAACAGAACATCCTCCAGGGAACCTGCAAGAACCTATCACCAACAATATATATATACATTCCAGACAACCTGCAGAAAACCTATCCCCTAACAGTTCAATATATATAAACACACAACTAGGAGATATCATTGCAATGCGTAGGGCCCACACAACCCCGGCTGGGAACCCTTACTTGTCAATAGTAGAATCCAAACCCAGAAGAATTCCTTAAGCTGCAGAACACCACACAAGCTACCAAACACAACATTCCCAGCCGCTCCATGTCGCTCGCGCGCCCGTCCGCGTCGCCAGCGCCTGCGCGCCCGTCGCTGTCCCAGCACGTCCGCTTCTCCAGCGACCGCGCGCCTGTAGCCGTCCCAGCGCGCCCGTGCCGTGCCGCTCACTCCTGCCGCGTCCGGCTTATGCGGGCCGCGTGCGGCGGCTGCGCCCAACCGGCCCGACGCGCGCGCGGCGCGCGGCTGCCCTGTCGCCCATCTGTGCGCCGTCGTGCGCAGCCCGCGCGCCATCTGTGCTCAAAGAAGGCGCTAACAAGAAATGACCACACGCGCACGGTGTCCGTCCGGGCGTCAGCCGTGCCACGTGAGTTGCTCCCGAGCCGAGTCCTGTTTATTTTATTATATTTAGGCCTATGGATTGTGATATTTTTTTTGTTTGTTAGGTTCTCGTTAGCTAGCTCGGGATCAATCGCAGCTTAGGATTCTTGTGTGTAGTTGCCTCCCGACCAAGGTAAGGATTTCTTACCGGAGTTGTGTGGGCCCTGCGATATTATATGTGATTGTTGATTGTATGCTTGTTTGTGTTTATCAACATGTTTAGTGATAGGTGCTCTGTTCTGAATTCCTGACTGGCATGATTTCTTATGTTGTTTCTCATGTTAGTCCATGCTAGGTTGTTCTGCTCGCATGCTCGTTATCCCATTCTTGCTTCGTAGTATCATGCTAGGTTCGTTGTATCTATTGAGCACGTATTGGATTGTTTGTTGTTGATGTTATAGTTTAGAGTTCAGATAGGTAGCATCATCCGGGCAAGGATGCATAAAGTACCTTGCATCCATGGCAGGGACGTACGAGGCAAGGTACGTCCCTAGACCCCGTTAGGGTTTAGCTAACCCTCCCGGTAGGCCCTGCAATCTTGGGTGAGGGTGGCAGACTGTTAAATGCCCCAACGGTCGGGATGATGACATGGAATTGCCTTGTCCCCGGTAGTCGGCACGTCCTCAGCGTGTTCGGCAGTACCCTTTGATTTCCACCTGTTAGGGCAAGGATGGCTTCCTGGTGTAAGCCTACCACGACCGGTTCGTTAGCCTCAGGTGCGGTGGTTCAGGCTGACATAGTTCACGTGTCCAGGTCTCACACCCCTATGTCAGTGACACCGATCCAGAGATTTAGTTAGGCATGGTGACTGAAACTGGGCAGCTTGCCACTAGACCCGGCACCCCCCATGGTTTGCAGTAGCATGCGGTGCGGGCATACGCTCATTATAGCGCCGACTGGAGAGCTCCTCGGGATCGTGAGCCAGTGCACCTTTCGTATCGACAGTAGACAGGTTGAAGTCGAGACTTGTTTCTCGTATAGGGCGTATCATGAGATGGATTATCCCGGAGTAAGACCCTGAGTTGGCATCCGAAGTTATGTGTGGATTTAAGCTATGTGCTCTCTTCTGTGTTTATATTCATAGCTTGCATACCTTTCTGCTAGATGACCATGTATATCGTATTGTACCCCGGTTGGGGATTCTTACTGAGTAATTCGTTACTCACCCTTATTTTGTGGTTTTCCACAGGTAACCAAGGTGCGAGACAGGATGGCTGAAGAAGGAGCTGTGATCATGGAAAACAGCTGTTGAACTCTGAATTTATGTTATGACTCTTATATGTCTTGTTTTTCCTCTGAATGCATGTAGTTGGGCACGGAGCCCTAGGTTTTTTTCTGAATGTTTTTTTCGGATTCTAGCACTATTGTAACTGTTGGATGTTTTGAAGGTTTTAAATAAATCTCTTATCAGAGTACGTTTTGGAACTGTATTTGTCTTGGAACAGGTGCTTGGAAACAGGGACAGGTTTCAGGAATTATGTTGATTTTTAAATGGATGTTATATGTTTTTTGTTTTTACTTAGAATCTGAAACACCACTCTTGCATATTGATTTTAGCTTTGAATGCATGCATTGAGGTAAAGACCTATTTTAGGACCCCATTCGGGTCGGGTCTTTACAGTTGGTGTCAGAGCTTAGAGTCATAGATTCTGTAGACTGACCTTTTGTTGTAGGTCGTTTTTCCATGATCATCAGCACTCCGACAGTCATCAGGTACGCCTAAGTTTACTGTTTTTAGAAAAGGGTTAAGAATTTACAATACTTTTCATCTAGTGTATGCCTTGTTTAGTGTTGTGGAGCGGAGACGAGCTGGTTCTGACTCGTTGTTGGTTTGTGTCCAGAGCACCATCATGCCAACTTCCCGTAGTGTAAGAAGTGTGATAGCAGCTAGTCAGGGTATCTTGTAAAGACCCGGCCCGAATGGGGCTCTAAATGGAACTTTACCTCAATGCATGCGTTCAAAGTTAAAGACAATAAGCCGGAATGACTTTCGGATTCCAATTAAAACAAAACATTCAATTCAAAGTCAAGACAAATTTTCCTGAAACCTGTCCCTGTCTCCAAGCACCTGTTTCAAGATAAATACGTTTCCAAAAGATTACTCTGATCAGAGATTTATTAAAACATTCAAAACCTTCGACAGTTGCAGCAATGCTGGAATCCGTAAAAATATTCAGAAAACATCCCAGGGCTCCGTGCCCGGTTACATGCATTCAAAGGAAACAAAAACATAAAGAGTCATAACACCAAAATCAGAGTTTGACGGCTGGTCCCCATGATCACAGCTCCTCCTTCACCATCTGTCTCGCACTCCTAAGCACTGTGGAAACCACAAAATAAGGGTGAGTAACGAATTACTCAGTAAGCATCGCCAACCGGGGTACAATACGATATACATGGTCATCTAGATGAATGTATGCAAGCTATGAATATAAACACAGAATAGAGCACATAGCTTGAGTCCATACTTGGACCTCGGATGCCAACTCAGGGTTTTAGTCTGGAATAATCCACCACACAATACGCCCTATACGAGAAATAAGTCCCGCCCACCGCACATCATTGTCGAATGAAAGGTGCACTAACTCAAGATCCCGAGGAGCTCTCTCCGGTCGGCGCTGTAATGAGCGTAAGCGCACACCGCATGCATCGCAGATTATGGGGTGTCGGGTCTAGTGGCAAGTCGCCCATGTCCGAGCCACCACGCCTAACTAAATCTCTCGGATCGGTGTCACCGACATAGGGTGTGAGACACTGACACGTGAACTATGTTAGCTGAACCACAAAGACTTGAGGCTAAGGAACCGGTCGTGGTAGGCTTACACCAGAAACCGTCCTTGCCCTAACAAGTGGCAATCAAGGGCTACGGCCGAACACGCCGAGGACGTGCCGATCGCGAGGGCGAGGCAATGCCAAGTCATCATCCCGACCGTTGGGGCATTTAACGACCGCCACCCTCACCCGGATTATAGGGCGGCCGTTAGGGTTAGCTAGTCCCTAACGGGATCGGGGACGAGCACCATCTCGCACGCCCACTTCGGGATGCAAGGTTCGTTATGCACTCGGCCCGGATGATGCTATCTACCTGAACTCTAACCTGTCATTGCAATCAGCAAACCATCCAATACATTCCAATACGTGCTCAATAAGAATGCAACGAACCTAGCATGATGCTACGAAGCAAGAACAGATACGAGCATGCCAGAAAGAAACAACCTAGCATGGACTAACATGAGAAACAACATAGGAAATCATGCCAGTCGGGGAATTCATAATGGAGCACTTATCACTACACATGTCAATAAACACAAATAAGCATTCAATCAGCATCACATAATATATCGCAGGGTCCACACAATTCCGGTAAGAAATCCTTACCTTGGTCGGGAGGCGATTAAACACAAAATCCTAAGCTGCGAACGAACCCGAGCTAGCTATCGAGAACCTAACAAGCACAACAATAATTACAAACCATAACCTAAATTTAACAAAAAAAGCAGGCTCGGCTCAGGAGCACTCACACGGCACGGCGACACGGGGCTGGGCACCGCTGGGCTGAGACAGGACACGCGACAACGGCTCGGTGAGCAGGCGCGCTGGAACTGGGCGCGCGGACAGAAAATGGCACGGCGCTGGGGCGCAGGCCACGCACGGACGGGCACGGCGCTCGGGCGTGGCGCACGGCGCTGGAATGACACGCTGGCGCGAGGCGGACGACGCGATTCGGTGTGCGGCGCGGGCTCGGCTTGGCGATAGCGGCCTGGCGATCTGGCGCGGTGAAGCTGGAGAGCTCGGGCGATTGGGCGCGATGGAACTGGAGAGCTCGGGCGGTCTGGGCGATGAGCAGGCCTGCTGCTGCGCGCGATTGGGAGGACGAGCTGGGCGATCCGGCGAGATGGATGGCCTCTCTCTTGGCTAGCTGCACTAGAACCTACACAAACACTTCTCTTCACTCTCTCGGCCAGCAACGGGCTAAAACGAAAACAGGGGAAGAAGATGAAGGAGAAGAAGACTTATCGGGAAGACGATCACACCTCCGGCTGCACGAGACAAGAACCGTCTTGGAATTGGGAGAGGGAGAGCTTGGGCGATTGCTGGTCGGCGAGGGAGAAATGGCGAAAAGCTTGGTCGGTCGAGGGGAAACTTGGTGAAGACTCAATTGCCAATTTTCTTCTTTTAAACTAAAAACCAAAATTCCCTTGAACCAAGGCTAACTACAAGGTGGTGCAGAAAGATTAACAAGAGCACTTTGAAGCTCAATTGGCAAAGACACCCAACTAGCCTCCCAAGCCACCTAGGTTCGAAACCCAACCGACGCACTTTTAATTCCCTATTTTCTTTTGCATCTCACCAAGCCCAAATACCTTCACAAAGCTTCACAATCCTACTTAAACCCATCCCACAATTTTGGCAACTGGAAAAGACATAAACGGCCCTGTCGGCCCGACCAAATTACCAAAATACCCCTAGGGCACACCGGGAAGACCAAGATGAAAAACCTGGGCCGTTACATATCCAGATAGATTCAGATACCGCTGGGACATTGTCTCTGAGGGAGGCAGAGATTAGACTCCCGTAGGCCACTTGTGGCCCAGTTGTTAGTTTTCCCCTAGAGAGAGGGTGGAGGTGATTTGCTCTGGAGTACCACTCCAAGAGAGGAGTTAGCTATGGCTTTACTCATGTTGATGCTTGTGGAGCAGATTCCAATGTTGACTAGCCTGGGTAGTTCAAGTGTTCATCTTGAACCTTAGCAGATTGTTTGATTGCCCAGTGAGTAGCTGCAGAGTTGGTAGCCTTCGAGGAGGTTGCTGAGACATCTTTGTGCTCTGGTTAATTGTTGTTGTTTTTGCCCGAGAAGTGAAACCCTGTGGTTAAGGGTGCAGCGAGCAGTGTTCCCATCGGACTTGATCCGTTGGTGGTTTCCTCAGTTGTCTAGTAGTGTTGAGCACTCTTCTTATGGTGAGCCCCTAGAGTAAGGCTAGCTGCTACATGTTGAGAGATCCGACCAGAGTTTAGTAGAGCATCATGTGGAGATGCAAGAGTAGGCAGTGAGACTTCAGTTTAATGAGATGCCATAGGCATGGATGTTTGAGTTTGAGCTCTTGTATGCCTAGCCATAGTTTTTGTCACTTGAGGTGCATTGGTTGGTGTGCCACTTTGGCACTAAGTCTGGTTCAGGCCTGAGTTTGGCATGGGTATAGCAGGTGGCTATGACCCGTCCGGAGTTCAGCACACTCCTTTAGCCTTTGGATCCGTTTATGGCAGTTGCAACTGTTTAGGTCGTGCAAGAGAGCTAGTTCAGTGGTAGTCGTAGGACTACAAGTGGAAGGATGTTCGAGAGGAGCTGAAGCCTCTTCCCAGAGTTACCGGGGGTTGAGTAACTCAGCAGGTTGACGGTTGGTAAGTGTTAGTGAGCGTGAGTCTCAGGCTAGTGCTAAGGCCAGGAGATCTTTGTGGTTGGGAGTGCGGTCAACTACCTTCGAGTGCCTAAATCCGAGGAGAGTTGGGCATTGTAGATGCGAGTTTGGTCCAGCAGAGGGACCATGAGATTGATGCCTAAGAGATGAGTTGGATGCTTATGAGATGAATTGGATGCCTAAGAGATGAGTTGGATGCCTATGAGATGAGCGGGATGCCTATGAGGCGAGTTGGATGCCTATGAGATGAGTAGGATGCCTTATGAGAGGAGTTGGATGCCTTATGTGTAAGCACACTTGGTAGAGACTTGGTATAAGGTAAGTTCGGTTTGGCATTGTTATGCTTTAGTAGAGCAAGGTTGCCACAGCGTCGAGTATCGTGTGGAGATGGAACTTTTGGTGTTCCTTTCGTTGATTGTATCTCTGCCAGAAGTTAGTGTTGCCTTTTGGAAAAGCACCTGTTAGTCTTGGATCTCTAAAGGAAGGTTGAGAGTTGTGCACACAAGTGTGTTTGTGCAGTTCGTTCTGGTGGCGAGAGTTTCGAAACCATGTAGGGGCCCTTGAGGACACCCATTGGGATTGGCTCTTGAGCTAATCAATTGGTCGAGGGAGAAAGACCCTCGAGGGTGTCGGACATCTTTGGGATCGGTTTTTGAGCTGATCAATTGGCCGAGGGAGAAAGACCCTCGGAGATGTCCCGGGATTGGTTATGAGAACCAATCATTAGGTCGGAGGTAGGAGACTTCCGAGGACTCCAGATTTGCCTTGTGAGCTCGTTGAGCTGAGATCCTTGTTGATAACTGTTTGCATGTGTACTAGGTTGCTAGATGATTGATTGCATCGTATCGTACCCCGGTCGGGGATTCTTACTGAGTATGTTTATACTCACCCTTATTGTGGTTTCTTCCACGTGTAACTTGGGACAAGACCGAGGCGGCTAGCGGAGGAGCTGGGAGATCATGGATTCTCGCGACACTCTGTCGTGTCTTATTTTCTATTTTTGATTTCAAAGATGTAGTTGGACTTCGGTCCGTAGGGAAAACTTATGATTTGAACTATTTTACGTTTTTAAGGAAAGTACTGATCAGTCACTGTTTTTAATTTGAATGGATCGTTTTGCCTAATGAATGTTTACTTTGTTTTTAATGTTTTCCACTCTTATCTTTGAAAAGTTTTACAAACCGACCCTGGCTGGGTCCTTTTATACTTTACACTTGCATGATGCGTAAAGATCTAGGTTTAGCACCGTTTTCGGGTCGGGTCTTGTAAGGACCCGACCCAAGAAACGGTCTCTAACCTAAAGTCCATACTTAGCATGCATGATTAAGAATATAAACATCATTCAGAGTCGGAAGTTTAAACCATTGCAGTAAACACTTTTAAAACAAAACCATGATTTCAATTAAATAAAACAGCTAAATGACTGATCAGTACTTTCTTAAAACAATTCAAAGGAAAAACGGTACGAGAACATAAAATAGTTTGAGTGCTTTTCCCTAGGGACCCAAGTCCCACTACATGCTAAATCATTAAGGAAAACATTTAAAGAAACGTGCGACCCCAGTCACTATCCATGATCATCGAGCCGCTTCCTCCTAGCCATCCAAAGCCTCTGTCCTAAGTTACGGTGGAAAGCCGAGAAAATAAGGGTGAGCAACAAGTTACTCAGTAAGAATCCCCAATCGGGGTACAATACGAAATCATCTCATTTAGCACACGGTCAAGCAACCATACAAAGACTTAGAGCACGAACGGCTGGCTTAGGCTATGAGCTACTTCTAGGGCGAGCCTATCCATGGGCTTCCGTCTATAGTCTCTCCTAGGTCCTACATTTGGATGCCCTTCGGGCCTTACACAACCTAGGACACAGTGATGCCCAGTGGGGCCTTACACACTTAGGATGCCCATCGGGCCTTACACCTTCAGTATCAGTGATGCCCAGTGGGCCTTACACACCTAGGATGCCCATAGGGCCTTACACCTCCAGAATCAGTGATGCCCAGTGGGCCTTACACACCTAGGATGCCCGTAGGGCCTTACACCTCCAAACTCAGTGATGCCCAGTGGGCCTTACACACCTAGGATGCCCGTAGGGCCTTACACCTCCAAACTCAGTGATGCCCTGTAACGACCCAGGTTTTCATCCCGGTCTTCCAGGTATGCCCTAGGGGTATTTTAGTAATTTGGTCGGGCCGTCAGGACCGTTTATGTCTTTTCTAGTTGCTAAAATTATTGGATGGATTTATGTGAGTTTTTGAGGCTTTGTGGATGTGTTTGGGCATGGGGAGATGCAAAAGGAAAATTGTGTGTTAAAAGTGTGTTTGGTGGGTTTCGAACCCAGGTGGTCTGAGAAGTCAGGTGGGTGGTGTGGCCAGTTGAGCTATAGAGAGCTCTTGTTGCTCCTTCCGGGTCAATTTATGGTTAGCCTTGGGTTTTGGAGTTTTGTTGTATTTGGTTAAAAGAGAAAGGAAGCTAGGTTTGCATTTCTTCTCCAACACCTCACTTTGCCGCACAAGACAGCCTCCCCAGCCAGCAGATCCGCCCGGCGCCGATGAGATCCACCGTCGCCGGATCCGGCTGTCGCAGCCGCCTTGCCGCCGCAGACGCCCTCGACCAAAGCGGCGTGCACCAAATCCGCCGAGGATCGCAGAGATCGCTTGTCGCGAGCCGTGTCGCGGCCGAGGGAAGCCATCGCCCGATCGCACTGAGCCCGCCGCGCGCCGCCAGCCGTTCAGAATCTGCCGGCGAGCAAAGACGCCCGTAACGCGTCGGTCGGCCACCATCGCGCGTCGCACACCAGCCGCCGCCAGATCCGTCCATCCATCGCGACGCCCGATCCTCGCGCGAGCCCGTCGTCGCACCGATTCGCCATGCAGCAGGCAGCAGATCGCGTGTCCGTCCGCGCCGCCCGCGAGCCGCCGCCCAAGACGCCCGAGCGCTTCGCTCGTGCTCGGCCCGCGCCGCCAGCGCCGCGCGCGCGCCGCCCGTCGTGCTGCTCAGCGCACAGCGCGCAAGGCAGCCGCCCAGCAGCGCCAGCGCCCAGCGCCAGCGGCCGCACCGCACTGCACCGACACAGAAGGCCCCCGTGTCGTCGTGCCGTGTGAGTGCCCCGAGCCGAGCCTCGCTTGTTTTATTATATTTTTAGGCTATGATTGTGATTTATATTGTGTTTGTTAGGTTCTCGTTAGCTAGCTCGGGATCGATCGCAGCGTAGGATTTTGTGTGTAGTTGCCTCCCGCCAAGGTAAGGATTTCTTACCGAGTTGTGTAGACCGCGATGTTCTATGTGATTGTTGTTTGTATGTTTGTTTGTGATTATCGGCATGTATAGTTTAGGTGCTCGTTTCAATTCTCGATCGCATGAACTCTTGTATTGTTTCTCATGTTAGCCCATGCTAGGTTGTTCCATTCGGCATGTTCGATATACATTCTTGCTTCGTAGTATCATGCTAGGTTCCTTGTATCCATTGAGCACGTATTGGACCGCATTGATTGAATTGTTATTATTGCTATGGTTTAGAGTTCGGGTAGGTAGCATCATCGGGCCGGATGCATAACGTAACTTGCATCCCCGAGGGGACGCACGAGATGGTACTCTCGTCCACGATCCCGTTAGGGTTTAGCTAACCCTAACGGCCGCCCCGCAATCTTGGGTGAGGGTGGGCATCGTTAAATGCCCCAGCGGTCGGGATGATGACTTGGCATTGCCTCATCCCCGGCGATCGACACGTCCTCGGCGTGTTCGGCCGTAGCCCTTGATTGCCACACGATAGGGCAAGGACGGCTTCGGTGTAAGCCTACCACGACCGATTCCTTAGCCTCAAAGTGCGGTGGTTCAGCCGACATAGTTCACGTGTCGAGTCTCACACCCTATGTCGGTGACACCGATCCGGAGATTTAGTTAGGCGTGGTGGATTTGGACATGGGCGGCTTGCCACTAGACCGGCACCCCATATAGTGTCGCAGAGCACGCGAGGCGCTTACGCTCATTACAGCGCCGACCGAGAGCTCCTCGGGATCTTGAGCTAGTGCACCTTTCGATCGACAAGAGAGAGCGCCGAGGCGGGACTCGTTTTCGTATAGGGCGTATTGTGTGGTGGATTTATTTCCGGACTAAGACCACGAGTTGGCATCCGAGGTCCAAGTGTGGACTTAAGCTATGTGCTCTATTACGTGTTTATACTCATAGCTTGCATACATTCTTCTAGATGATCATGTATATCGTATTGTACCCCGGTTGGGGATTCTTACTTGAGTAATTCGTTACTCACCCTTATTGCGTGGTTTTCCACGTGTAACCAAAGCGCGAGACAGGATGGTGAAGGAGGAGCCGTGATCATGGAATCCTCTTTGTCATCTCTCGACCATTTTATTATATCTTGACTCTTGACTTTTGTTATTTCCCCGAATGCATGTAGACGGGCACGGAGCCCTAGGATGTTTTCTTACGTTTTATGGATTCCGGCATATTTGTACTTGTGGAATGTTTAAATGGTTTAAATAAATCTACGATCGAGTATGCTTTTAGAAATGTATGTTTTGATTGTTGAATGTTTCTGTTTTTACTTGGGATCCGAAACTTATTTTTCATAATGTCTTTTATTTTGAATACATGCATTGGGGTAAAGGCCCATTTAGAGCCCCTTTCTGGGTCGGGTCCTTAGATTGGTATCGAGCTCGAGTCATAGATTCTGTAGACCCGACCTTTTGTTGTAGGTCATCCTTCCATGATCACCAAAGACTCCGGATGTGGTCATCAGTGCGCCTAGGTTTATTGTTTTAGAAAGAAAAAGGGTTAAGAATTTACAATACTGTCATCTTGTGTATGCCTTGTGTAGTGTTGTGGAGCGGAGACGAAAGCGGAGTTCGACTCGTTCTTTGGTTTGGGCTTAGTGAGCCATCATGCCAACTTTCCGCATGATCGCAGCGGTTTGTTTAGCGACTTGTTGAGGTATCCAGATAGATTCGGATGCCCCAGGACATCGTTCGAGAGGAGAGGCGAGCTTAGACTCCGTTGGCCATTTGTGGCCCGATTTCGCTTTTCCCCTAGTGAGAGGGTGGTGGTGCTTCGTGCGGATCGCCAAGTATGTTGATCGCACCTGCAGGAGCAGGCGCTTGGCATGTCCGACCGAGAAGTTGGACCGATCGTGTTGATGTTGAGGCCGCGCCCGGGGTTGTTAGGCCCGCATGCCGATTTGGCCCCGGCAGATTGAGTTGCCGGAGGAGGGGGTAGAGGCTAGCGGCGCCGCAGTGAGACTCCTTGAGCGAGTGTGCTCCGGCCATGAGAGATTTGATGGCGTGTCTTTAGCTATCGAGAGAGCGGAGACCCAGCGCAGCTTTGTAGCGCAGTAGTGAGGAGTCCGGCACAGATAGAATAGCCCGGTGTGAGTTTGTTTCAGCATTTTTTCCCCTAGTAGCTCTTGTAGCCGGAGGTTTCGGGAGGGCATGATCAGCAGTTTATTCAGATGAGTTTGTTGGCGTTGATGGAGACGCCTGGTTGGCAAATGGATGCTGTCGAGCTCGATGTTTTAGTAAGTCCTCTCGCTAGTAGTAAAGTAGTTGGCGAGTTTGAGTTTAGCATCCGTGTGTGGGATGCCCCCGCTGCTCAGAGGCCGAGGTGTGCCGTTCTGTCTTTATTTGGTTCATCGGATGGTGGTGGAAGTCCCTTGTGAGAAGTGGACTAGCGAGTCTCCACCGATCGCCCGATTGTTTGGCAAGTTGCCGTGTTAGTGGCTTGAGGCGGATGAAGGGTCATCTTTGCCCCCTTGAGAGCTCTTTGTTGTTTAATGACCTTGACTTCCTCGGATGTGGATTTGGTAGTAGTAGCACTTGAGGTGCATTGGTTGGTGTGCCACTTTGGCACTAAGTGCAGTTCGAGCTTGAGTTTGGCTTGGGCATAGCGCATGATGGTTCTATGCCGTTCGGAGTTCGTACTCCTTTAGCCTTGGATCTCATTTATGGCGGTTGCACCCGTTTAGGTCGTGCGCAGGAGGGTTAGTTCGGTGGTAGTCGATGGACTACAAGCGAAAGGATGCTAGAGAGGAGCGGAGCCTCTTCCGGTGTTTACGGAGGTTGAGTAAGTCGCGAGAGGTTGCGGTTGGTAAATGTTGGTGCGCGTGAGTCTCGCGCTAGTGTTAAGGCCAAGAGATTTTCCTTGTGGTTGGTAGTGCGGTCAACTACCTTCGAGTGCCTAAATCGAGGAGAGTTGAGCATTGTAGATGCGAGTTTGGTCCGGTGAGGACCATGAGTTGGATGCTTATCGGATGAAATTTGGATGCCTATGAGGCGAGTTGGATGCTTTTGAGGCGAGATGAGTGATGCCTTGCGAGAGGCTTTGGATGCCTTAGGGGTAAGCACCCTTGGTAGAGGCTTGGTACAAAGTAAGTTTGGTTTGGCATGATTATGCTTTGGTAGAGCAAGGTTGCCTCGGACTTCCAGTATCGTGTAGAGATGGAACTTTTGGTGTTCCTTGGATTGTTTGTATCATTGCTGGGAGTTATCGTTGCTTTGTGGAAAAGCGCTTGTTAGTCTTGGATCTCTAAAGGAAGGTTGGGAGTTGTGCACACAAGTGTGTTTTGTGTGGTTCGTTCCGTGGCGAGAGTTTGAGATCCATGTAGGGTTTGCTTTGGAGATCTCGTGCTCGGTTCCTTGAGAAGTTGGACTCGGTGGTTGTTGTAAGGCTTTGGTTGAGGTGGTAAGGATACCGTGCTCGTGGTATCAAGTTGTTGCTTAGGCAAGATTTGTTAAGTTAGGCCTAAGCTTGGTTGGCGGATCTTCTTGTTGATCGTTGGTTGGAGTTCGATTGGAAACCGAACAAGAGCGGTGGTAGCTAAGCCGCGTGGTTTCGATCGTCATGGCTAAGAGAGTTGTTCGGATCCTTCCTTGGGTAGAAGTTATGTTGTGGCCGATGTTTTGAGTAGGAGGATGGCGCGTTCTGTAGCGTTTGAGTCCTCTAGGTTCCCAAGGAGTTGGAGTTGGCCGGCATGGTTGGGATCTTTGGAAATTGGAGTTGTTTGTTCAGCGGTTGTCCTGTTAGATCGTATGTCGGCAGTGTGTGTGTCGAGGGTTGCCGAAGAACCCTAGGTTGTGGAGAGCCTCTCGAGCTCGGTCGAGCCCGGCTAGTGAGTTTCATTGGCTAGTTTGAGCGTGTAGTTTGTAGCCTCGGTGGAGTTGCTAGCGATCTTGGTAGACTAGCAAGCTAGTGTTTGTTTGGAGTAAAGTCCGGAGTGGTTTGGTGTGGTGGCAAGTTGATGCTTGGTGTTGACCAAGGTGTGGAATGGAGTTGTTAGAGTTTAGTTTTGCTCGTGGGGGCGAGTGGTTTGTACCATGTTGGTTGTTTTTCCTGTTTCCAGGATGTTGAGTTGCCCCGTTTGGCATTTGGAGGTTCGATCTGAGATGGACCCTTGTTACGCCCGTGAGATTAGATGTTGTTGCTCTGGTGGAGCAAGGCGGTGGCGTATGTGGAGTTCTCTATCCGTTGGTTGTCTGTTTGTAAGAGCCGTTTCCTTGGGAGTTGTCGAGTTACTCCCTTGGTCTTGGAGTTAATGGTGGAAGCGCTAGCTTGAAGGAAAAGTTTGTTGGTCGCTTGGAAGTAGTCGTTTGTCCGATTAAGCGGATTCTTGGATGGTGTTCTAGAATTTGCAGTAAAGGTTGTTCTCGCCTCTTGTGAGTGTTTGGCCAAGATTTGGTTCGTTTGTTGTTTCGAGAGCTAGTTCGGTTCTAGGCGGGGCGTTGCCCCGAGGCCTTGTTCCTAGTCGGTAAGTTTTGGGAGTTGACCCCTCCTCGTGATTGAGCAAGTCTTTGTTTGTTTTGATTTGGTGGTCCGATTGGTTGAGTTTTCTCTTGGGTGTTGCTTTCAAGAGAGTTGGTTTTTGTTGCCTTGGGTTTGAGCAAGTCGGCGAGCGTGTGTGGAGTTCGTTGCCCATCGGAGTTGCTTCTTTGGGAAGTCGTTTCCCGTTGGCGCGGGAGTCAGCAGCTCTCCGAGTTGTGTAGTCGATCGAGTAGCGCGATGGTCCACCAATGAGAGGGTCCCTGCTTTGTGTTGTTAGCAAGCAAGAGTTGTTTGTTCCGCAAGAAGCGGAGGCCGGCCAGAAGAGTTGAGTTGTTACGGCAAGTTGTTGGTTCTTTGGGGATTGAAGATTTCCTTTCCCTCTAGCCTCTGTGGTGGTTGAGTTGCTCCTTGGATGCGACCTCGAGTGATAGCTTGCGAGGTAGTCTTGCGGATTCGTGTGGCCCGGGATCCGTAAGCTTTGAGGTTGTCGTTATCCGTTTTCCTTGTGAGGTTTTGGGAGTGGAGCTTCGGTTGGAAGATGAGTTAGGCTTAGGCTTAAAGGGAAGTCCTTTGAGTAGCCAGTTGAATTTTAAGAGTTGAGTAGTAGCTTGGAGGCAGCGTTGCTCGTTATAAGTTTGGGTTGAGTTCTCTGAGCAAGCCCTTCTCGGGCTTTGTTCCTAGTTGTTGTGAGTCCCCGGTTGGCGTTAGTAGAGCCGCGTTTGAGTGAGTTGGCACGAGGTGCCGTGGCATTGGTTGGTGTCGTTGAGCCTGTTTTCCTCAAGGTGTTGTGTCGCGAGATAGCTGCGTGAAGGTTTAGTCCTTGCTTCCCGAGTTTTCCTTGAGAGGAATGTTGGATGTTCCTTGCCTGGCGATTTTCTCCTTAAGATGGTTGCTTAAGTGTTGTGGTCGTGTTCTAGTTGGAGAAGTTTGTCTTTTTGGATCGATCGCGCGATTGGTGGTTCGTTTGTATCTCGTTAAGGTTTGTAGTCAAGGTTTGAGGTTTGTTGGTCTTTTGTGAAGTAAGAGTAGGCCGTTTAGTTTTGGAATCTGGAAGGTTCGGTTGTTTGGCTTGATTTGTTGTAGGGTTGAGTTTGTTTGTTTATTGTGTGCGTGTTTTTTTTTTTTTTTTTTTTTTATATGTATCGATGTTGGGGCAGCATGTGCCGGACCCATTGTTCATTGTGGACTTTGAGCCCTTGCAGCTGATTGAGGGTTTGGGCTTCGAGGAGAAGCCTATGAGTATTCTGGTCTTGAGTCGAAGACGTTGCGTAGAAGTGAGATCCGTTGGTAAAAGTTTAGTGAAGGAGTATGAGTTCGGAGGAGGCCGCTCGTGAGCGGGAAGGACGGGATGAGAATGCAGTATCCTGTGTTGTTTCAGTCTTAAGGACTTTCGAGGACGAAAGTCATAAAAAGGAGGGAATATTGTAACGACCCAGGTTTTCATCCCGGTCTTCCAGGTATGCCCTAGGGGTATTTTAGTAATTTGGTCGGGCCGTCAGGACCGTTTATGTCTTTTCTAGTTGCTAAAATTATTGGATGGATTTATGTGAGTTTTTGAGGCTTTGTGGATGTGTTTGGGCATGGGGAGATGCAAAAGGAAAATTGTGTGTTAAAAGTGTGTTTGGTGGGTTTCGAACCCAGGTGGTCTGAGAAGTCAGGTGGGTGGTGTGGCCAGTTGAGCTATGGAGAGCTCTTGTTGCTCCTTCCGGGTCAATTTATGGTTAGCCTTGGGTTTTGGAGTTTTGTTGTATTTGGTTAAAAGAGAAAGGAAGCTAGGTTTGCATTTCTTCTCCAACACCTCACTTTGCCGCACAAGCCAGCCTCCCCAGCCAGCAGATCCGCCCGGCGCCAGTAGATCCACCGTCGCCCAGATCCGGCCTGTCGCAGCCCGCCTTGCCGCGCGCAGACGCCCTCGACGACCAAGTGTACACGAGATCCGGCCGAGAGATCAGCAGATCGCTTGTCGCGAGCCAGTCGCGGCCGAGGAAGCCATCGCCCGATCGCACGATGAGCGTCGCGCGCGCCAAGCAGCCGTTCGAATCTGCCCGGCAAAGACGCCCAGAAGCGCGTCGGCCAGCCACCATCGCCGTCGACACCAGCGGCCGCCCAGATCCGTCCATCGCGACGCCCGATCCTCGCGCGCAGAGCCGCCGTCGCGCACGATTCGCGCAGCAAGAGAGATCGCCGTGTCCGCGCGCGCCGCTCCGAGCCGCTCGCGCCAAGACGCCCGACGCTTCGCTCGTGCTCGGCCGCTTCGCCAGCGCCAGCGCGCGCGCCGCCCGTCTGCGTGCTCAATACAGCGTCATACTGCTGCAGCAGCGCGCGCCAGCGCTGCGCCAGCGCCGCCCGGCCAGCGCACGGCTTTGCAAAGCTTTTTCGGCCCCGTGTCGTCGTGCCGTGTGAGTGCCCGAGCCGAGCACGCTTGTTTTATTATATTTTAGGGCTATGATTGTGATTTATATTGTGTTTGTTAGGTTCTCGTTAGCTAGCTCGGGATCGATCGCAGCGTAGGATTTTGTGTGTAGTTGCCTCCCGGCCAAGGTAAGGATTTCTTACCAGGAGTTGTGTGGACCTGCGATGTTCTATGTGATTGTTGTTTGTATGTTTGTTTGTGATTATCGGCATGTATAGTTTAGGTGCTCGTTTCAATTCTGGTGGCATGAACTCTTGTATTGTTTCTCATGTTAGCCCATGCTAGGTTGTTCCATTACGGCATGTTCGATCTCTGTTCTTGCTTCGTAGTATCATGCTAGGTTCCTTGTATCTGTTGAGCACGTATTGGGTGCATTGATTGAATTGTTATTATTGCTATGGTTTAGAGTTCGGGTAGGTAGCATCATCCGGGCGGATGCATAACGTAATTTGCATCCCCGATGGACGCGTCACGAGATGGTACTCGTCCCGATCCCGTTAGGGTTTAGCTAACCCTAACGGTGGCCCCGCAATCTTGGGTGAGGGTGGCGATCGTTAAATGCCCCAACGGTCGGGATGATGACTTGGCATTGCCTCATCCCGGCGATCGACACGTCCTCGGCGTGTTCGGCCGTAGCCCTTGATTGCCACCGATAGGGCAAGGGCGGCTTCACGGTGTAAGCCTACCACGACCGATTCCTTAGCCTCAAGTGCGGTGGTTCGGGCTAACATAGTTCACGTGTCGAGTCTCACACCCCTATGTCGGTGACACCGATCCGAGAGATTTAGTTAGGCATGGTGATTGGACATGGGCGGCTTGCCACTAGACCCGGCACCCCCATAGTTCGCAGTAGCACGCGGGCGCGCTTACGCTCATTACAGCGGCCGGCCGAGAGCTCCTCGGGATCTTGAGCTAGTGCACCTTTTCGTATCGGCGATGAAGCGGTGAGGCCGGGACTCGTTTCTCGTATAGGGCGTATTGTGTGGTGGATTTATTTCCGGACTAAGACCACGAGTTGGCATCCGAGGTCCAAGTGTGGACTTAAGCTATGTGCTCTATTCGTGTTTATACTCATAGCTTGCATACATTCTTCTAGATGATCATGTATATCGTATTGTACCCCGGTTGGGGATTCTTCTTGAGTAATTCGTTACTCACCCTTATTCTCGTGGTTTTCCACGAGGTAACCAAGGCGCGAGACAGGATGGTGAAGGAGGAGTGTGATCATGGAATCCTGCTGTCATCTCTGACCATTTTATTATATCTTGACTCTTGACTTTTGTTATTTCCCCTGAATGCATGTAGACGGGCACGGAGCCCTAGGATGTTTTCTTACGTTTTATGGATTCCAGCATATTTGTACTTGTGGAATGTTTAAATGGTTTAAATAAATCTCTGATCAGAGTATGCTTTTAGAAATGTATGTTTTGATTGTTGAATGTTTCTGTTTTTACTTGGGATCCGAAACTTATTTTTCATAATGTCTTTTATTTTGAATACATGCATTGGGGTAAAGGCCCATTTAGAGCCCCTTTCGGGTCGGGTCCTTACATGCCCAGTGGGCCTTACACACCTAGGATGCCCGTAGGGCCTTACACCTCCAGATGTCCATCGGGTCTTGCCCGAGCGGGACCCCAAACTAGTTACCTCTACGGTCCTCTATACTATACATCACACATCTAACCGTAACTTGGATCTAGCAGCATACAATAGGCAGCATGGCTCTATCAAGATAGGAAAGCCTAACATGGAACTAACGGATGTAAACATGTCGCGAACATGAATCAAAAGAAAACATGAAAAATATCACTAGAAACTCATATAATTACAGTAATCAGCGTGCTATCAACTATTCGCAGGGTCCACACAACCCCGGGTAAGAATCCTTACCTGGAAATAAGTGGAGGTTAATTATCCCGAATCAAATAACGACCCTCGAGCTTTTAAGCGAACTCGAGCAACCTAAACAAGTAATAAAACATCCTAATTAATAAACATCATCTAAAATCAGGAAGTCCAAAGGGTGGAGGCTCGGGAATTTACCAACCGAGAAGGCGCTCGTCTCGGCAGCAAGCAGCAAGGACAGGCGTTGCTAGGCACCAGGCGCGCGCGCGCCGCGACTGGCGCTATCGAGCGCTTCTTTGGGCGCTTGGCTGGGCGCTGCAGGGACGAGCAGCTGCACCGGGCGCGCGCTGCGCGGGGACGCAATCTTTGTGCGCTGGCTGCGCGTGGCGGGCAGTCTGGACGCAGCGCGCGCGGGCTGGCGCGGCGACGCGCGACGAAGCGCACGCACGCAGACGCGCGGGCGGTGCAGTCGCGAGGGCATGCGGCGCGCGCAATGGCTGGGTGGTGTCGTGTCGGCGCGAGGCGGCTACACGGCCGGTCTGGTTGGGCGACTGGTGCGGAGTGGAGGGTGGGTATTGCGCGGCGGCGGGCGAGCTGGCCGCTCGACGCGATCTGGGTGGCGGTGGCTCGGTGCGGTGCGGCGATGGTCGGCGAGGCGCGGCGATGTCGCGAAGGAAGCAGCGCAGGCGTTGGGTGCGGCGTGGGCAGGCACGCGCGGTGTGGAAGCGAGCACGGCGGCGGTGTGGGGCGGCTTGGGCGAGGGTGAAGGAGAAGTCTAGGGTTTTGGGTTCTTTCTTTTTCCTTATTTTCTCTTTTCTTTCTCTTTAAATATAATTCCCTTCCTTAACTTAAATAGACTTGGGAATCTCATATGGCCTTCCCAAGACTCCCCTTCGAGCCCCGGCTGATGCGTTTATTTTCCTTATTTAAACCCAAGCTTCCAAACCCTTTTTAGGCCAAGGGTTGAGTCCTTCCAATGACTCCTCCCAAACTAAAAATATAAAAGGAAACCTTATTTTACATTTAGTAATGAAAACCGGTCACATTATGTGTCTTTCTGAGATGGTATCGAGCAGTGCATCAAAGGCGGTGTGCCGAGTCCATCGGGATGCTGGACCTCTAAGGGGAGGTGGAAACCCATAGGGGAATCCCACATCGGTTGGAAAGGGGAACGAATCACTCCTTATAAAGGGTGTGGACACCTTTCCCTAGTAAGACGCGTTTTCCCATGGGGGGAGAAACAAATCCGTGAGGCAAGTGGGCCAAAGCGGACAATATCTTGGCTAGCGATGGGTTGGGCCGTTACAGATGGTATTAGAGCCAGGCATCGGGCGGTGTGCCGGGTCCATCGGGGGATTTGGACCTCTAGGGGAGAGTGTGAAACCCATAGGGGAATCCCACATCGGTTGGAAAGGGGAACGAAGCACTCCTTATAAAGGGTGTGGACACCTTTCCCTAGCAAGACGCATTTTCCCATGGGGGGGAGAAACAAATCCGTGAGGCCAGTGGGCCAAAGCGGACAATATCTTGGCTAGCGATGGGTTGGGCCGTTACAGTTTGCATTGCAGAACTGGTGCTCAGTTCATGGAGAAGTTGGACTCCAGGTGGATGTTGTAAGGCTTTGGTTGGGATTGTAAGGATACCGTGCTCGTAGTCGGGTTGTTGCTTAGGCAAGTTTTTTTAGGTTGGACCTAAGCTTGGTTGGTGGAACCTCTTGTTGATCATGGTTGGAGTTCAGATGGTACTGAACAAATGGTGGTTGTAGCGAAGCCACGTAGTCCTGACCATAGTTGCTAAGGGTGTTGCTCGGAATCCTTACCCTGGGTGGAAGCTGCGATGTGGCTGATGCTTTGAGTATGAGGATGACACATTCTGAAACGTTTCTAGTCTTTTTGGTTTCGAGGTTCGGTGCAGGCCAGCATAGTTGTAATGCTGGAAAAAAAGAGTTGTTGTTCAGGCAATTGGCTGTTAGACCGTTAGACGACAGTGTGTGTCGAGGGTTGCCGAAGAACCCTAGTTGTGGAGAGCCTCACCAGAGCTCAGTCAGACCCAGGTAGTGAGTTTAGTTGGCAAGCCGGAGTCGTGTAGGTTGTAGACCTCGGGTGAATTGTTGGTAGGTTTGGTAGGCTAGCAAGCTAGAGTTTGTTTGGAGTAGAGTCCGGATTGGTTCCAGTGTGGTGGCAAGTTGGTGCTTGGTGTTGACCAAGGTGTGGTTTTGAGTTGCTAGAAGTTAGTTTTGCTCGTGGGGCGAGTGGTTCGTGCCCTGTCGGTTGTTTTTCCTGTTTCCAGGATGTTGAGAGTTGCCCCTTTGGCATTTGGAGGTGAGTCTTGGCTAGTGTGTGTTTGGAGGTTCAGTCTGTGGTGGACCCCCTGTTGTTGCCTCCGTGAGACTTAGATGTTGTTGCTTTAGAGGAGCAAGACAGCGAGCGTGTGTGGAGCTCTCTGTCCTTCGGTTGCCCGCTTGTAAGAACTGTTTCCTCTTAGGAGTTGTCAGGTTACTCCCTTGGTCTTGGAGTTGATGGTAGTGGTGCTAGCAAGAGGGAAAAGTTTGTTAGCTGCTTGGAAGCAGTTGTTTGTCCAATTAAGCAGATTCTTGAGTGGTGTTCTGGAAGTTGCAGTAAGGGTTGTTCTGCTCTTGTGAGTGTTGGGCCTAGTCAGCTAAGGTACTTTGTGAGTTTGGCTTGGGAGTTGTTGCACCTTTGTAGTTGAGGAACCCCTTTGTATGAGTTTTGGGATGAGGTTGCACCATTGTGGCTGGATTAGGGTCTTGAACTTTGAGGGATCCTTGCTGGTTAGTGCAGCTTGTGCTCTGCCAGCCATTGTTGGTATTCTTGTTCTTGGTAGTTGGTGTTAACAGAGTAGTGGAGTTCCGTTTATGAAGTTTCGGTGGGAAGGTGCAATAAGCCTAAGCTAGAGGGTTAAGCCTGTATGTGTTATCGTTTGGACTTGTGTGATGTGTTTCATATTTTGAGGCAAGCTTCGTTCCGTTGATTGCATGGAGGTAAGTTTGGTGGAGGGAGCCCTCTGGGGCCCTGTTGATAGCAGGTTGACTTTTCCAGTCAGTGATCTAGGTCGAGTTGGAGTTGAGTAGATTGGCGTGGTTATGCAATGTGCGGTTGCTTAGGCTACCGAGTTCGTAGCACTCAAGTTGTTGGTTTGTAGGAGTCCGTGTGGAAGCTGGCAGCTGGTTGAGGTTGTTGTGTGAGTTCGGATTTTCAGTGGATTGGTTTCATTAGCTAGAGCTCGCACCTCGCCTAGGTGCAGATGTCATTACTGTGGAGTAGTGGCATGGTAGTTTTGGGCTAGAGTTGTTGTCACCAGGGTGTGGCAACAAAGGTTTGTTCTGAGCAGTGCGTTGATGAAATGTGGTTCTGGAGAGCGTTGTTAAGAGGCTTATGAGCCAAGTGCAGTCCTGTAGTGTTTTCACCCTCTGACCGATGGTCTTTTGGGAGGAGTGAGCCAGATCCTTCAGAGCTTGTTTGCGAGTTGGTGTTTTCGTGGTTAGGCAGCGGGGGACCAGTGTTAGTTTTACGAGGTTGCTTTGGGTAGCAGTCCCTAGTTGATAGTTCATGAGGTTTCGTTGAAGCGTTGTATGGTAAATGTTGCAGGTTTCTAGTGTTGTGAGATAAGGTTGGTGGCCGCGTTTGGGTTTTAGGTCTGTTTTTGCTGATTGATTGTGGCAAAGATGCGCTGAGAAGATTAGAGCTCGTTTGTGTCAGCTCATAGCAGGCAGAAGAGGTACGCCGATGTACGGCGTCGAGTTTTAGAGTTTGAGGTTGGACAGTGCGTGTTTTAAGGTTGCACCAATGTGAGGTGTGTTGAGGTTTGGTAAGCGTGGGAACTTGAGTCCCTGTTTTGTTGGTTCGTTTGAGATGCTTGAGAGGATTGGCAGAGTTGCATATTGGTTAGCCTTTCCTCCGTTGATGTCAGCTGTGCACAGTGTTTCCATGTATCGATGTTGAGGCAGTATGTGTCGGACCCATCGCTCATTGTGGACCTTGAGCCTTTGCAGTTGAATGAGGATTTGAGCTTCGAGGGGAAGCATGTGAGTATTCTGGTCTTTGAGACGAAGACGTTGCGTAATCGTGAGATCCGTTTGGTAAAATTTCTGTGGTGGAGTCAGAGTTCAGAGGAAGCCGCTCGAGAGCGGGGAGGACGAGATGAGATTGCGGTATCACGAAATTTATTTGATCTTAAGGACTTTCGAAGACGAAAGTCTAAAAAGGAGGGAATATTGTAACGGCCCAGGTTTTCATCCCGGTCTTCCAGGTATGCCCTAGGGTTATTTTGGCAATTTGGTCGGGCCGTCAGGGTCGTTTATGTCTTTTTCCAGTTGCTAAAATTATTGGATGGTCTTTTGCAGTTTTTTAGGCTTTGTGGAAGTGTTTGGGCATGGTTAAGTGCAAAAGTAAAAATGTAAGGAAATTGTGTTGCAGCTGGGATTCAAATCCGGGGTGCTAGGAAGTCAGGTGGGTGGAGTGGCCAGTTGAGCCACAGGAGGATCTTGTTGCTCTTTCCGCGGCATATCTTGGTTAGCCTTGAGTCTTTTGGGTTTTAGTGCATTTGATTAAATGAAAGGGAATTAGGTTTTTTGGCTTTCTTCTCCAAAAGCTTCTTGGCCGCCCAAGCTTCTCTATCAAGCCCCTTGCCGTGATTTTCTTCCCCGTGCCAAGCTTCGGCCATCAAGCATCGTCCCGACCGACAGCAGTCGCCCAAAGAAGGCGACCCAGTAAAGCGGCCAGCGCCCACCACACTGTCGCTCGCCAGACGCCATACGGTGCTGTCGCGCGCACAGATTGCGTCACAAGACTGCATCGCGAATAGATCGCCCGCGCGCGCCCAGCCGCTCCGCGTCGCTCGCCTGCGCGTCAGCGTCGCCAGCGCCTGCACGCCCGTCGCCGTCCTAGTGCGTCCGCGTCGCGCCGCGCCGCAGCTTCGCCGCAATCGTCCCAGCGCTCGTCTGCGTCTTGCTCGCCGCTCGCCGTGTTCAGCTTGTCCGCTCCCGTGCGCCTGCGCCCAGCCAGCCCGTCCGCGCGCGCCCGTCATCGTAACCCTACCATCCAATTATGCCCGCCAGCGCCCAGCAGCAGCCCCGCACGTGCAGCCTGTTCGTCCCCGCGTCAGCCGTGCCGCGTGAGTTGCTCCCGAGCCGAGTCCTGTTAATTTTATTTTATTTAGGCCTATGGATTGTGATTATTATTGTGTTTGTTAGGTTCTCGTTAGCTAGCTCGGGATCGATCGTAGCTTAGTATTCTTGTGTGTAGTTGCCTCCCGACCAAGGTAAGGATTTCTTACCGGAGTTGTGTGGGCCCTGCGATATTATATGTGATTGTTGATTGTATGCGTGTTTGTGTTTATCAACATGTTTAGTGATAGGTGCTCTGTTCTGAATTCCCGACTGGCATGATTTCTTATGTTGTTTCTCATGTTAGTCCATGCTAGGTTGTTCTGTTCTGGCATGCTCGTTATCTGTTCTTGCTTCGTAGTATCATGCTAGGTTCGTTGTATCTATTGAGCACGTATTGGATTGTTTGCTGTTGATGTTATAGTTTAGAGTTCAGATAGGTAGCATCATCCGGGCCAGGATGCATAAAGTATGTTGCATCCACGGCAGGGACGTACGAGGCAGTACTCCGTCTCTCGACCCCGTTAGGGTTTAGCTAACCCAACCGGTAGGCCCTACAATCTTGGGTGAGGGTGGCAGACTGTTAAATGCCCCAACGGTCGGGATGATGACATGGCATTGCCTTGTCCTCGGCGATCGGCACGCGTCCTCGGCGTGTTCGGCGGTAGCTCTTGATTGCCACTGTTAGGGCAAGGGCGGCTTCGGTGTAAGCCTACCATGACCGGTTCCTTAGCCTCGTGTGTTGTGGTTCAGGCTGACATAGTTCACGTGTCCAGGTCTCACACCCCTATGTCAGTGACACCGATCCAGAGATTTAGTTAGGCATGGTGACTGAACCTTGGCAGCTTGCCACTAGACCCGGCACCCCCCATGGTTTGTAGTAGCATGCGGTGCGCGCATACGCTCATTATAGCGCCAACTGGAGAGCTCATCGGGATCGTGAGCCAATGCACCTTTCGTATCGACAGTAGACAGGATGAGGCCGAGACTTATTTCTCGTATAGGGCGTATCATGAGATGGATTATCCCGGAGTAAGACCCTGAGTTGGCATCCGAAGTTATGTGTGGATTTAAGCTATGTGCACTGTTCTGTGTTTATATTCATAGCTTGCATACCTTTCTGCTAGATGACCATGTATATCGTATTGTACCCAGTTGGGGATTCTTACTGAGTAATTCGTTACTCACCCTTATTTTGTGGTTTTCCACAGGTAACCAAGGTGCGAGACAGGATGGCTGAAGGAGGAGCTGTGATCATAGAAAACAGCTGTTGAACTCTGAATTTATGTTATGACTCTTATATGTCTTGTTTTTCCTCTGAATGCATGTAGTTGGGCACGGAGCCCTAGGTTGTTTTCTGAATGTTTTTTCCGGATTCTAGCACTATTGTAACTGTTGGATGTTTTGAAGGTTTTAAATAAATCTCTGATCAGAGTATGTTTTGGAATTGTATTTGTCTTGGAACAGGTGCTTGGAAACAGGGACAGGTTTCGGGAATTATGTTGATTTTTAAATGGATGTTATATGTTTTTTGTTTTTACTTAGAATCTGAAACACCACTCTTGCATATTGATTTTAGCTTTGAATGCATGCATTGAGGTAAAGACCTATTTTAGGACCCCATTCGGGTCGGGTCTTTACAGTTGTGGACGCGTTCTAGTTGGAGAAGTTTGCCCTTAGGATCAGTCGCCAGTTAGTGGTTCGATTGGATTTCTTTAAGGATTGTAGGCAAGCATTGAGGTTCGTTGGCTTGTGAAGTAAGAGTAGGCCGTTTAGTTTTCTGGAACCTGGGTGGTTCATTTGTTTGGACAACATGGTGTAGGGTTGAGGCTGTTTGTTAACAGTTGTGAGCATTAAGAGAAGTTACGCCAGTGCGTGGCGTAGAGTTTTAGAGCTTATGACCAGTCCACGAGTTTGCTGAGAGTAGCACCGTAGAGAGGCGTTTCGAGTGGGGTTAGCAGGGTTAAGTGAGCCCAAAGATTTTTAAGACCGTTTGAGAGTTGGTGCGAGTTGAGGATGGGGTTTTTTGTCTAGAGCTTATGACCAGTCCACGAGTTTGCTGAGAGTAGCACCGTAGAGAGGCGTTCCGAGTGGGGTTAGCAGGGTTAAGTGAGCCCAAAGATTTTTAAGACCTTTTGAGAGTTGGTGCGAGTTGAGGATGGGGTTTTTTGTCTAGCTCTATCGCATCTATTTCTTCGGCGTTCAGTGTATGCCCAGTCTTGGTAGAGATAGTTTGTTGCAGACTGGATGGCATTGTGGCTTTGAGACTTTGGGAACCCAAGAGGGTTTAGTTTTCGAAGAAGGGCTAGTGTTGTCTTAGCCGAGAAGTTCAGTTGGATAGGATTCAGTGGAGATTTCGTAGAGTTGTTTCGTCTTAGGACTTTCGGGGGCGAAAGTCTTAAAAAGAGGGAGTATTGTAACGGCCCAGTTTTCAATTCGGGTTTTTCAGGTGCTTTCGGTTCAAGATTCGGTTGTTGGGTTGGGCCGTTAGAGCAATTTTAACCCTTGGGGGTATTTTGGTCTTTTGGTCCCCGGGCAGGATTTGTGGGTGTTCAGGATTCCAGGGTTACTCCTGCCTTTGTCGAGGCTTGATTGTTGTTGGTTGCAAGACCCAAGATGTTTGGGCTAGTCGTTTGGAAGTTTGGAGGTGGTTTGGGTTTTGGCAAAATTATTGTTAAGTTTAGTGCTTCCTTTGGGATTTGAGCCCTTGCCCTTAATGTTGATTTGGGAGTTTGAATTAAGTGAGTTTTATTTATTGGAAAAGATTGCTTCAGCCGGGTCTCGAAGGAGGAAGTCGTGGGAAGGGATTTTAGGTCTTCAAGACCTATTTAAAATTGGATAAGGATGGAAAAATAAAGAAAATCCCATTTCCCCCTTATTTTTCTCTCTCTCTCTCTCTCTCTCTCTCTCTCTCTCTCTCTCTCTCTCTCTCTCTCTCTCTCCCTCTCACCAAACCCGAGCCCCAACCCAAACCCTAGCCGAACCAGCTTGCCCAACCCAGCCGCTCGGCCCAGCTCAGCTCATTCGCAGACTCACCCAGCCCCATGCCAAAGCCGCCAACCCAAAGATACCCTAGCGCTGCGTGCAGATCGCCCACTCCTAGCCGTGCACTGTGCCGACCTAGCGCCGTCCAGCTCTGCACTAGGTCGCCCAGCCCGCGCGCCGTTCCCTATGCCGACCCGCGCCGCACCACTCCGAGCCTCAGCGCCCGCGCCAGTGCGCCCGTGTCCCTGTCGCGCCTGCGCCCAGATCCTGCGCGCGCGTCCCCTGCCGCACCAGGGCGCCGAGCCTGCTCCTTGCTTCTGACAGCCTGCCCTGTTGTGTTGGTTTGGCCCGAGCCTTATGGCTTCTCGGATGGTAATTCTCGAGTCTTTTCTCCCTTCGGCCCGATGCTGTTGGCTGCTGTTTATTTAATTAGGTTGTTTTTATTAAATGCTTAGGTTGCTCGGGTTCTCTTAGAAGCTCGAGGGTCGCTTGGTTGATTTGTGATTGTTATTTCTCCTTGTTTCCAGGTAAGGATTTCTTACCGTGGTTGTGTGGACCCTGCGATATTATCATAATGTGCCTTGTATGCTTGTTGACTGTTAAGAGCATGATAGTGATAGGGCAGCTATGATTGATCTCTTGCTAGCATGTTTGTCTGATTGTACATGTTAGTGCCATGCTATGTTTGTTCTTCCAGCATGCTTATGATTCCTGTTTTAAGATCATAGTATCATGCTAGGTTAAGTGTGATTGATGTGGATTATTGTTTGTTAGCCAGGAATCATTTACTTTGTACTCTTAGCTAGTATAGTAGGGTTTGTCATCATCTAGAGGCTGAGAGCGGACATAACGTACTTTGTCCCCACCGGTCGGGAGTAGAGCGAAGCATAACGTACCTTGCTTCTCCCTGGCAGCAGATGTGGATTTAGCTACCACATCAGCATAAGCCTAGTTTGTAGCCTGCTAGAGCGGAACCCTGCCAACGGTGCAAGCCTGCCTTGGCCGGTTCTTAGCTTCAGGTCGGTAGTACAAGCTGCACAGATGAGTACCGAGGGCCTCGCACTACTATGTTCAGTGACACCGCTTCCGAATCTTTACGCATGCGTACCTGGCCCGCGTAGTTTGTACTTAGGCCCCCACATTTACGCCGGTTGCAGCAGCATGCGGTGTGCTCGAACACGCGTTAGTCGCCGGTTCGGAGAGCTTCTCCTGGCTAATGTTCGTGAGTACACCAATTCCTTCCAGTTTAGAGCCAGACTTCGGGTACTCTCCCGATAGTCCAGATTTATTAGCGAGGGTAAGAGACCCTTGAGGACATCCATTGGGATTGGTTTTTTAGCTGATCAATTGGTTGAGGGAGAAAGCCCCTCAAGGATGTCACAGGATTGGTTATAAGAACCAATCATTAGGCCAGAAGTAGGAGACTTCCGAGGACTCCGGATTTTGCCTGGTAAGCTCGTTGAGCTATAATCTGTGTTGGTAACCGTTTGCATGTATACTAGGGTGCTAGATGGTGATGTATCGTATCGTACCCGGTTGGGGATTCTTCTTGAGTATGTTTATACTCACCCTTATTTCTCGTGGTTTTTCCACGGGTAACTTGTGACAAAGACCGGACGGCTAGTGGAGAGGAGCCGATTGATCATGGGAGCTGCCGGCACTCTGTCATTTATTATTTGCATTATTTGTTCAGCATGTAGATGGACAGAAGTCCTAGGGGAATGTTGTTAAAGTTGTTTAAACTGTTTTGATAGTTTTTATAAATACTGGTCAGGCTTGTTCTTACTTTGTGGTTTTGTTTAATGAAAATTGTTGGTTGTGTTTTAAGTGTTCCCCGTTCTCAAATGTTTTGTAAGGTTTTAAAATATGAGCACTAAACCGCTTGTTGTCATATTTAACTTGCATGCTGAGTGAGATCCCAGGTTTAGGACCGTATTTTGGGTCGGGTTCTTACAGTTGGTATCAGAGCACAGAGTCATAGATTCTGTAGACTAACCTGCTTTGTAGGTTGTTGTCCCCATGATCATCAGCACTCCACGGCCGTCAGGTTTGTCTGAGTTCATTAAGCTAAGGGTTTTATTTTTACGTACTGCATCTAGTATACATGTGTTACCCTTGATGAGCAGTGAGAGCCCCAGCGTGGGCTAGCTTTTATGCTTTGTGTAGATCGCCAGTATGTTGTTCACACAGAGGAGCAGGGACGTTTGGTATGTCTAACCGAGGAGTTGGACTGATCGTGTCGATGTTGAGACCGCGTCCAGGGTTGTCTAGACCCATATGCCAGATTTGGCCCTGGCAGTTGAGTTGCCAAGTGGAGGGGGTAGAGGCTAGCACGCCTCAGAGTGTGACTGTAAAAACCCGACCCAAAACACGGTCCTAAACCTAGGTTCTCACTCAGCATGCAAGTTAAATACTTCATCAAGCGGTTTAGTGCTCATATTAAAAACCTTTCAAAACATTTAAAAGCGGGGACACTTAAAACATAAACAACAACCTTCATTTAAGCAAAGCCAACAAAGTAAAACAAGTCTGGCCAGTGTTTATAAAATCATACAATACAATTTAAACAACTTTTAAAAAACGTCCCCCTAGGACTCCTGTCCGTCTACATGCTAAACAAATTATGCAAACAATAAAAGACAGAGTGTCGGCGGCTCCCATGATCAATCAGCTCCCCCCGCTAGCCGTCCCGGTGCTGTCCCAAGTTACTTGGTGGAAAACCACAGAAATAAGGGTGAGTATAAACATACTCGATGAAGAATCCCCAACGGGGTACAATACGATACATCAATCATCCGCACCCTAGTATACATGCAAACGATTACCAACACAGATCATAGCTCAACGAGCTTACAAGGTAGAATCTGGAATCCTCGTAAGTCTCCTACTTCCGCCTAATGATTGGCTCTCATAACCAATCCGGGACATCTCCGAGGGTCTTTCTCCTCGGCCAATTGATCAACTCAAAACCGATCCCAAAGATGTTCGACACCCTCGAGGGTCTTTCTCCCTCGACCATATGATCGGCTCAAAAGCCAATCCCACTGGGTGTCCTCAAGGGCCTCTTACCTCGCTAACAAATGCGGACTATCGGAGAGTACCCAAGTCCGGCTCTAAATTGGAAGGGCGATGTACTCACGAACATTAGCCGTGGGAGCTCTCCTAAGCGGCGACTAACGCTGGCGTGTGCGCGCGACACCGCATCTTTGATGCAACCAGCATAAATGTGGGTGCCTAAGTACAAACTACGCGGGCGTGCACGCATGCCTAAAGACTCGGAAAGCGGTGTCACCGAACACGGTGAGTGCGAGGCCCCCTCGGCACTCATCATGCGGCAAATTTATACCACCGACACGAAGCTAAGAACCGCCAAGGCGAGCTTGCACCTTTGGCGGGGTTCCGCTCTAGCGAGCTACAAACTAGGCTTATGCCGATGTGGTAGCTAAATCCACATCGGCCGCACGGGGAAGCAATGTACGTTATGCTTCGCTCTACTCCCGGCCGTGGTGACAAAGCACGTTATGTCCGCTCTCGGCCTCTGGATGATGACAAACTCTACTATACTAGCTAAGAGTACAAAATAACTGATTCTTGGCTAGACATACATATCAACATCGATCACACATAACCTAGCATGATACTACGAACTTAAAGCAGGAATCTCAAGCATGTTGGAAGAACAATCCTAGCATGGCACTAACATGTACAACAGCAAACATGCTAGCAAGAATGCAATCACAAGTTTGTCCTATCCACTAATCATGTTCATAGAAGTAAACATGCATATAAGGCACAATCAAGAAAGCATCGCAGGTCCACACAACCACGGTGAAGAAATCCTTTACGGAAACAAGCGAGAAAATAACTACCATAAGCCAACCAAGCGACTCCCGAGCTTCTAAGTGAACCTGAGCAACCTAAGCATTTAATAAAAATATCCTAATTAAATAACAACAGCCAATAACCTTAGGGTCCAAAAGAGTGGAGGCTCGGGAATTACCAACCAAGAAGGTACAAGGTCTAAAGCCACAACAATTTTGGCAAAATAGGGCTCTCGGCGGCAAGTGGGCGGCGGGACGTGCGGTGGGGTAGCAGAGCAGATCAAGGGCGCTGGCTGGGCACGCTGGTGCGGCAGGGACCGCGCTGGCACTGCACGGCGACACTGGCGCTGGCGCTGGCAGGGACAAGCGCGCGACGGGCGCTGGCGACATTTGCGTGGTAGCGCTGTGACGCAATGTGTGCAGTGGGCGCGCTGGGCAGCTGGCGATGGCCGTGCGCGCGATGCGCTGGCGTCCCGCGTCTGGCGACGGCTGCGCCGGCCGCGACAGCGTCTGGCCGGCTCCGGGCTGAGGTCGGGAGATGGTCATGGGCGACAGGTGGCGATGGTGATGCGGGGGGTCTGCTGCTGAGGTCAGTGGCTCGGGCGGCTCGGTGAGGCTCGGTTGGGTTTCTTGGTGAGGTCGGCAAGGAGAGAGAGAGAGAAAGAGAGAGAGAGAGAGAGAGAGAGAGGTAAAACAAGGGGAATGAGATTTTCTTGATTTTCTTTCCTTTTCCTAATTTAAATAGGTCTTGGTGACCTAAATCTCTTCCCAGGCTTCCTCCTTCGAGTCCCTACAAGCAACCTTTTCTCCTTATTAAAACTCATTTAAACCAAGCTCCCAAATCACCATCAAGGGCAAGGGTTCAAATCCCAATGGAAGCACTTAAATTAACAATAATTTTGTTAATTACCAAATCACCTCCAAACTTCCAACCAACTAGCCCGAACTTCTTGGGTCCTGCAACCAACAACAATCAAGCCTCGACAAGGGCAGGAGTGACCTGGAATCGAAAATCCACAAAACCCTGATCGGGGGCAAAAAGACCAAAATACCCCTAAGGGTTAAAATAGCTCTAACGGCCCATCCGAACATCCGCATAATGTCCCGAAAACACCTGGGAAACCGAAATAGAAAACTGGGCCGTTACAGTGATTCCTTGAGGAGAGTGTGCTCCAGCCATGAGAGAATTGATGGCAGGTCTTTCAGCTATCAGAGAGCGGAGACCCAGGCGCAGATTGTAGCGCGTAGTGAGGAGTCCCGGGCACAGATTGCCCAGCCGATGGAGTTTATTTAGAAGGCACCCCCCCCTAGTAGCTCTTGTAGCCCCGGAGGTTCCCGGAAGGGCAGGAACAGCAGGTTTATGCCGATGAGATTTTTGGCGTTGATGGAGCCGCCGAGTTTGGCAAGTGGAAGCCTGTAGAACTTGATGTTTTAGAAAGGCCTTCTGCTAGCAGCGAAGTGGTTGGCCAAGATTGAGTTTATCATCCGTGTGTTCGGATGTCCTGATGTTCAGAGGCCGAGGCGTGTCGTTCCTGTGCTGTTTGATACAGCAGTTGGGTGGTGGAAGTCCCTTGAGAGAGATGGACTAGCAGAGTCTCCACCAGTTGCCCGATCGATTGGCAAGTTGCCGTGTTAGTGGCTTGAGAAAGATGTAGAGACATCTTTGACCCCCTTGCAAGCCTGTTGTCGTTTCACAGCCAGTTCTTTTAGTACTTCGTAGCCAGGGTGTAATATGGAGTTGCTTGTCAGGGCTTGATCCGTCCGTGGATTTCAGTTGGCTAGTAGGGTGGAGCACTCTTTTGTTAGCATGTTCCAAATGTGGAACTAGTTGTTGCCACCCGAGGGTTGGCCTGAGTTTTGTTGAGCATCGAGTGGGATGCAGGAGTAGGTCGTGGCATGTCTGTTAGACGAGCTGCCAGAGAGTAGACTACTCGAGTGTTGGGACTCTTGTGCTGAGTGCCATTGCCCCGTCACTTGGAGTGTGACCTTCCCTACCCTCTAAGGGGCATAAAGCTTGTATAGGGCTGATTTGTGTTGTAAAGGATGTAGTGCCTGTTGGCACCAAGCTTTGAGAGGAGGCCTAGATTCAGGCCAGTTGGCACTTTTGTGTAGGTTGTTCCATGACCCGCCTGAAGTATAGCATCCCCACTAGTCTTGTACCCGTTTCCTGAGGTTGCACTTGTTTGGGTTGCATAAGAAATCTAGCTCGGTGGTAGTCAGAGAACTACAAGTATGAGGTCATTCGAGGGAAAGTAGAAGCATTTCAGGGTCACCGAGAGTTGGGTACAAAGGATGTTGTAGGTTGTTAAGAGCTAGCGCGTTCGAGTTCTCGGGCCTGTGTTGTGAGCTTGTGAGCCAGTTTGATGGTAGCATGATTCGACTACCCTTTGAGTTACCCTAGTATGGGTAGTGTTGGCATCGAGGATGCGTGGTTGATCCAGTGTTAGAGCCATAAGTTGGATGGTTGAGCGGAGCTCATTTAGTGGGCACATTGGTTTAAGGTATGTCAGCTTGGTGTGGATATGCTCTTGCAAGAGTGAGTTGACCAATGTGGATTTTCGCAGTGAGTTGACCCCGAGTGGGTTTGAACTCTTGTTGCTCCCTTGCTAGTTGTGGCTCTATTGGGAGGCAAAAGCTGCCTTGTGTGAGAGCCCTTGTTGGAATTGGATCTTAAGGAATCAAGTTGGAGCTGTACTCGCCAGTGTACTTTTGGTGAAGCTCGTTCCATGGTGTATGTTTTGAGAACCACGAAAGGTTCGTGTTGAGAAACCAGTGCTCAGTCCTTGAGGTGTTAGGGGCTTAGTTCTTGGCAAGTGCCCTAACTTTGGTTGTAAGGATACCGTGCTCGTAGCCGGATTGTTGTTTAAGCTAGTTTCGCTAGTTGGACCTTGACCTGGTTAGAGGAACTTCTTTTTGATCGATGGTTAGAGTTCAGTTGGAACTGAACAAGAGCGGTGGTAGCGAAGCCGCTCAGTTTCTGATCGTCATGGCTAAGAGAGTTGTTCGGATCCTTACCTTGGGTAGAAGCTATGATGTGGCTGATGCTTTGAGTAGGAGGATGACACATTCTGTAGCGTTTCTGGTCCTCTTGGTTTTCAAGGAGTTGACGTTGGCCAGCATAGTTGAGGTGTTGGAAGAAGACGTGCTCGTGTAGCCAGATGTCTATTAGACCGTTTGACGACAGTGTGTGTCGGAGGGAGATTGGAGGAACCCTAGGTTGTGGAGAGCCTCGCCAGAGCTCAGTCAGACCCAGGCAGTGTTCCTCGGTTGAGTTCTGGAAGCTTGTAGTCGGTTGACAAGCTAGTGTTGTTTTAAGTACCTTCGCGTTGATTTTTGGAATTCTTAGCAAGGTGGTGCTTGGTGTTGACCAAGTATGGTTCCCATGTTGTTCTAGAGCTAGCTCGTTTCGAGCAAGCGGGCGTTGCCCTGAGGTCTTGTTCCTAGTCAGGTTGTTTCGGAAGTTGACCCCTCCCTAAGCGGTTGAGTAAGTACTCCTAGTTCTAGGTTGGTGGTCCAATCGATTATGGGATCCCTTGATTGATGCTTCCTAGAGATTTGGTTGTTGTTGCCTTTGATGAGCAAGTCAGCTAGCGTGTGTGAAGTTCGCAGTCCTGCGGAAGCTCGCTTGCTGGGGAATCGTTTCTGTTTAGAAGAAGTCAGCTTAGCTCCTGAGTTGTGTAGTTGATCAGAGTAGCACAGTGGTCAGCCCAGCGAGAGGGTCCCTGCTTTGTGTTGTTAGCAAACGAAAAGTTGTTTGACTCCGCAAGGGCGGAGGCCAGCCAGTTTAAGGGTTGAGTTGTTGCTGGAAAGTTGTTGGATCTTTGGGGTTTGAAGAGCCCTTAGTTTCTATGGTGGTTGAGTTGCACCGTGGATGCCAGCTTCGAGTATTGACTTTAGAGGTAGCCTTGTCAGTTCGTGTTTCTTGCGATTCGCCAGCTTCATGGTTGTCGTTATTTGTATTCCTTGCGAAGTTCCAGGTGTGGAGTTTCTGGTTGGAAGATGAGTTAGGTCCAAGCTAAAAGGAGGAAGTCCTTTGAGTAGCTAGTTGGACTTAAGAGTTGAATGGTAGCTTGGAGGCGAGCTTTGCTCGTTATGAGCTTGGTTTGAGTTTCTGCTGAGCAAGCCCTTCTCGAGCTTTGTTCCTAGTTGTTGTGCGTTCGCAGTTGGCATTATAGCGGAGCCACAGTTGAGTGAGTTGGCACAGAGGTGCCGTGGCATTGGTTGGTAAAACCCTTGAGTTGTTATCCTCAAGGTGTTGTGTTGCTAGTAGCTGCGTGATGTTTTAGTCCTTGCTACCCGAGATTTCCTTAAGAGGAATGTTGGTTGTTTCCTTGCCTGACAATGTTCTCTTAGGCCAGTTGCTGGTAGGTTTGCATTGGAAAAGTTTGTGTTCGGCCGTTGAGGGGCCCCAGTTAGTTGGTTTGGCCGAGTGGAGCCTGTGCCTGGACTTTATCGTGTAGAGGTGGCCGTAGCTGAAGTTTCAGCTGGTGTGAGTGGTGTTAGCCGTCTGGTGAACCAGGAATGTGCCCCTTGGCTTTGGTGCTTTGATTTCTCTTTAAGATGGTTGCTTTAGTGTTGTGAACACGTTCTAGTTGGACAAGTTTGCCTTTAGGATCAGTCGACAGCTGATGGTTCGATTTGATTTCGTTAAGGCTTGTAGGCAAACATTGAGGTTCGCTGGTCTCTTGTGAAGTAAGAGTAGGCCGTTTAGTTTCTGAAACCTAGGAGGTTCAGTTGTTTGGACAACATGGTGTAGGGTTGAGGCTGTTTGATAACAGCTGTAAGCTTTAAGAGAAGTTACGCTGGTGCGTGGCGTAGAGTTTTGGAGCTTGTGACCAGTCCTCAAGGTTGCTGAGAGTAGCGCCGTAGAGAGGCGTTCCGAGTTGGGTTAGCAGGGTTAAGTGAGCCCTAAGATTATTAAGACCGTTTGAGAGTTGGTGCGAGTTGAGGATGTGGTTTGTCGTCTAGCTTTATCGCATCTATTTCGTCGGAGTTCAATGTATGCCCAGTCTTGGTTGAGATAGTTGTGGCAGACTGGATAGCATCGTGGCTTTGAGTCTTTGGGAACCCAAGAGGGTTTAGTTTTCGTTGAAGGGCTAGTGTTGTCTTAGCAGAGAAGTTCAGTTGGTTTGGAATCAGTGGAGATTTCCTAGAGCTGTTTCATCTTAGGACTTTCGAGGACGAAAGTCTTAAAAGGAGGGAGTATTGTAACGGCCCAGTTTTCTATTCGGGTTTTTCAGGTGTTTTTGGTTCAAGATTCAGTTGTTCGGTTGGGCCATTAGAGCTATTTTAACCCTTAAGGGGTATTTTGGTATTTTGCTCCCCGGGCAGGATTTGTGGATTTCAGGGTCGCTCCTGCCTTTGTCGAGGCTTTATTGTTGTTGGTTGCAAGACCCAAGATGTTTGGGCTAGTCGTTTGGAAATTTGGAAGTGATTTGGGTTTTTGGCAAAATTATTGTTGTTTGAGTGCTTCCTTTGGGATTTGAGCCCTTGCCCTTAATGTTAATTTGGGAGTTTGATTTAAGTGAGTTTTATTTATTGGAAAAGATTGCTTCAGCCGGGTCTCAAAGGAGGAAGCCGTGGAATGGGATTTTAGGTCTTTAAGGCCTATTTAAAAATTGGATAAGGATGGAAAAAATAAGAAAAAAATCCCATTTTCCCCTTTTGTTCTCTCTCTCTCTCATCTCTCTCTCTCTCTCCCTCTCACCAAACCCGAGCCCCAATCCCATCCCCAGCCGCCCAGCTCGCCCAACCTAGCCCCCAGCTCGCCCTAACCCAGCCCTAGCACTTCATCGGCCCCTGACCCAAGACGAGCAAAGCGCTCAGCGCCCGGCTCGCCACATCTAAGCGTCGTCGGCTCTGCACCAGTCGCCCGGCCTACCGCCTTGCCGAAGCCGCCTCGCGCCAATGGCGTCCTACTCGCGATCGAGCCGCCCGATCCTTGTAGCTCGTCGCGTCGCCCGCGCGCATTCCCTGTAGCTCTTTGAGTCGCCCGCGAGCCGTTCCCTGTGTTGAGTCGCGCCGCTCGGCTCGAAGCCTCGGCGCCGCGCCCGGTATCGCCCGTGTGTCGTGTCGCGCGCTGCGTGCGTCCCCTGCGGCGCCCGATGCACCCAGCCCGGCTTTTTGCGCCTCTGACTGCCTGCTTTGTGTGAGATGGGCCGAGCCTTGTGTCTTCTCGGTTGGTAATTCCCGAGTCTTTTCTCCTTTGGGTCCTAAGCTGTTGGCTGCTACTTATTTATTTAATTAGGTTGTTTTTATTAAATTCTTAGGTTGCTCGGGTTATCTTACAAGCTTAAGGGTCGCTTGGCTGATTTGTGATAATTATTTCTGCTTGTTTCCAAGTAAGGATTTCTTACCGTGGTTGTGTGGACCCTCCGATATTATCATGATGTGCCTTGTATGTTTGTTGACTATTATGAGCATGATAGTGATAGGGCAGCTATGATTGAACTCTTGCTAGCATGTTTACCTAATTGTACATGTTAGTGTCATGCTAGGTTTGTTCTTCCAGCATGCTTATGATTCCTGTTTTAAGTTCGTAGTATCATGCTAGGTAAGTGTGATTGGTGTTGATTATTGTATGTTAGACAGGAATCATTTACTCTTAGCTAGCATAGTAGGGTTTGTCATCATCCAGAGGCTGAGAGCGGACATAACGTACTTGTCCCCACCGGTCGGGAGTAGAGCGAAGCATAACGTACCTTGCTTCCCACCCGGCAGCCGATGTGGATTTAGCTACCACATCGGCATAAGCCTAGTTTGTAGCCTGATAGAGCGAAACCCTGCCAACGGTGCAAGCCTGCCTTGGCTGGTTCTTAGCATTAGGTCGGTGGTACAGGCTGCACAGATGAGTGCCGAGGGCCTCGCGCACTCGTGATCGGTGCGTGACACCGCGCCCGAGTCTTAGGCATGCATACGGCCCGCGTAGTTTGTACCAGGCCCCACATTTACGCCGGTTGCGGCGGCATGAAGATGTGTGTGCGCGCACACGCGCGTTAGTCGCCGGTTCGGAGAGCTCCCCCGGGCTAATGTTCGTGGGTACACCAGTTCCTTCCAGTTTAGAGCCAGACTTCGGGTACTCTCCCGATAGTACAGATTTATTAGCAAGGGTAAGAGACCCTTGAGGACATCCATTGGGATTGGTTTTTTAGCTGATCAATTGGTTGAGGGAGAAAGCCCCTCAAGAATGTCTCAGGATTGGTTATGAGAACCAATCATTAGGCCAGAAGTAGGAGACTTCCGAGGACTCCGGATTTTGCCTGGTAAGCTCGTTGAGCTATAATCTGTGTTGGTAACCGTTTGCATGTATACTAGGGTGCTAGATGACTGATGTATCGTATCGTACCCCGGTTGGGGATTCTTACTGAGTATGTTTATACTCACCCTTATTTTTGTGGTTTTTCCACCAGGTAACTTGTGACAGCACCGGAACGGCTAGTGGAGGGGGCTGATTGATCATGGGAGCTGCCGGCACTCTGTCATTTATTATTTGCATTATTTGTTCAGCATGTAGATGGACAGAAGTCCTAGGGGAATGTTGTTAAAGTTGTTTAAACTGTTTTGATAGTTTTTATAAATACTGGCCAGGCTTGTTTTTACTTTGTGGTTTTGTTTAATGAAAATTGTTGGTTGTGTTTTAAGTGTTCCCCGTTCTCAAATGTTTTGTAAGGTTTTAAAATATGAGCACTAATCCGCTTGTTGTCATATTTAACTTGCATGCTGAGTGAGATCCCAGGTTTAGGACCGTATTTCGGGTCGGGTTCTTACAGAAGTAGTGGCACTTGAGGTGCGTTGGTTGGTGTGTCATTGGGCACTAAGTCTGGTTCAGGCCTGAGTTTGGCACAAGTAGATAGATGGTTCTATAACTCGTCCGGAGTTCAGCACTCCTTTAGCCTTTGGATCCGTTTGTGGCAGTTGCACCTGTTTAGGTCGTGCAAGAGGGCTAGTTTAGTGGTAGTCGAAGGACTACAAGCGAAAGGATGTTCGTGAGGAGTCAGAGCCTCTTCCCAGTGTTACCGAGGTAAGAGTGCGTCAACAGGTTGAAGGCTGATAAGTGTTAGTGCGTGTGAGTCTCACACTAGTGCTAAGGCCAAGAGATCTATGTGGTTGGTAGTGCGGTCAACTACCTTCGAGTGCCTAAATCTGAGGAGAGTTGTGCATTGTAGATGCGAGTTTGGTCCAGCAGAGGGACCATGAGTTGGATGCCTATGAGATGAGTTGGATGCTTATGAGATGAGTTGGATGCCTATGAGATGAGTTGGATGCCTATGAGATGAGTTGGATGCTTATGAGATGAGTTGGATGCCTATGAGATGAGTTGGATGCCTATGAGATGAGCTGGATGCCTATGAGGCGAGTTGGATGTCTATGAGATGAGTAGGATGCCTTATGAGAGGAGTTGGATGCCTTATGTGTAAAGCATACTTGGTAGAGTCTTGGTAAGGTAAGTTCGGTTTGGCATTGTTATGCTTTAGTAGAGCAAGGTTGCCACAGCTTTGAGTATCGTGTTGGATGGAACTTTTGGTGTTCTTTTGGTTGATTACATCCCTGCCGGAAGTTAGTTGTTGCCTTTTTAGAAAGCGTCTGTTAGTCTTGGATCTCTAAAGGAAGGTTGGGAGTTGTGCACATAAGTGTGTTTCTGTGTAGTTCATTCTGGTGGCGAGAGTTTCGGAACCATGTAGGGTTTGCATTGGAGAACTAGTGCTCAGTTCTTGGGGAAGTTGGACTCCAGGTGGATGTTGTAAGGCCTTAGTTGAGGTTGTAAGGATACCGTGCTCGTGGTCGGGTTGTTGCTTAGGCAAGTTTTGTTAGGTTGGACCTAAGCTTGGTTGGTGGAACCTCTTGTGGTTCATGTTTGGAGTTCAGATGGTACTGAACAAATGGTGGTTGTAGCGAAGCCACGTAGTTCCTGACCGTAGTTGCTAAGAGTGTTGCTCGGAATCCTTACCCTGGGTGGAAGCTACGATGTGACTGATGCTTTGAGTAGGAGGATGACACATTCTGAAGCGTTTCTGGTCTTTTTGGTTCTGAGGTTCGGAGTAGGCCAGCATAGTTGTGATGCTGGAAAAAGGAGTTGTTTGTTCAGGCAGTTGGCTGTTAGACCGTTAGACGATAGTGTGTGTCGAGGGTTGCCAAAGAACCCTGGTTGTGGAGAGCCTCACCAGAGCTCAGTCGGACCAAGGTAGTGAGTTCAGTTGGCAAGCCGGAGTCGTGTAGGTTGTAGACCTCGGGTGAGTTGCTGGCAGATTTGGTAGACTAGCAAGCTAGAGTTTGTTTGGAGTAGAGTCCGGATTGGTTCCGGTGTGGTGGAAAGTTGGTGCTTGGTGTTGACCAAGGTGTGGTTTTGAGTTGCTAGAAGTTAGTTTTGCTCGTGGGGCGAGTGGTTCGTGCCTTGTCTGTTGTTTTTCCTGTTTCCAGGTTGTTGAGAGTTGCCCTCCTTTGGTGTTTGGAGGTGAGCCTTGGCTAGTTTGTGGTTGGCGGTTCAGTCTGTGATGGAACCCCCTATTGTTACCCCCGTGAGATTTAGTTGTTGTTGCTTTAGCGGAGCAAGACAGCGAGCGTGTGTGGAGCTCTCTGTCCTTCGGTTGTCCGCTTGTAAGAACCGTTTCCTCATAGGAGTTGTCAGGTTACTCCCTTGGTCTTGGAGTTGATGGTAGTGGTGCTAGCAAGAGGGAAAAGTTTGTTGGCTTCTTGGAGGCAGTTGTTTGTCCAGTTAAGCGGACTCTTGAGTGGTGTTCTGGAAGTTGCAGTAAGGGTTGTTCTGCCTCTTGTGAGTGTTGGGCCTAGTCAGCTAAGGTACTTTGTGTGTTTGGCCTGGGAGTTGTTGCACCTTTGTAGTTGAGGGACCCCCCTTTGTATCAGTTGTGAGATGAGGTTGCACCATTGTGGCTGGATTAGGATTTTGACCTATTGAGGGATCCTTGCTGGTTAATGTAGCTTGTGCTCTGCCAGCCATTGTTGGTATTCTTGTTCTTGGTAGTTGGTGTTAACCGGGTAGTAGCGTCCCGTTTGTGAAGTTTCGGTGGAATGGTGCAATAAGCCTAAGCTAGAGGGTTAAGCCTGATTGTGTTATCGTTTGGACTTGTGAGATGTGTTTCATATTTGAGGCAAGCTTCGTTCCGTTGCTTGCATGGAGGTTAGTTTGGTGGAGGGAGCCCTCTGGGGCCCTGTTGATAGCTGGTTGACTTTTCAGTCAGTGATCTAGGTCGAGCTAGAGTTGAGTAGACCGGCGTAGTTATGCAGTGTGCGGATGGTTAGGCTACCGAGTTTGTAGCACTCAAGTTTTTGGTTTGTAGCCGACGTTTGGTTGAGGTGGTTGTGTGAGTTCGGATTTCTGGCGGGTTAGTTTCAGTAGCTAAAGCTCGCACCTCGCCCAGGTGGAGATGTCATTACTGTGGAGTAGTGGCATGGCAGTTTCGGGCTAGAGTCGTTGGCACCAGGATGTGGCAACAAAGGTTATTCTAGGCAGTGCGTTCAAGGACCGTGGTTCTGGAGAGCGTTTGTAGAGGCTTGTGAGCCGAGTGCAGTTCCTGTAGTGTTTTCACCCTCTGACCGATGGTCTTTTGGGAGGAGTGAGCCAGATCATTTAGAACTTGTTGCGAGTTGGTGTTTCCGTGGTTAGGTAGCGGAAGACCAGTGTTGGTTTTATGAGGTTGCTTTGGGTAGCAATTCCCAGCTGTTAGTTCTTATGGTTCCGTTGAGGCGTTGTATGATAAATGTTGCAGGTTCCTAGTGTTGTGAGAAAAGGTTGATGGTCGTCAGTTCTTTTGGGTCCTGAGTTGCTGCAGCTGACCAGTAGTGTAGTGCAAAAGTTTAGAGCTCGTATGTTGGTAGCCCAGAGCAGGCAGAAGTGTTACGCCGATGTACGGCGTCGAGTTTTAGAGTTCGAGGTTGGACAGTGCATGTTTTTTTTAAGGTTGCACCGATGTGAGGTGTGTTGAGGTTTGGTAAGCGAGGGAAGTGGAGTCCCCGTTTTGTTGGACCATTTGAGATGCTTGAGAGGATTGGCAGAGTTGTATATTTGTTAGCCTTTCCGCAGTTGATGTCAGTTGTGCATAGTGCGTTTCATGTATCGATGCTGAGGCAGTATGTGATGGACCCATCGCTCATTGTGGACTTTGAGCCTTTGCAGCTGAATGAGGATTTGAGCTTCGAGGGGAAGCCTGTGAGTATTCTGGTCTTTGAGATGAAGACGTTGCGTAATCGTGAGACCCGTTTGGTAAAAGTTCAGTGGAGGAGTCAGAGTTCTGAGGAAGCCGCTCGTGAGCGGGGAGGACGAGATGAGATTGCAGTATCCTGAGCTGTTTCAGTCTTAAGGACTTTCGAGGACGAAAGTCATAAAAAGGAGGGAATATTGTAACGGCCCAGGTTTTCATCCCGGTCTTCCAGGTATGCCCTAGGGGTATTTTGGTAATTTGGTCGGGCCGTCAAGGTCGTTTGTGTCTTTTTCAGTTGTTAAAATTATTGGATGGACTTAAGTGGGATTTTGATACTTTGTGGATGTGTTTGGGCATGGTGAGATGCAAAAGAAAATTGAGTAAAGATGTGTTTGTTGGGTTTCGAACCTGGGGTGCTAGGAAGTCGGGTGGGTGGAGTTGTCAGTTGAGCCACCAGGTAATCTTGTTACTCTTTCCGCGGCATATCTTGGTTAGCCTTGAGTCCTTAGGGTTTTGGAGCATTTGATTAAAAAGAAGGAAAAATAGGGTTGATGAGTTTCTTCTCCAAAACACCCATTGCCGCCCAATCCTTCTCTCCCAAGCCCCCTTGCCGAGCTCCATCTCCCAAGCAGCCACGTCGTTCGTTCGTCATCCCGGGTAAGAGTATCGTCTTCCTCTTCTTCTTCCGATTGGGTTCTTGTTGGCCGAGAGAAAAAAATGGCTGAGTTGTGTGTTTTGTAGCAGCAGTGCCAAGAGCCCGGCCAGCAAAGAACGCCAACAAACCCAAACCAAGAAAGATCACCCGATGTAACGGCCTGAGTTTTCATCCCAGTCTTCCAGGTATGCCCTAGGGGTATTTTAGTAATTTGGTCGGGCCGTTTATGTCTTTTTTCCAGTTGCTAAAATTATTGGATGGATTTATGTAGGTTTTTGGAAGGATTTGTGGTTTGGTTTGAGCAAGGTTTGGTGCAAAAGTAAAAATAAAGGAAATTAGCCGCAATGTAGGGTTTGAACCCGGGTCTCCTGGGAAGCTTGTAGAGATGTGTGCCAATTGAGCCATTAGGTGCTCTTGTTGCTCTTTCTGCATCACATCTTAGTTAACCTTGGATCTTTGGTGTTTGGTGCATTTGGTTAAATGAAATAGAAATTAGGTTTGTTGTGTTTTCTTCTCCAAAAGAGTTGTGGCCGCCCAAGCTTTCTCACAAGCTCTCCTTCCCGATTCTTCATCCTTGCAGCTCCCTTGGATCGTTCATCATCATTCCGGGTAAGTCTTCATCCTCTTCATCTTCTCGATTGGGTGTTCTTGTTGGCGAAGGTAAGGAGAAGAGCTTGTGTGTGTGTGTGTTTGTAGCAGTCGCCCGGCATGCCCAGATCTGCCAAAGCAAGCCGAGCCGCCTGGATCGCCTAGCAAGCAAGCCCAGCTGCCAGATCGCGCAGCAGAAGAGAGCACTGAGCCGCCTGCACCGCACCGCCCGCGCCGTCGCGGCCGCGCGCGCGACTCGCTGAGCGGCGCGCGCGCGCGCGCGCTCGCGCGCGCGCGCTCGCTCGCGCTCGCGCGGCGTGCGCGCGCATCGCCGTCGCGCGCCAGCGCGCCAGCTGCCTCGCTCGCTTGCTCGCGCTTGCCGCGCGTCGCTGCTCCCAGATAGCCGTCCGCGCGCGCGCTGCCGCCCCGCCGCCTCCGCCGCCGTCGGCGCCCAGTGTGCGGTCCTCGCGCCATCAGCCCCTCTCGCGCGCGCGCTCGCGCCGCCAGCAGCAGCCCGCGTCTTTGCTGCGCTTCGCGTCGTCGTGTCGTGCCGTGTGTGTGAGTGCCCCGAGCCGAGCACTCGCTTGTTTTATTATATTTTTAGGGCTATGATTGTGATTTCTATTGTGTTTGTTAGGTTCTCGTTAGCTAGCTCGGGATCGATCGCGGCGTAGGATTTTTGTGTGTAGTTGCCTCCCGGCCAAGGTAAGGATTTCTTACCGGGGTTGTGTGGACCCTGCGATGTTCTATGTGATTGATGTTGTATGTTTGTTTGTGATTATCAGCATGTATAGTTTAGGTGCTCATTCGAATTTCTCGTGGCATGACTTCGTATGTTGTTCTTTCATGTTAGTCCATGCTAGGTTGTTCCGTTCGCATGCTCATATTCATTCTTGTTCTCGTAGTACCATGCTAGGTCTGTTGTATTCTTTCGAGCACGTATTGGATTGTTTTTTGATTGTTAAGGCGAGTTAGAATTGGTAGATAGCATCATCCGGGCCCGATGCATAAAGTATCTTGCATCTATGGCAAGGGCGTTCGAGACAGTTCTCCGCCCTTGACCCCGTGAGGGATTAGCTATCCCAACCGGTAGGCCCCGCAATCTTGGGTGAGGTGGTAGTCTTAGCGATGCCCCAGCGGTCGGGATGATGACTTGGCAATGCCTAGTCCCCGACGGTAAGCACGTCCTCGGTGTGTTCGGTAGTAGCCCTTGATTGCCACCTGTTAAGGTAAGGACGGCTTCTGGTGTAAGCCTACCACGACCGTTCCTTAGCCTCAGTGCGGTGGTACAGTGACATAGTTCACGTGTCCAGTCTCACACCCTATGTCGGTGACACCGATCCGGAGATTTAGTTAGGCGTGGTATCCGGATATGGGCGGCTTGCCACTAGACCCGGCACCCCCATAGTCTGTGGGAAGCACGCGGTGCATGCTTACGCTCATTCTGGCACGACCGGAGAGCTCCTCGGGATCTTGAGCTAGTGTACCTTTCGGACGTCGGCGAGAGACAGCGGTGAGGCCGAGACTTGGTTCTCGTATAGGCGTATTGTGTGGTGTGGATCATTAGGACTAAGACCACGAGTTGGCATCCGAGGTCCAAGTGTGGACTTAAGCTATGTGCTCTATTCTCGTGTTTATATTCGTAGCTTGCATACACTCATCTAGATGACCATGTGCATCGTATTGTACCCCGGTTGGGGATTCTTCTTGAGTAATTCGTTACTCACCCTTACTTATCTTCCAGGTAACCATGGCGCGAGGCGGATGGATGGTGAAGGAGGAGCTATGATCATGGGAACGTCTTTCGTCGTCTCGACTTTTTATTTCTATGACTCTTGTCTTTCATTTTCCCCGAATGCATGTAGCACGACACGGAGCCCTAGGATGTTTTCTCAATGATTTTGTGGATTCCCGCTTTATTGAATTTGAGAATGTTCCAAATGTTTTAATAAATCTCTCGATCGAGTGTACGTTTTGGAAATGTATTTGCCTTGAAACAGTTTCAAACAAACTATATTGATTTCTGATTGAACCTTGATTGTTTTGTTTTAATTGGGAATCTGAAAACTTATTTGCATATTGTCCTTTCCTTTGAATGCATGCATTGGGGTAAAGGCCTATTTAGAGCCCTTTTGGGTCGGGTCTTTACAACCAGGCACTCAGACGCCAAGCCTGGCATGCCCAGACGCCCATCGCGTCACCTGCCCAGCGCCAGCGCGCCCGTGTCGTGTCGCATAGCCCGTCCGCACCAGAGCGTCCCGTGACGCCTGGCGCTCGTTCGCGTCTGTCGCAGACGCCGTGCCCAGCGCTGTCCGCCCGCGCCTACCCTACTGTCTCGCGCGCGCGCAAATTCGCCGCCCGCCCATGAGCGCCCAATAGTACTTTGCCGTGCTGCACTTGTCCGTCCGTCGTCGCAAGGCCGTCTGCCGTGTGAGTTGCTCCCGAGCCGAGCCCTATTTGTTTTATTATATTTAGGCCTATAGATTGTGATATTGTTGTGCTTGATAGGTTCTCATTAGCTAGCTCGGGATCGATCGCAGCTTAGGATTCTTGTGTGTAGTTGCCTTCTGACCAGGTAAGGATTTCTTACCGGAGTTGTGTGGGCCCTGCGATATTATATGTGATTGTTGTTTATGCTTGTTGTGTTTATCAGCATGTTTAGTGATAGGTGCTCTGCTCTGAATTCCCGACTGGCATGATTTCTTATGTTGTTTCTCATGTTAGTCCATGCTAGGTTGTTCCGTTCTGGCATGCTCGTTATCTGTTCTTGCTTCGTAGTATCATGCTAGGTTCGTAGTATCATGCTAGGTTCGTAGTATCATGAGGTGGATTATTCCGGAGTAAGACCCTGAGATGGCATCCGAAGTTTATGTGTGGATTTAAGCTATGTGCTCTCTTCTGTGTTTATATTCATAGCTTGCATACCTTTCTGCTAGATGACCATGTATATCGTATTGTACCCCGGTTGGGGATTCTTACTGAGTAATTCGTTACTCACCCTTATTTTGTGGTTTTCCACAGGTAACCATGGTGCGAGACAGGATGGCTGAAGGAGGAGCTGTGATCATGGAAACCCGTTGTCCGAACTCTGAGTTTATGTCTATGATTCTTTGTGTTTTATTTTCCTCTGAATGCATGTAGTTGGGCACGGTGCCCTTGGTTGTTTTCTGACTGCTTTTCCGGATTCTAGCACTGTTGTAACTAATGGAAAGTTTTGAATGTTTTAAATAAATCTCTGATCAGAGTGAGTTTTGGAAATGTATTTGTCTTGGAACAGGTGCTTGGAAACAGGGACAGGTTTCAGGAATTTTGTATTGACTTTTTAAATGGATGTTGTATGTTTTAGTTTTCACTTAGAATCTGAAAACCATTCTTGCATTTTGTCTTAACTTTTGGATGCATGCATTGAGGTAGAGGCCCATTTTAGGACCCCATTCGGGTCGGGTCTTTACACACGCTGAGGTCGTGTCGACTGTCGGGGACAAGGCAATGCCTCGTCATTCCCCCGACCATTGGAAAATTTAACAGTCTGCCACCCTCACCCAAGATTACGACTGGGCTGCCGTTAGGGTTAGCTAAACCTTAACGACGGATCAAGGACGGAGTACTGCCTCGCGCATCCCTGCCACGGATGCAAGTTACGTTATGCATCCTCGCCCGGATGATGCTACCTATCATGACACTATGCTATAAACAGCTAACAAATACATACTAACACATGCTCAGCAGAATCAACGAACTTAGCATGGTACTACGAAACAAGAACAGAATACGAACATGCAAGAACAGAACAACCTAGCATGGAACTAACATGAGAATAACCACGAAAAGTCATGCCAGTCGGAAATCAGAACAAAGCACCTAATAACTAAACATGGTAGTAATCATAAACAGGCATACAAACAACAATCACAGCAATATCGCAGGGTCCACACAACTCCAATAAGAAATCCTTACCTGAATCAGAAGACAAAACAATCACACAAATGGACACTAGAGCTGCAAACGAACACGGGCTAGCTAACGGAAACCTAACAATCAAATAGTAATTAAATTACTAACTATAGGCCCTAAAATAAGATATGAAACAGAAGCTCGGGCTCCGGAGCAACTCACGCCGATCGGCCAAGCACCAAGGGTGTCTCGGCTGCAAGGCACACTGCAAGGAAGTTGGCGCGTACACGGCTGCTGGGCGCGTTGGCGTGCACCGGCGAACGGCTCGACGAGGGCCTGCTGCTGCGCGGAAAATAGCGCGCGCGCGGTGCGGGCTGGCGTGAGCTAACTACAGGCGTGATCGGTGAGCAAGAGCTGCAGCTCGCTGGGAGTCGGGCGGCGTCGCGAGGGCGTGTAGGCGCCAGCGAACGACAACAGGAGCGGGCTCGCTGGGCGCGAAGGCGAAGGGCTGCCTGTGCGGCTTGCTGCGACGAGGGTTGGGCTTGCGGCTTCGCATGGGCGATGCGAGCTGCACAGATCGGCAACTGGGTGTTCGACCTGGGTTGCGATGCCACGATCGATGAGTAGCGATGGCGCGATCGATGGGCAGCGATGGCGGTGCAGATCGGCGACGGGGCGTGCGTGCGGCTGGGAGGTGGATGAGCGGCTGTAAGGGGCTGTCTCGGCGGGGCAAAACACACACACACACACAAAACTTAGAGCTTGGCCAGCAAGAGATCGACAACAACAACCCTGGAGGTAGGATCGAACAAGAAGAGTCACTTACCTGGAATGGTCGATCGACGAAGGCTCTCAGGAGATGGTGGAATCGCAAACTGCACAGGAGCTTAGGGAGAACGGCAAATTGGTCTTGGGATTTGGGAGGGAAAAGAATAAAACCTATTTTATTAAATAATCCCACTTAAGTCCTGAAACCACGGCCAAACAATTAACCTGTGGAAAGAGAATCAGAAATCACTTGCAGGCCAACTGGCAAAGCCCTACTACTATCTAACCAGGCCAGCCTGGTTCAAGCCTCAGCTGCTCCACCTTTATTCCGGCAAGACCCCAACTTTTTATTTTTGCAACTCCCAACACTCAAACTCAAACGAAATGCTACCAAACCCCAACTGTGAACAACCAAGAATATAATTAGCTGAGAAAAGACAGAAACAGCCCTACCAAATTACCAAAATATTCTTAGGACAAGCCTGGAAGACCGGGATGAAAACCTGGGCCATTACAGTATTCCCTCCTTTTATGACTTTTGTCCCCGAAAGTCCTTAAGACTGGAACAACTCAGGATAGTGAAATCTCATCTCGTCCTCCCGTTCCCAAGTAGCCTCCTCAATACTCTGACTCCTCCACTGAACCTTTACCAAATGGATTTCTCGGTTACGCAACGTCTTAGCCTCAAAGGCTAGAATCCTCACAGGCTTCTCCTCAAAGCTCAAATCCTCATTCAGTTGCAAAGGCTTAAAGTCTACAATGTGTGACGGGTCCGGCACATACTGCCTCAACATCAATACGTGAAAAACACTGTACACTGCTGACAACGACGGAGGTAAGGCTAACCGATACGCAACTCTGCCAATCCTCTCAAGAATCTCAAACGGACCAACAAATCTGGGACTGAACTTCCCTCGTTTACCAAACCTCAGAACACCACGCATCGGTGCAACCCTCAGCCATACATGCTGTCCTACCTTAATCAACAAGTCCCTGCGCCGAACATTGGCGTAACTTTTCTGCCTGCTCTGTGCTGTCAAGATACGAGCCCTGATCTTCTGCACTACAGCATTAGTCACCTGAAGCAACTCATGACCCAAAACCTGTCTATCTTCAACCTCTTCCCAGAATACAAGAGACCTGCAGCGCTTACCATATAAAGCCTCGAATGGAGCCATCTGGATCGTCGACTGATAACTGTTATTGTAAGCGAACTCCATCAGATACAAGTACTTGTCCCAACTGCCCGAGAAGTCCAACACGCAGGCTCTCAGCATATCCTCAAGAATCTGGTTCACCCTCTCAGTCTATCCATCTGTCTGAGGGTGAAAAGTCGTACTAAAGCTGCACTTGGTGCCTAAGCCTTTCTGGAGAGCTCTCCAGAAATGGGAAGTGAACTGCGAATCACGGTCCGACACAATTCTCACAGGCACACCATGGTAACGGATAATCTGGTCCAAAAACAACTGTGCCCACTGTTCCACGGTATAAGTGTCTCTACCAGGAATGAAGTGTGCGCTCTTAGTCAAGAAGTCAACAATCACCCAGATCTGAGTAAACCTCCTCGGTGTCCTCGGCAACCCAGAAATAAAGTCCATGGAGATCTCTTCCCATTTCCACTGAGGAATGCTCAGCGGCTGCAACAAACCGGCTGGCTTCTGCCTAGGTGCCTTCACTTGATGACAAGTAAGACACCGGCTGACAAATTCTCCAATGTCTCTCTTCATGCCAATCTACCAGAACGTCTTCTTAAGATCCTGATACATCTTGGTACCCCCGGGGTGCCAAGCAAACGGTGAACTGTGAGCCTCTAAAAGCAACTCTGCTCGCAGTCCTGCAACCTTCGGTACACACAACCGGCCTCTATAAGTCAACCCACTATCTGGTAAATACACTGTAACGGCCCAGTTTTCCATTCCGGTTTCCCAGGTACTCTCGGTTCAGTATTGGGGCAATCGGTTGGGCCGTTAGAGCTTTATAACCTTTAAGGGTATTTTGGTCTTTCTGCTCCCCCAGAGGTTGAGGATTTTCGTGGCTTGTGGTCATTTCGGCCTTCGTTGAGACTTGATTGATGTTGGTAGCAAGACCCAAGGAGTTTGGGTTAGTTGTTTTGAAGTTTGGAGGCATTCCGGATTAATGGCAGAATTAATTGAAAATTAAATGGTTCCATCGGGATTTGAACCCTTGCCCTAAATGGTGAATTTGGAGTTTTAGAAAAGAGTCTTAATTAAAAAGAAAAAGGTTGCTTTAGCCGGGACCCGCAAGAGGAAGCCTTGGGAAGGGAATTTAGGTCTCCTAACCTATTTAAAATAGGGAAAAGAAGGAAAATCAAGAAAACTCCTATTTTTCCCCTTGTTTAGCCGCACCCCATCTCTCTCTCTCTCTCTCTCTCTCTCTCTCCAAAAAGTCGAGCCAAACACCCTAACCGAGCCACCCAGCCGCACCACACAGCCGAGCCACCCCCGCCCACACCACCCACCACACAGCCAGCCGGCGCACTGATGATGCACCGCCTAACCCCTGCACCGCTGAGCCGCTCGGCCCCTACCTCGCCCAGCCGTCGCACGTCTGCAGTCCAGAAGCCCCACCGTCGCCGACGCCCAAAGACCGCCCAGCGTCACCGCAGCGCCAGATCCGTCGCTGCAGTGCGCGACACGCCCAACAGTCCAGACGCTCGCCCGCGCGCCAACCCAGCGAGACCGCTCGCTCGCGCGTCGCCTACGCAGCTAATCGCCCGCGCGCTGCCCCGTCGTCCAGACGTCGTGCCGCACGCCCGCTCCTGCCCCTCCGCTCGCCTTGCCGCGTGCCCGAGCCAGCGCCAGCGCCCCAGCCGCTCCAGCAGCTCCCAAAACTGCCCCCTTGCTGCCGAGACCCCGTGTCTTCTCGGTTGGTAATTCCCGAACCTATCCCTTTTAGATTTTTTTAAGTCTGCTGGTCTTTGTATATTTATTTAGGATGCTTTTAATATGCCTAGGTTGCTCGAGTTCGTTTTAAAGTTCGAGGGTCTTGCTTGACTCGTGATAGCTTTTTCCACTTATTTCCAAGTAAGGATTTCTTACCGTGGTTGTGTGGACCCTGCGATGCTTTCTTGATTGTGCCTTATATGCATGTTTACTTGTATGAACATGATTAGTGGATAGGACAGCTTGTGATTGCACTCTTGCTAGCATGTTTGCCTGTTTGTACATGTTAGTGCCATGCTAGGATTGTTCTTCCAGCATGCTTGAGATTTCTGCTTTAAGTTCGTAGTATCATGCTAGGTTATGTATGATTGATGATGATTATGTATGTTTAGCCAGGAATCGTTTACTCTATACTCTAGCTAGTGTAGTAGGGCTGTCATCATCTAGAGGCTGAGAGCGGACATAACGTACCTTGTCCCCACCGGTCGGGAGTAGAGCGAAGCATAACGTACATTGCTTCTTCCTCGTGACCAATGAGGATTAGCTACCTCATTGGCATAAGCCTAGTTTGTAGCCTGCTAGAGCGGAACCCTGCCAACGGTGCTATCAATAATCCGCTATCTGATCGAAGGCTGAATTGTCAACTGAGCTACTCTAGCGGTAACCTCACCCAACAACACTGCAACCTCGGCCCGCTCGAATTCTTTTCTCAAACAGTACTGGGAACTCAACAACGTCGCAGAGGGTGACGTCTTCCTACTCAACGCATCAACCATAACATTGGCTTTACCCGAATGGTACAAAATCTCGTAGTCATAATCTTTCACTAACTCTAACCATCTCCTTTGCCTCATGATCAACTCCTTACGAGTAGCAGTACTTGAGACTCTGGTGATCAGAAACATCTGAATCCGCTCACCGTACAGGTAATGCCTCCAAATCTTTAACGCAAACACTACAGTTGCCAACTCCATATCAGGAGTTGGGTAGTTCTGCTCATACGGTTTCAACTCACGAGAAGCGTAAGCAATTACCTTCCCATGCTGCATCAACACACATCCTTACCCAAACTTGGAAGCATCGTTGTAGACTACGAAACCACCTGTCCCCTCCGAGACTGCTGACACTGGTGCTAAAGTTAAACTGCGCTTGAGCCTGGCAAAGCTCTCATCACATTTACCATCCCAAACAAACTCGACACCCTTCCTCGTCAGACTAGTGAGGGGCGAGGCTATGGCGGAAAAGTCCTTGACGAACCAACGGTAGTAACCTGCCAAACCCAGTAAGCTGCGAACCTCGAAAATTGAAGTCGGCTTGGCCCACGAACTCACTGCCTCAATCTTCGCGGGGTCCACGGCTATACCATCTCTCGACACCACTTGACTTAGAAAGGCCACCTGCTCCAACCAGAAGTCACGCCTGGAAAACTTCGCATAAAGCTGGTTTTCCCTCAAAGCTGCCAATACTCGCCTTAAGTTTTCTGCATGATCCTCCTTAGTCCTCGAATAGACTAGAATGTCGTCGATGAACACTATGATGAAGCTGTCCAAAAATGATTTGATCACCCTATCCATCATGTCTATGTACGCTGCTGGGGCGTTAGTCAAACCGAAAGACATGACCACAAACTCGTAGTGACCATATCTAGACCTGAAAGCTGTCTTAGGAATTTCGGCATCCCTGATCCGCAACTGATGGTAATCGGACCTCAAATCTATCTTGGAGAACACGGAAGCTCCCTGAAGCTGATCAAACAAGTCATCAATACGAGGCAACGGGTACTTATTCTTCACGGTAACCTTATTAAGCTCACAGTAATCTATGCACAGGCACATCGAACCATCCTTCTTTACAAACAGAACTAGTGCTCCCCACGGGGACACACTCGGTCGGATGAACCCTCGATCTAACATCTCCTGCAACTGAACCTTAAGTTCCTTTAGCTCTGCTAGTGTCATGCAGTACGGAGCCTTCGAGATAGGGAGGGTCCCTGGCTCGAGCTCGATTGTGAAGTCAACCTCTCTCTGCGGGGGCAACCCTGGTAACTCATCAGGAAACACATCCGCAAACTCTCGCAGACGACCGTGCACGATCAGCGATCGGCGAGGGGCGGCTCTCCCCATACAACTTGTCTAGGTAGCCCCGAGCTCCAAGAGCTAACAGACGACTAGCTTTCAAAGCTAAGACTATCGGCTGGCAAACTCCACCCTGGACGAAACTTAAAGCTGGGTCGACCCGACGGCCTGAACACTACTTCTTTCTGGTGGCAGTCGATCAACGCGTGGTTAGCAGCTAACCACTCCATGCCAAGTATCACATCAAAGCCACTCATAGGCAGGACTATGAGCGTAGCTACAAGTGACTCTCCGGATATCTCGATCCGGCCATCCTTAACCTTATCTCTAGCTAACATACTTACTCCCGAATGAGTTGCAACTGACAACTCAAATCCTAGGGGCTCTAATCTCAAACTAGCATGCTCAGCAAACACAACATATATAAATGAATGTGTAGAACCGGAATCAAACAAAACAAATGCGCAGTGATCCAAAACAAGTAGCGTACCTACCACAGCGGCGTCTGTACGCTCGGCCTCCTGTCGGGTCGTAGCAAAAACGACTGACTCGCTGCTTGCAGACTTTGAATCGCCAGAGTTGGTTGGTTACAAAAACGGGCCAGGTGCCCCTCTTTACCACAACAGTAACATAATCTGGACTCTGCCTGACAAACTCCAGTGTGAGCCTTCCCACAAGTAGCACATGGGGGAATCTGTCTAGGACTGCTCTGCTGGCGAGGATGGAAGCGAGCTGGAGCTCTACGCTGATCTCGGTTCTGATACTGTCCTTGGCGGCGCTGGCCGCCACCTCTAAAGTCAAACTTCCTCTTCTGCCCTGATGAGGCTGGGGAAGGACGCTGAACTGGAGCGGCGACCAACTGCTCGACCGGGTACTTTTTCGTTATAGATAGTCGCAAAATGCACGGCCTTAGCATAAGTGTCGGGGCTCGTGCTCGATCTGTAAGAACGACACAAATACTGGTCCTAAACCTAGGTTCTCACTCAGCATGCAAGTTAAATATTTCAACAAGCGGTTTAGTGCTCATATTTAAAACTTTTCAAAACATTTGAGAATGGGGAACACTTAAAACATAACCAACAATTTTCATTAAGCAAAACCAACAAAGTAAAAAAAAAACAAGCCTGGCCATTATTTATAAAAGAACATTCAAAACAGTTTAAACAACTTTTAAACAACATTCCCCTAGGACTCCTGTCCATCTACATGTTGAACAAATAATGCAATTATTAAACGACAGAGTGCCGGCAGCCCCCATGATCAAACAGCTCCCTCCGCTAGCCGTCCCGGTGTTGTCCCAAGTTACCTGGTGGAAAACCACAGAAATAAGGGTGAGTATAAACATACTCAGTAAGAATCCCCAACCGGGGTACAATACGATACATCAGTCATCTAGCACCCTAGTATACATGCAAACAAATACGAGCTCAGAAACAGCAACCTGGCTCAGGCTAACCATCGATCTAGAAATTGCCTATTCAAGGACTTATTACCACAACCTACACTAGGTTCTACACATTGATGCCCATCGGGGTCTTACACAACCTAGGATGCAATGATGCACATCGGGGTCTTACACATAAGGATGCCCATCGGGGTCTTACTCCTGCTAGACTTAGTGATGCCCATCGGGGACTTACACACAAGGATGCCCATCGGGGTCTTACTCCACAAACCAAATGATGCCCATCGGGGTCTTACACATACGGATGCCCATCGGGGTCTTACTCCTCAAATCAATGATGCCCATCTGGGTCTTACACATACGGATGCCCATCGGGGTCTTACACCTCTAGCTATCAATGCTGCCCAACGAGGTCTTACACATCTAGGATGCCTATCGGGGTCTTACTCCAGCTATCAAATCGGTGATGCCCATCGGGTCTTACACACACGGAATGCCCATCAGGGTCTTACACCTCTAGCTATCAATGCTGCCCAACGGGGTCTTACACATCTAGGATGCCCATCAGGGTCTGTAAGAACCCGAACCAAAACACGGTCCTAAACCTAGGTTCTCACTCAGCATGCAAGTTAAATACTTCATCAAAGCGGTTTAGTGCTCATATTTAAAACCTTTCAAAACATTTAAAAGCGGGGCACTTAAAACATAAACAACAACCTTCATTTAAGCAAAGCCAACAAAGTAAAACAAGCACGGCAGTGTTTATAAAATCATACAATACAATTTAAACAACTTTTAAAAACGTCCCCCTAGGACTCCTGTCCGTCTCATCTTGAACAAATTATGCAAACAATAAAAGACAGAGTGTCGGCGGCTCCCATGATCAATCGGCTCCTCCGCTAGCCGTCCCTGTCTTTGTCCCAAGTTACACAGTGGAAAACCACGAGAAATAAGGGTGAGTATAAACATACACACAGAAGAATCCCCACCAGGGGGTACAATACGATACATCAATCATCTGGCACCCTAGTATACATGCAAACAGATTACCAACACAGATCATAGCTCAACGAGCTTACAAGCGAGAATCTGGAATCCTCGGAAGTCTCCTTCTTTCGGCCTAATGATTGGCTCTCATAACCAATCCGGGACATCTCCGAGGGTCTTTCTCCTCGGCCAATTGATCACTCAAAAACCGATCCCAAAGATGTCCGACACCTCGAGGGTCTTTCTCCTCGACCATATGATCACTCAAAACCAATCCCAATGGGTGTCCTCAAGGGCCTTCTTACCCTCGCGCTAATAAACTGGACTACCGGGAGAGTACCCAAGTCCGGCTCTAAAGCAGAAGGAAGGAACGATGTACTCACGAACATTAGCCCGGGAGCTCTCCGACCGGCGCGACTAACGTGTCTTGCGCGCACACCGCATCTTCGCTGAACCGGCGTAAATGTGGGGCCTAAGTACAAACTCACGCGGGCGTGCACGCATGCCTAAAGACTCGGAAGCGGTGTCACCGCGAACACGAGTGAGTGCGAGGCCCTCGGCACTCATCTGTGCGGACTGTACCACCGACTGAAGCTAAGAACCGGCCAAGGCGGGCTTGCACCATTGGCGTGGTTCCGCTCTAGCGAGCTACAAACTAGGCTTATGCCGATGTGGTAGCTAAATCCACATCATTCGCCGGGGAAGCAATGCATGTTATGCTTCGCTCTACACCCGACCGGTGGGGACAAAGTACGTTATGTCCGCTCTCAGCCTCTGGATGATGACAAACCCTACTATACTAGCTAGGAGTACAAAATAACTGATTCCTGGCTAAACATACATATCAACATCAATCACACATAACCTAGCATGATACTACGAACTTAAAGCAAGAATCTCAAGCATGCTGGAAGAACAATCCTAGCATGGCACTAACATGTACAAACAGGCAAACATGCTAGCAAGAATGCAATCACAAGCTGTCCTATCCACTAATCATGTTCATACAAGTAAACATGCATATAAGGCACAATCAAGAAAGCATCGCAGGGTCCACACAACCACGGTAAGGAATCCTTACCTAGAAGCAAGCAGAAATAACTTTCACAATCAAATAGCGACCCTCGAGTTTTAAAGCGAAACCGAGCAACCTAAGCATTTTAGCAAAAGCAACCTAATTAAATAAATAAGCAGACCAATGACCTAGTGCCCAAAGGAGAAAAGTCTCGGAATTACCGACCGAGAAGACACAAGGTCACGCCCCAACTCGCACGGCAGGGCAGGCTGTCCGTCTGCAAGGACAAGCAGGGCGTGCTGGCGCTGGGCACTGGCACTGGGCGTTGGGGCGCTGTATCGGGCGCTGGCGCTGAGCGCGAGGCGAGGGACGAGCAGACGCGGGCCGCCGCAGCAGCAGCGAACACGCTTCGTCGGGCACGCTGGCGAGACATCGGGTTCGCGAGAGGAGATAGCGGCGGCGCGCGTCTGGGCGGCAGCGAGCGGAGCGGCGCGGCGCGTCTGGACGGCCTGGTGCGGAACGGCGCGGCGCGTCTGGACGGCTCAGTGCGGAATAAATGGCGTGGCGCGTCGGGCGCACCTAGGCTGAAGCGGCACGGAGCGGCGCTGGCGGCACGCGTGGGCGACGGCAACGAAGCGCGCGCGGCAGGCGGCTTTGGTGCGAGGCGGCGCGGCACGTCTTGGCGACCTGGTGCGGGGCGGTGCGGCGCGACTGGGCGGAGTGGCTGGACTGTGCGGCGCGGCCTAGTGCAGAGCGGCTGGGCATGGGCTGAGTAGGGCTGGTGCGGGGCGGCTGGGCTGGGCTTTGGCTCGGGTTGGCGCTGCTAGGGCTGGTGCGGCTAGGGTTGGGTTTTCTTGGTGAGGTCGGCAAGGAGAGAGAGAGAGAGAGAGAGAGAGAGAGAGATTGCAAAACAAGGGGAAAGGGACTTTCTTGATTTTCTTCCCTTTTCCTAATTTAAATGGGTCTAAAATCCCTTCCCAAAGCTTCCTCTTTCAAAACCCGGCCCAAACAAACTTTTCTTTCTAATAAAACTCTTTTTCCTTCAAACTCCCAAACCATTTAGGGCAAGGGTTCAAATCCCAAAGGGAGCACTCAAAAACCCATTAATTTTGCCAATAACTAAAATACCTCCAAACTCCCAAACAACTTGCCCAAACCTCTTGGGTCTTGCAACCAACAACCACCAAACTTCGACGAAGGCAGGAAAGGCTCTGAAATCTTGAAAATCCTCAAACCCTGACCGGGGGCAAAAAGACCAAAATACTCCTAAGGGTTAAAACAACTCTAACGGCCCATCCGAACAACCGAATAATGACCCGAAATCACAGGTGGTAAGGAAATAGAAAAATCGGGCGTTACGGTGGTCTTACTCGGCTAGGATCACAGAGATGCCCATCGGGGTCTTACACTCCCTAGCAACCTTATGATGCCCATCGGGGACTTACACATAAAGCCAGCAGTGTAGTGCCCATCGGGGACTTACATACACTAGTTCCGCATTGGTGCCCTTCGGGGACTTACCCAAGCGAGACTTAAACTAGTAACTCCTAACGGTCTCATAAGTACAGGAATACCAACTAGGCTAACAATCAGACAATCAACATTACTTGTCTAACCCTAGCATGAGACTAACAGGATACGAACAGGAAACATGGATATGCCACGATAAGAAGAATCCTTAGCATGATACTACAAACTGAAGCAGGAATCAAAAGCATGGTGGAAGAACAAACCTAGCATGGCACTAACATGAACAACAAGCAAACATGCTAGCAAGAATTCAAACATAAGTTGTCCTATGGCTAACATGCTCATAACAGTAACCAAGCATACAAAGCACAATCCTGAAAGCATCGCAGGGTCCACACAACCACGGTAAGAAATCCTTACCTGGTAGTAAGCAGAAAATAAAAATCACAACCAACAAGCGACCCTCGAGCTTCTAAGTGAACCCGAGCAACCTAAGCAATCAATAAAGTCATCCTAATTAAACAAACAACAACTAACATCTTAAGGTCCAAAAGAGTGGAGGCTCAGGAATTACCAATCGAGAAGGCACTAGGCCTTGACCCCAAACACTCGGCAAGCAAGCTCTCGGCAAGGCTACAAGCATCGGCAGGTGTGCGGAAAGACAGGCTTCACCGCACGTGTGAGAGGCCGCTGGCGGCTTTAGCGGGCGGTGGCAGAGGCCGCGCTGGGCGTCTTTGGTGCGGCAGGCCGCATTCGCTGGGCTTTGTTGGTGCTGCGCAGAAGGGTTGCGCGCGCAAACGGCTCGCACTAGAGGATACGGGCTCTGGCTGCGCGCGGACGGGCGACGGCAACGCTGGCGCGCAGATGCGGACGAGCGCGCGCGGGAGATCGGAGCGACGCAGCGCTGGTTGTGCGCGACTCAGAAGATGACGTGCGGGCGCTGGGCGCGATGCGGGCGACGACGTGCGAGCGTTGGCCGATGGCTGCGACCGCTGCGATGGGGCTGGTGCACGGGCGAGCGGCCGGGTCCGATGCGCTGTTCTAGGCTCTTGGTTCTTGATTCTTGGGGAGACGGCAAGGTGAGAGGGAGAAATAAGGTTTTCTTGATTTCTTTTCCTTTTTCCTAATTTATTTAGGCTTGGTGATCTAAAATCCCTTCCCAGGGCTTCCCTCCTTCGAGTCCATGCTGAGACAATCTTTTCTCTTTAATTAAACTCATTTAAATCAAGCTTCCAAATCACCATTAGGTGAGGGGTTCAATCCCAATGGGAGCACTTTAATTAACATTAATTTTGCTAATACCCAAATCACCTCCAAACTTCCAAACAACTAGCACCAACTTCTTGGGTCTTGCAACCAACAACAATCAAGCCTCGATAAAGGGCAGGAATGACCCTAAAATCCTGAAAATCCACAAACCCTGACCGGGAAGCAAAAGACCAAAATACCCCTAAGGGTTAAAACAGCTTTAAAGGCCCAACCGAACAACCGAATATTGAATCGGAGACACCTGGGAAACTGGAATATAAAACTGGGACGTTACACTGACATCCTGGGATACACCCTGTCTCAGACCAGAAATAAACTTCATTATTTTCAGCTCAGGCGTGGCTATCAACTGCGGGGCAAAATAACCATACCCGGAGAATTTCCTCTCGTACTCCTCTATCGAGTCAGTCCCCTGCTTCAGATTCTGGAACAGCTCTACCATCTTTTCCTGGGCCTCCTCACTGATGTACTTGGCCTTAAACACTGTCTTGAAGAAATCCCAGGTGGCAGGTGATGACCCAGCTGGTTTCTCACTCAGAGTGAACTCTCACCACCATCTAGCTGTGCCCTCTAACACATGGGCTGCACAACGCGGTCTCTGGACATCGGGACACACCATAATCAGGAAGGTGTACTCCAGATGGGCAATCCACCAGATGGGCAATCCATCTGGCTGCTGCTAATGGATCTCCTAGGGCGTCGAACTTCTCTGGCTTCCACTTCACAAAATCTTTCAGCCATTTGCCAAGTTCCTCAGCTCCATCTTTCCCAACTGTCTCTGTGGCTGCACGCTCCTGTGGAGCTGATGGTGCTGCGGTGCCCTGCTGGAACATACGGGTTAGCTGCTCTATCTGGGCTCGGGACTCTTCCCATTGTGCGGCCAACATGGCCTGAGTCTCTGCTCTCTGGTCACTCAACAAACTGACCATCATGGCTCTCATAGAATCTGCAAACACTGTGTAAGAACCCGACCTGAAATACGGTCCTAAACCTAGGTTCTCACTCAACATGCAAGTTAAATATGTTAACAAGCGGTTTAGTGCTCATGTTTAAAACTTTTCAAAACATAAAGAATGGGGAACACTTAAAACATAACCAACAATTTTCATTAAGCAAAACCAACAAAGTAAAAACAAGTCTGGCCATTATTTATAAAAACACTCAAAACAGTTTAAACAACTTTTAACAACGTTCCCCTAGGACTCCTGTCCATCTACATGCTGAATAAATAGTGCAAATAATAAACGATAGAGTGCCTGCGGCTCCCATGATCATGCAGCTTCCTCCACTAACCGTCCCGGTGCTGTCCAAAGTTACCTGGTGGAAAAACCACAGAAATAAGGGTGAGTATAAACATACTCAGTAAGAATCCCAAGCCGGGGTACAATACGATACATTAGTCATCTAGTACCCTAGTATACATGCAAACAAAATACGAGCTCAGAAGCAACAACCTGGCTCAGGCTAACCGCCATTCTAGAACTTTCCTATTCAAGGACTTACTACCTCAACCTACACTAGGTTCTACACCTTGATGCCCATCGGGGTCTTACACAACCTAGGACGCGATGATGCCCATCGGGGTCTTACACATAAGGAAGCCCATTGGGGTCTTACTCCTGCTAGACTCAATGATGCCCATCGGGGACTTACACACAAGGATGCCCATCGGGGTCTTACTCCACAAACCAATGATGCCCATCGAGGTCTTACACATACGGATGCCCATCGGGGTCTTACACATACGGATGCCCATCGAGGTCTTACACCACAAATCAATGATGCCCATCGGGGTCTTACACATACGAATGCCCATCGGGGTCTTACACCACAAATCAATGATGCCCATCGAGGTCTTACACATACGGATGCCCATCGGGGTCTTACACCACAAATCAATGATGCCCAACGGGGTCTTACACATCTAGGATGCCCATCGAGGTCTTACTCCAGCTAGGAACACAGAGATGCCCATCGGGGTCTTACACTCACTAGCTACATTATGATGCTCATTAGGGACATACACATAATGCCAACAGTGTAGTGCCCATCGGGGACTTACGTACACTAGCAACGCATTGGTGCCCATCAGGGACTTACCCAAGCGAGACCTAAACTAGTAACCCCTAATGGTCTCCTAAGTACAGGAACACAAACTAGCTTAACAATCAGACAATAAACATTACCTGTCTAACCCTAGCATGAACTAACAGATTACGAACAGGAACATGGGTATGCCAGAATAAGAAAAATCCCTAGCATGATACTACGAACTTAAGCAGGAATCAAAAGCATGTTGGAAGAACAAACCTAGCATGGCACTAACATGAACAACAAGCAACATGCTAGCAAGAATTCGAACACAAGTTATCCTATGGCTAACATGCTCATAACAGTAACCAAGCATACAAGGCACAATCCTGAAAGCATCGCAGGGTCCACATAACCCCGATAAGAAATCCTTACCTGGATCAAGTAAGAAAGCAATCACTACAAACAAACAAGTGACCCTCGAGCTTCAAAGTGAACTCGAGCAACCAATCGAGAAGGCACTAGGTCTCGGCCCAACTCTCTCGAAAAAATGGGCTCTCGGCGGCAAGTGGGCAGGCAGTCGTCGTGGGGCGGGCAACAGTCGGGCGCTGCTGGGCACATCGGGCGTGGAGAGAGGATGCTTGTAGCAGAGACGCGCGCTGAGCTGGGGCGCTGAAGCGTGGAGCTACGCGCGGATGGGCTCTAGGGCGCGGGCGTATAGACGCGAACGAGCGATGCAACGAGCTCGCTGTAAAGACCCGACCCGAATGGGGTCCTAAAATAGGTCTTTACCTCAATGCATGCATTCAAAACTAAAGTCAATATGCAAGAATGGTTTTTTGGATTCTAAGTGAAAACTAAAACATACAAACATCCATTTAAAAAGTCAACATAAATTCCTGAAACCTGTCCCTGTTTCCAAGCACCTATTCCAAGACAAATACATTTCCAAAACTTACTCTGATCAGAGATTTATTAACAAACATTCACAACATCCAACAGTTACAATAGTGCTAGAATCCGAAAAAGCAGTCAGAAAATAACCTAGGGCTCCGTGCCCAACTACATACATTCAGAGGAAAATAAGACATACAGAATCATAGATAAAATTCAGAGTTCGACAGCTGGTTTCCATGATCACAGCTCCTCCTTCAGCCATCATGTCTCGCACCTTGGTTACCTGTGGAAAACCACAAAATAAGGGTGAGTAACGAATTACTCAGTAAGAATCCCCAACCGGGGTACAATACGATATACATGGTCATCTAGCAGAAAGGTATGCAAGCTATGAATATAAACACACACAGAGCACATAGCTTAAATCCACACATAAACTTCGGATGCCATCTCAGGGTCTTACTCCGGGATAATCCACCTCATGATACGATCCTATACGAGAAACAAGTCTCGGCCTCAGCCTGTCTACTGTCGATACGAAAGGTGCACTGGCTCAAGATCCCGAGGAGCTCTTCGATTGGCTCTGTAGTGAGCGTGTGCGCGCACCGCATGCTACTACAAACCATGGGGGGTGCCGGGTCTAGTGGCAAGCTGCCCAGGTCCAGTCACCATGCCTAACTAATCTCTGGATTGGTGTCACTGACTTAGGGGTGTGAGGACTGGACACGTGAACTATGTCAGCCTGTACCACCTCACCTGAGGCTAAGGAACCGGTCATGGTAGGCTTACACAAGGAAGCCATCCTTGCCCTAACAGGTGGCAATCAAGGGCTACGGCCGAACACGCTGAGGACGTGCCGACTGTCGGGGACAAGGCAATGCCATGTCATCATCCCGACCGTTGGGGCATTTAACACTCTGCCACCCTCACCCAAGATTGCAGGGCCTGCCGTTAGGGTTAGCTAAACCCTAACAGTGGATCAGGGACGGAGTACCGCCTCGTACGTCCCTGCCGTGGATGCAAGTTACGTTATGCATCCTGGCCCGGATGATGCTACCTATCTGAACTCTAAAACTATAACATCAACAGCAAACAATCCAATACGTGCTCAACAGATACAACGAACCTAGCATGATACTACGAAGCAAGAACAGATAACGAGCATGCCAGAACGGAACAACCTAGCATGGACTAACATGAGAAACAACATAAGAAATCATGCCAGTCGGGAATTCAGAACAGAGCACCTATCACTAAACATGCTGATAAACACAAACAAGCATACAAACAGCAATCACATATAATATCGCAGGGCCCACACAACTCCTGTAAGAAATCCTTACCTTGGTCGGAAGGCAACTACACACAAGAATCCTAAGCTGCGATCGATCCTGAGCTAGCTAATGAGAACCTAACAAGCACATCAATAATCACAATCTATAGGCCTAAACATAATGAAACAAATAGGGCTCGGCTCGGGAGCACTCACACGGCACGAGCGACACGGAGCCGGGCGCCGCCTTGGCGTCTGGTGTGCGGCAGGTTGCACGCCGATGAGCGATGGCACGCGGCGCGGGTTGCGCGAGCGCATGCAGCGATGGCATGGCACTGAAGCGCGGAGCTGCGCGCTGGCGCGGAGGAGCTACGGGCGAGACAAGGGCGCGTGGGAGCGGCGTGCAGACGAGAAGCGGGTGCGCGGGCGTGGGGTGCAGACGCGGACGAACGAACGTGGGCGTGCGGGCGCGAGCTCGGGTGGGCGATGGCGTCTGGTGCGTGCGATGGCTGCGACGGGCCTGCTGCTGGTGCGCGCGGCGAGGCGGCGGGCGACGAGCTCGCCGCTAGTGCGCGCGATGTGGCCGACGGCTCTTCTTTGGACTCCTCTCTCGCCAAATTTGCAACAAAACACACACAACACACCTCTTTTTTTTCACTCGGCCAGAAAGAACACCAAATGGAGAAGAAGAAGAGAACGATGAATCTTACCCGGAATGACGATCGAACCACGGAGCTGCTAGGGAGATGGAATTCGGCTTGGAGCTTGGGAGAGAATAGCTTGGGCGGCCAAGGAGCTTTTGGAGAAGAAACTCATCAACCCTAATTCCTTTTCTTTTAATCAAATGCACCAAAACCCCAAGGCCTCAAGGCTAACTAAGATATGCCACGGAAAGAGTGACAAGAGCTCCCAATAGCTCAACTGGCACGCAACCCAACAGACTTCCCAGAAGACCCGAGTTCAAATCCCAACAACAACACAATAATTCTTATTTTTACTTTTGCATCTCACATTGCCCAAACACATCCACAAAGTATCAAAATCCTACTTAAGTCCATCCAATAATTTTTAACAACTGAAAAAGACATAAACGGCCCTGAAGGCCCGACCAAATTACCAAAATACCCCTAGGGCATACCTGGAAGACCGGGACGAAAACTTGGACCTTTACACTCGCGCTGGGACGGCGCGCGGGCGGAGCGGCTGGGCTGCTGGCGATGTTGCGATGCAGGCGACGGACCTTCTTTGGCGGCGCATGGCGATCACTGGCGATCAGGGTCGCACGATGCAACTGTGGGGCGTGGCAGCTGGCGGCAGGGAGGCGGGGCTCGTCTTGTGGCGGGGCTGGGCTTGCGGCAGCGTGCGGACGAGGCAGGGTTGGGCGACGGCTAGTCTCGGCTGGGGCAGAAACACACACACAAACTCTCGGTTCTTGATTCTTGGAGAGATGGCAAGGTGAAAGGGAGAGAATGAGGGAGACGTGCGGCAAGAGCAAGGCTGAGATAGGGTTTCTTGATTTCCTTTCCTTTTTCCTAATTTAAGTAAGCTTTGGTGACCTAAAATCCTTTCCCAGGGCATTCCTCCTTCGAGTCCCAGCTGACGAGACTTATTTCCTCTTTAATAAAACTCATTTAAACCAAGCTTCCAAATCACCATTAGGTCAAGGGTTCAAATCCCAACGGAAGCACTTTAATTAACATTAATTGTGCTAATAACCAAACCACCTCCAAACTTCCAAACAACTAGCACAAACTTCTTGGGTCTTGCAACCAACAACAGTCAAGCCTCGATAAAGGGCAGGAATGACCCTGGAATCCTGAAAATTTACAAACCCTGACCGGGGAGCAAAAAGACCAAAATACCCCTAAGGGTTAAAATAGCTTTAACGGCCCAACCGAACCACCGAATATTGAACCGAAAGCACCTAGGAAATTGGAATAGAAAACTGGGTCGTTACACCCTGCTCCAAGAGCAGTCTCTCGAGGCTCTGTCGCCTCTACGCCTTCTCTAGGAAAAACAGGAGGAACTGTTGGTGGTACACCCTCTGTCTCAGCTTGGGACGATGTCCCAACGGTATCTGAACCAATCATGATACCCTGCCTTACTGCTCTCGAACCTCCTCTTCCAGTGCGGGTAGTTGGCATGCTGGCGATCTACACCCAAACCAACAACGAGTCAGAACCTGCTCGTCTCCGCTCTACACCACTAAACAAGGCATACACTAGATGTAAAAGTATTGTAAATTCTTAACCCTTTTCTAAAATAGTAAACTTAGGCGTACCTGCTGACTGTCAGAGTGTTGATGATCATGGAAAAACGACCTACAACAAAAGGTCAGTCTGCAGAATCTATGACTCTGATATTTGACGCCAACTGTAAAGACCCGACCCGAAAGAGGTCCAAATCTAGGTCTTTACTTCAATTCATGCTTTTAAAACATAAATACCTTATGCAAGATTGCCATCCAGATTCTGAATAAATTTAAAACCTCTTAAACATTCATTAAACTAGCAAGCGTGAAAACAACCTGAAACCTGTCCCTGTTTCCAAGCACATGTTCCAAGCTATAAATAATTCAAAACGTACTCTGATCAGAGATTTATTTCAAACATTCAGTTCCAAATCATTTCAAAGAAAAGACAGAATCCAGATACAATCCAAAACGTCCTAAGGGCTCCGTGCCCTAACTACATGCAATCAAGAATATAAAAATAACAAAAGACTCAGAGATATACATTAGGATTCCATGATCAGCAGCTTCTCCTTCAGCCAACCGGTCTCGCACCCTGGCTACCTGTGAAAACCGCAAAAGTAAGGGCGAGTAACGAATTACTCAGTAAGAATCCCCAACTGGGGTACAATACGATACAACTGATCATCTAGTAGAATGTATGCATGCTATAAATACAACACTAAAGAGAGCACTTTACTTTAATCCACACATAAATATAAACGAACGCCATCTTAACATCTTACTCCGGGAGTTATCTTAAAACTTGGAACCTTACGAGAAACTAGTCTCGGCCTCAGCTTTTCTGCTATACTGACTATACGAAAGGTGCACTGAACTCAAGATCCCGAGGAGCTCTCTAGTCGACGATGTAATGAGCGTGAACGCACACCGCATGCTGCTGCAAACCAGGGAGGTGTTGGGTCTCGGGCAAGCTTCCCTGGTCTAGTACGCATGCCTAAAAGAATCTCTGGATCGGTGTCACTGAACATAGTGGTGTGAGACCAGGACACTATGACTATGTCAGCCTGTACCACCGCACCTGAACCTAAAAAATCGCTTGTGGTAGGCTTACACCAGAGATCGGTCCTTGCCCTATCAGGTGGTAATCAAGGGCTACTGTCAACACGCTGAGGTCGTGTCGACTGTCGGGGACAAGGCAATGCCTCGTCATTCCCCCGATCGTTGGGGCATTTAACAGTCTACCACCCTCACCCAAGATTACGACTGGGCTGCCGTTAGGGTTAGCTAAACCTTAACGACGGATCAAGGACGGAGTACTGCCTCACGCGTCCCTGCCACGGATGTAAGTTACGTTATGCATCCTCGCCCAGATGATGCTACCTATCGTGACACTATGCTATAAACAGCTAACAAATACATACTAACACGTGCTCAGCAGAATCAACAAACCTAGCATGGTACTACAAAACAAGAACAGAATAAGAACATGCCATAACATAACAACTTAGCATGGAACTCACATGAGAATAATCACGAGAAGTCATGCCAATCGAAAATCAGAACAAAGCACCTAATAACTAAACATGTTGGTAATCATAAGCAGGCATACAAACAACAATCACAGCAATATCGCAAGGTCCACACAATTTCGGTAAGAAATCCTTACCTGAATCGGAAAACAAATAATCACACAAATGGACTCCCCAGCTGCAAAAGAACACGGGCTAGCTAACGGAAACCTAACAATCAAATAGTAATTAAATTACTAAAATAGGCCCTAAAATAAGATATGAAACAGAAGCTCGGGCTCGGGAGCAACTCATGCAGCTCGGCCAAGCACCAAGGGTGTCTCGGCTGTAAGGCACACGGCAAGGAAGCTGGCGCCCAGACGGCTGCTGGGCGAGTTGGCATGCGCGGACGAGCGGCACGGTGCTGCTGCGCCGCTGGCAGCACGCGCGGTGCGTGCTGGCGTGATCGGTGAGCAAGAGCTGCATCTCGCTGGGCATCGGGCGGCGTCGCGAATGTGTGCAGGCGCGAGCGAACGGCAACAGTAGAGGGCTCGCTGGGCGCGAAGGCGAAGGGCTGCCTGAACGACTTGCTACGACGAGGGCTGGGTGTGCGGCATTGCGTGGCGATGCGGGCGGCACAGATAAACTTCGGGGCATGCGACCTGGGCTGCGATGGCGGTGCGAATCGGCGACGGGGCGTGCGTGCGGCTGAAAGGCGGATGAGCGACTGCAAGGGGCTGGCTCGGCTGGGCAAAACACACACACACAAAACTTAGAACTTGGCCAGCAAGAGATCGACAACAACAACCCAGGAGGTAGGATCGAACAAGAAGAGTCACTTACCCGGAATGGTCGATCGATTAAGGCTCTCGGGAGATGGTGGAATCGCAAACTGCACAGGAGCTTAGGGAGAACGGCAAATTGGTCTTGGGATTTGGGAGGGAAAAGAATAAAACCTATTTTATTAAATAATCCCACTTAAGTCCTGAAACCACGGCCAAACAATTAACCTGTGGAAAGAGAATCAGAAATCACCTGCAGGCCAACTGGCAAAGCCCTACTACTATCTAACCAAGCCACCCTAGTTCATGCCTCAGCTGCTACACCTTTATTTCGGCAAAACCCCACTTTTTATTTTTTGCAACTCCCAACACTCAAACGGAATGCTACCAAACCCCAACTGTGAACAACCAAGAATATAATTATCTGAGAAAAGATAGAAACAGCCCTAACTTCCCGACCAAATTACCAAAATACCCTTAGGACAAACCTGGAAGACTGGGATGAAAACCTGGGCCGTTACAGAGAGCGCTCGTGGGAGCTGTGCTGAGGCAGCACGACGGGGTTGGCGTGGGTGTGACGAGCGCTGAGCTGCCTTCGTGTTTTGCGCTCGCGCAGGGAGAGACAAGATCGCCTTAGTGCGGCGCTCCAAACAGGCTGAGCAGGCATGAACGGCGGTGGCGAGTCGATGGCGATCAGGGTGCAGGCAGAGGCGGCGGAGCAGTAGGGGAGGGTAGATCTAGGGTTTGAAGATGGAGGGGGAAGAAGAAAGAAGAAGAAGAGAAATAAGAAAAGGGAAAAAGAAAAAGAAATTAAATGGGTTTTTATTTTATTTTTATTTTTTTAATTTTATTTTAGAAAACCCCTATTTAATTATCTATTTAAATGTTATCTAATTTCCCACATGGGCTTTTCCAATTAGCCTTAAAACCCCAACCTTTTATTTTTCCTTAAATAAAAGTAAAGGAAGGTAATCTCTATTATTATTATTATCTTTTAATAACCCTTTTCTTTTCTTTTTTTCAAAATTCCTGGTCATTACATATAATTTGTGTCGTAAAGTTGCGACAACATATCACCCGCAAAGGAATGGTCAAGCGAAAATTTCAAACCGCGAAATCAAAACCATTTTGGAGAAGGTGGTGAATCCAAAGCGAAAAGATTGAGCGAACAAGCTAGACGACGCGTTGTGGGCTTACAAAACTGCTTATAAGGCTCCGCTCGGAATGTCACCGTATCGGTTGGTCTTTGGAAAAGCTTGCCACCTACCTTTGGAACTTGAACACAAGGCTTATTGGGCAATTAAAGAGTTAAACCTGAGTTCGCCGAAAATCTCTTCAACGCGACAATTGCAACTCATGGAACTAGAAGAGTTTTGCTTATTCTCTTATGAAAATGCAAAACTTTACAAAGAGAAAATGAAGAAATGGCACGATGAACGAATCAAGCCCAAAGAGTTTCAAGTAGGTCAAAAGGTGCTCCTATATAATTCACGATTCAAACTTTTTTCGGGGAAGTTAAAGTCAAAATGGCCAGGACCATTTCAAATAGTACAAGTCCACTCTCAAGGGGCGATATTGCTGATGAATGACGTTGACAAGTCTGAATTTCTGGTGAACGGACCAAGGCTAAAGCATCGAAGGGGCCGCAAAAGCGGACTTCGCCCTGCTGATTGATAATTAGGCGAAGCTGGGCTAGCTGGAGGGGCGATCATATCTTTCTCAAGTAATTATTCAATTCACCTCTAGGCCAGGTAAGTATGAAAACCTGTACATATTTTGTTGATATCTTTACCGTTTAATAGGATTAGAACTATAATTTAGAATTTTAGCGAAGGAAGTGAAGTTGAAATTAGGTCTGAGCAGGATAAATAGAGAATCGCTTCTCAAAGTTTGGTTTCTTCGCTTTAGCGAAATAGTGACAGATGTTTTCTATTAGTCGACGTGTGTACGCCGCACACATCTCGAGGTACACGTGTCGAATTCAAGTCCAATCGAGCGGTCAGGATTTTGCCAAGCATAGGGCAGCCCATATAAAATCCCCTTAATCCCCCCATTTGACCCTTTTTCACGCTTCCAAAATCTCCAAATTCTCTCGAGCTCTAAATCTTGCTGAGATCTTCACATTTTCCAAGCTCTCTTACCCAAAAATTTCCCCAAGCTCTTCAATGGCCCCCAAATCGCAGATCCCTGTTGCCTCTTCTAAGAAGTTTGAGTAATCAGACAAGAGGTTGAGTGTCCTCGCTGCGGCGAGGCTTCGCCAGCAAGATCTAAGCGGTGCAGCTCCCAGCTCCGCTGGCTCAGAAGCTCCATCTGGGGGAGAGCGACCAAAGATTGTCCTGAAGAAAGTGGTAAAGTCGGGACAAAGCACAGTGCTTTCTGTGGGCAAAGGGCCAGCATCGCTGAAGGGACTCGCTGCGGCAGAAGCTAGCACCGAAAAGACCGCTGAGCTACAAAAGAGAAAGATGGTTGAAAGAAAAGCGGCCGAGGAGAAAAGGGCGGCCGAGGAAAGAATAGCGAAGGAAATAGAAGCTGAGCGCGAAGCTCAGTTAGCCATGTAAAGAAAAATGGCGAAGCTGGAGGCGGAGTTGGCGAGATCAAAGGCGGAGCACCAACATCTGTTGGAGAAGAAGGAGAGAAAGGAGAAAGAAAAGGAGAGATAAGAGAAAGAAAGAAGAGACCAGAAGAGGAAGGAAAAAGAAGGTAGGAAGGAAAAGGGCGTTGCGGCGAAGAGGTAGCGAAGGGCAGCAAAGGCTGTAGCAAAGACACAAGCTGCTCCTCAAGATTTTGTGGTCGAGAGGAGCATGACAATCAAAGTTGAGCCGAGCAGAGAAGCGTAGCTTGCAGTAGTGGCATTCGAGGGTGAAGTCCTTATTTGCGAAGAAGAGGAAGTAGTAGAAGTGGAAATGAGTGAAGGGGCGGATGAGGCACCGTTGGCACTTCGTGTAAGGACCCGACCCGAAAAACGGTCTCTAACTTAGATCCTTACTTAGCATGCATGATTAAGAATATAAAATCACCGTTCAGAGTACCAAATTAAAACTTTTCAACCAACACAATTAAAACAAAACCATAAATTCATTAAGTAAAATCAACAAGTAAAGTGACTGATCAGTACTTTCTTAAAATCAAAGGAAACGGTTCAAGAATTCTTAAACAAGTTTGAATGTCCCAAGTGAGTGATTTCCTAAGGACTCAAGTCCAACTACATGCTAAACCAAAATCAAAATAAAGATAAAACTCTCTTAGAGTTCGGCCATCCATGATCATCTAGCAGCCACCTCCTAGCCATTCTGCCTCTGTCCCAAGTTACGTGATGGAAAAACCACAGAAAATAAGGGTGAGCAATGAATCACTCAGTAAGAATCCCCAACCGGGGTACAATACGAAAACATCTCATTTAGCACACCGACAAGCAACCATCAATGACTTAGAGCAAAACAATTGGTTTAGGCTATGTGCTACTCCTAGAGCTTGCCTATTCAAGGGCTTACAACTACAGCCTATCCTAGGTTCTACACCTTGATGCCCTTCGGGGTCTTACACAACCTAGGACACAATGTTGCCCATCGGGGACTTACACATAAGGATGCCCATCGGGGTCTTACTCCTGCTAACTCAGTGATGCCCATCGCGGACTTACACACTAGGATGCCCATCGGGGTCTTACACATACGGATGCCCATCAGGGTCTAACACCTCAAATCAATGATGCCCATCGGGGTCTTACACCTCTAGCTATCAATGCTGCCCAACGGGGTCTTACACATCTAGGATGCCCATCGGGGTCTTACTCCAGCTAGGAACACAGAGATGCCCATCGGGGTCTTACACTCCCTAGCAATCCTTATGATGCCCACCGGGGGCTTACACATAAGGCAACAGTGTAGTACCCATCGGGGACTTACCTACACTAGCACTGCATTGGTGCCCATCGGGGGCTTACCCAAGCGGGACCTAAACTAGATACCCCTATAGTCTTCTACACTATACATCACCTGCCTATCCCTAGCATAGAACTAACAGAATATAACAGGAACAAGGATATGCCAGGATAAGAAAACCCTAGCATGGAACTAATAGAATATAACAGGAACAAGGATATGCCAGGATAAGAAAACCCTAGCATGGAACTAATAGAATATAACAGAAACACAAGCACAACACCAATCTGGAAGCAAGAGAAAACATGTAACCTATCCACTAGAAATTTCAAACAATCACAAGATATGACATGCTATCAAGTATTCGCAGGGTCCACACAACCCCGGTAAGAAACCCTTACTTGGAAGCAAGCAGAAATAATGACCACAACCAACAAGTGACCCTCGAGCTTCTAAGTGAACCCGAGCAACCTAAGCAAACAATAAAATCATCCTAATTAACCAAACAGCAGCTAGCATCTTAAGGTCCAAAAGGGTAGAGGTTCGAAAACTACCAATCGAGGAGCACTAGGTCTTGGCCCAACCCTCTCGGCAGAACAGGCCCTCAGCGATAGAAGCAAGTGTCGTCGCGCAGAGGTGGCAGATCGGCGCCGCGGGCGCTGGCTGGGCGCTGCGAGGGATGCGCGCTACCGAGCTGGGCGCTAGGCGTGCAGACGAGGGCGGATGGGGCGACGCGGCGCTGGCAATGCGCGGTGCAAGCGACGATGCGCGGGCGCTAGGCGCGATCAGCGATGGATGGCGCGCGGCGGCGGGCTCGCTGCGTCATCGCGATGGGGCCGTGCAGGGGTGGCGGCAACATGCGAGCAAGGCGTGGCTGGGCTCTGGCCCGGGCGACGCAGGCGGCTCAGCGCGCGTGGCAGTGTGGCGGCGCAGCGGTGCGGGCGAAGGGCTAGTGCGACTCAGCTGGTGCGACGGCTAGACTCGGCTGGGCAAAATCACACGCTCAAGCTTCTAGTTCTTGATTCTTGGAGGACGGCAATGGTGAGAGGGAGAGGGTGGTGTGCGGCAAAGCTAGGGTGAAACCTTGATCTTTTTTTTTTTTTTTTTTCCTTTTTCCTAAATTAAATAGGCTTTGGGGAATCCCAAAATCCCTTCCCAGGGCTTTCCTCCTTCGAGTCCTAGCTGACGCGTTTATTTCCCTAAATTAAATCCAAGCTTCCAAACCACTTTTGAGGCCAAGGGTTCGAGTCCTCCAAATAACACCTTTTAAAACCTTATTTTACATTTAACTGAAATCCGGGCTGTTACACTTCGCCAGGAGGATGCGACGCTCATGTGCTGAGCTCCGCAGAAGTGGAAATGGGCGAAGCGGCCAAATTGGCAGAGGTTATGTGTAAGGACCCGACCCAAGAAGCGGTCTCTAACCTAGATCCTTACTTAACATGCATGATTAAGAATGTAAAACGACATATAGAGCTAACAATTTAAACCCTTGCAGTCAGCACATTTAAAACAAAAACCATAATTCCAATAAATAAAACCAACAAGTAAGTAAGTGATCGATCAAGACTTTTTCTGAAAACAATTCAAAGAGAAACGGTCTGTGAGCATAAAATAGTTTTATGAGTGTTTTCCTAGGGACTCAAGTCCCACTACATGCTAAATCATAAAAAAAAATAGTAAAAGAGCGTGCAATCTCAGAGTCAGCTATCCATGATCATCCAGCAGCCTCCTCCTAGCCATCCAGCCTCTGTCCCAAGTTACCTGGTGGAAAACCACAGAAAATAAGGGTGAGCAACAGGTTACTCAGTAAGAATCCCCAACCGGGGTACAATACGAAAACATCTCATTTAGCACAGGTACATGCAACCATACAACGACTTGGAGCAACAGTTGGGTTAAACCATACGCCCTTCCTGGAGCTTGCCTATTTGAAGGCTTACAGCTATAAACTACCCTAGGTTCTACACCTGGGTGCCCTTCGGGCCTTACACAACCTAGGACTCAGTGCTACCCATCGGGGACTTACACACCTAGGATGCCCATCGGGTCTTACACCTCCAACTCGTGGATGCCCATCCGGGGTCTTATACACCTAGGATGCCCATCGGGTCTTACACCTCCAACTCGGTGATGCCCATCGGGTCTTATACACCTAGGATGCCCATTGGGGTCTTACACCTCCAACTCGGTGATGCCCATCGGGTCTTATACACCTAGGATGCCCATCGGGTCTTACACCTCCAACTCGGTGATGCCCATCGGGGTCTTATACACCTAGGATGCCCATCGGGGTCTTACACCTCCAACTCAGTGATGCCCATCGGGGTCTTATACACCTAGGAAGCCCATCGGGGTCTTACACCTCCAACCCAGTGATGCCCATCGGGGTCTTATACACCTAGGATTCCCATCGGGGTCTTACACCTCCAACTAAGTGATACCCATCGGGGACTTATACACCTAGGATGCCCATCGGGGTCTTACACCTCCAACTTAGTGATGCCCATCGGGGTCTTACACCTCCAACTCAGTGATGCCCATCGGGGTCTTATACACCTAGGATGCCCATCGAGGTCTTACACCTCCAACTCAGTGATGCCCATCGGGGACTTATACACCTAGGATGCCCATCGGGGTCTTACACCTCCGGGTGTCCATCGGGGTCTTACCCGAGCGGGACGCACTAGTTACCCCTACAATCTCTTACACTATACATCACCCGCCAATTCCTAGCATGGCACCAACAGGATAACATGGTCACGGTTATGCCGAGACAATTTAACCCCTAGCATGAAACTAACAGGATATATCAGGAATCACAAGCACAAAAACCGTCTGAAAACAAGAAAGAACAAGCAACCTATCCACTAGCAATTTCATACAATCACAACACATAGCATGCTATCAAGTATTCGCAGGGTCCACAAAACCCCGGTAAGAAATCCTTACCTGGAAGTGAATAGAACCAACAATCAACGGATGACTCTCGAGCTTCTAAGCGAACCCGACAACCTAAGCAAGTAATAAAATCAACCTAATTAACCAACAACAGCTAAAAAGAACATAAAGTCCAAGGGTGGAGGCTCGGGAATTTACCAACCGAGAAGACACCAGGCTCGACAAGGAGGCGTGCGGCGGCAGCGCGCGCAGCGAGCGACGGTCACAGTTGTGGCGGTCGAAGGCTGGGGCCATACTGCCGGGCGGCTGGTGGTAAAGCAGGGCGCTGGCGCGAACGCGCGGCTTCTCGCAACACGGCAGCAGTGCGTGACGGGCGCGCAGACGGGCGTGGCGATGAATGCGGTCGACGTCTTTGGCGCGCGCAGACGCGAACGGTGCTGGGTGCTGAAAGGGGCGTCGCGTGTGGACGAGAACCGGCGCGGGCGAGCGGGCTCGCTGGAGCAGGAGTGCGGGCGACGCTGAGGCACGGACGGACGACACACGGTGGGTGCGCTGGGACGCGGTCTCGCGGATGCGGTCGGTCGGAGCGACGCTGGGGCGCACTGTGTAGGCGACGGTCGGCGCTGGGGCCCGCGATGCAGGCGACAAACGGCGCTGGGCTTTGCAGCTGGCTGCAAGGCTGCTCGGTGCGGCGTGGGCTGGGCAGCCTGGGCGGAGCGGCTGGGCGACGATGGGCGGCCTGGGCTGGGTGGTGCGGCGCGGCTGGCTCCTTGGCTTGGTTCCAAGGCTTGGTGCGGCTAGGGTTTGGAGAGAGAGAGAGAGTTGCAAAAACAAGGGGAATGGGATTTTCTTTCTTTTTCTTATTTTAAATAGGCCTAAAAATCCCTTCCCAAGGCTTCCTCCTTCGAGATCCGGCTGAAACGACTTTCCTCTAAATAAAAACTCATTTAATCCAAGTTTCCACTTCACCATCCAGGGCAAGGGTTCAAAACCCAAAGGAAACGCTTAAATAATAAATAATTTTTGCCATTATCCAAAATGCTCCCAAACTTCTAAACAACTAGCCCAAACTCCTTGGGTCTTGCAACCAACAACAATCAAGGCTCGACGAAGGCAGGAAGAACCCCGAGTCCTGAAAATCCACATAACCCTGATCGGGGGCAAAAGACCAAAATACCCCTAAGGGTTAAAATAGCTCTAACGGCCCATCCGAACATTCGAATAAAGAACCGGAAACACCTGGGAAACCGAAATAGAAAACTGGGCCGTTACAATACTCCCTCCTTTTAAGACTTTCGTCCTCGAAAGTCCTAAGACGAAGACAACTCTAGGAAAACTCCACTGATCCTTAACCAACCAAGCTCCCACCCGGACTCACGGTCCTTCTTCGAAAACCGAACCCTCTTGGGTTCCCAAAGGCTCCAAGCCCTAAAGACACCGAGTCTTCCACAAACTATATCAACCAAAACTGAACATACACTCGGCTTCGAAGAAAAGGATGCGATAGGGCTAGCCTGTAAGCCACATCCTCAAACTCGCACTAGCTCTCAAACGGTCTTAAAATCTTAGGGCTCACTTAACCCTGCTAACCCAACTCGGAATGCCTCTCCACGGGCTACTCTCAGCAACCTCGTAGACTGGTCACAAGCTCTAAAACTCTATGCCACACACCGGCGTAACTTCTCTGAATGCTCACAGCTGTTATCAAACAGCCTCAACTCTACACCATGCTGACCAAACGACTGAGCCTTCCTGGTTTCAGAAACTAAACGGTTTACTCTTACTTCACAAGAGACCAGCGAACCCCAATGTTTGCCTACAATCCTTAACGAAATCCAAATCGGACCACCAACTAGTGACTGATCCTAAGGCAAACTTCTCCAACTAGCACGCGTCCACAACTCTTAAGCAACCATCTTACGAGAAATCGAAACACCAAAGCCAAGGGGCACTTTTTTCAGTTCACCAAACGGCTACCACCATCACACCAATCGAAACTTCACTACGACCACCTTTAAAAGACAAGGTCCGTGCACAGCTCAACTCGGCCAAACTAACAAATCAAGCCCCTCAACGGCCGACAACAAACTTTCCAATGCATTCCGATCACCACCGGCCTAAGAGAACATCGCACGATTTAAAAACGAACAACATTCCTCTTACGGAAATCTCGAGCAAAGAAGGAATAAAACATTACGTGGCTACTAGCAACACAATAGCTTTGGAGGATACAACTCAAAGGTTTTACCAACAAATGCCACGGCACCTCCGTGCCAACCCACTCAATCGCGTGGCTCACTATAACGCCATCGCTGAACGCACATCAACTAGGAACAAAGCTCGAGAAGGCTTGCTCGCAGAAACTCTACCCAAGCTTATAACGAGCAAGGCTCGCCTCCAAGCCGCCACTCAACTCTTAAGTCCATCCGCCGCTCCAAGGACTTCCTCCTTATAGCTTAGACCTAACTCTTCTTCCAATCCAGAAACTCCACCCACGAAACATCGCGAGGAATAAGGATAGCGAGGACCACAAGCTTGCGGATCCTGAACAACACGAGTCGGCAAGACTACCTCAAAAGATAAAACTCGAGGCCGACATCCACAGTGCAACTCAACTACCAAAGAACTAAGGGGTCCTACAAACTCCAAAGATCCAACAACCTTCCAGCAACAACTTAACCACTTAGCCTGGCTAACCACCGTCCTCATGAGGTCGAACAACTTGTCGCTTGCTAATAACACTACACGTGGTTTCCCTAGCTAGGGTGATCGCCGCGCCACACTGCTCAACTTCACAACTCAGAGCTACGCCGACTCGATCGATAAACGGGGATGATTCCTTAGCAACGGACTTCCAATGGATAGCAAACTACACACAAGCTCGCTGTCTTGCTCAAACTCAAAGGCATCAACAGCCAACGCTCTCGGAAGCAACACCAGAGGGATTCCACAACCGATTGGACCACCTAGCCAGAACTAACAGTACTTACTCAACCACCGGGGGATGGGTCAATTCCTGAAACCCCCTGACTAAGAACAAGTCTTCAGGGCAACGCCTGCTAGCTCGAATCGAGCTAGCTCACGAAACAACATGGGAACCAAACCTTGGTCAACACCAAGCACCACCTTGCTAAGAATTCTGAAAACCAACGAGGAGGTTACTAAGAAAAACTCTAGCTTGTCAACCGACAACAAGCATCCAACAATTCAATTCGTGGAACACTGCCTAGTCTGACTTAGCTCTAGTGAAGCTCTCCACAAACTAGGGTTCCTCCGATCACCCTCCGACACACATATTGTCATCAACGGACTAACAGACATCTGGTTACACGAGCACATCTCCCTCCAGCATCTCAACTATGCTGGCCAAAAGCTCTTCCTTGCCACATCTATAGCAAGCGCATGCGAAGCTCCACACAATCCGGAAAAACGCCTTACCACACTTGATGCAATGAGCCGACTGCCTAGCCCCGCCCTGCTGACGATCCTGAGCTCTAACCTGCGGTCGGCGCTGATCCCGACCCTAGATCGCCTCGCTGGCGAGTCGCTATCCACTGAAGGAACCAGGAAGACCCAAACTTCCTCTTGCTAAAAACATCAGCCACATCGTAGCTTCTACCCAGGTCAAGGGCCAACTAGCATAACTTGCCTACGCAACAACCCAGCTACCAGCACGGTAACCTCTCAACCAAAGTTAGGGCACTTGCCAAGAACTAAAGCCCTAACTCCTCATAACTGAGCACTGGTTTCACAACCCGAATCCTTTCGTTGCTCCCCAAACATACCCCACGAAATGAGCTATGCAAAAGTACACCGACGTGTACAGCTCCAACTGGATTCCTTGAGATTCAACAAGAACTCTCACACAAGGCAACTTTTGCCTCCAAACAGGGCCACAACTAGCAAGGGAGCAACAAGAGTTCAAACCCTCTCGGGGTCAACTCACCACGAAACGACACATTGGTCAACTCACTCAACAAGGGCATAGCCACACCAAGCTAACTTCCTCATACCAATGGTCCTCTAAACGTGCTCTGATCAACCATCCAACTGGCTCACAAGCCCACAACACAGGCGCGAGAACTCGGACGCGCTAGCCCTTAACAACCAACAGCATCCTTTACAACACAAACATCCCTTTACGGGCTTTAGGCCCCTCTGAGGGTAGGGAAGGTCACACTCCAGGTGATAGGGCAATGGCACTCAACACAAGAGTAGCCTACTTTCTGGCATCTCGTCTAACAGACAAGCCACGGCCCACTCCTGCATCCCACTCGATGCTCAACAAATACTCAGGCCAACCCTCGGGTGGCAACAACTAGTTCCGTAGTTGGAACATGCTAACAAAAGAGTGCCCCACACTACACCCTGGCTACGAGGGTACTAAAAGAACTGGCTGCAAAACGACAGCAGGCTTGCAAGAGGACAGGATGTCTCTACATCCTTCTCAAAAGCTACTAACACGGAAACTTGCCAATCGACCGGGCGACTGGTGGAGACTCTGCTGGTCCACCTCTCTCAAGGGACTTCCACCACCAAACTGTTGTATCAACAGCACCAGAACGGCACGCCTTGGCCTTTGGACATCAAGTCATCCCAACACTCGGATGATAAACTCCATCCTGGCCAACCACCACGCTTCTGCTTGCCAAACTCGGTGGCTCGAATAATGCCAACTAACTCATCAAAGATAAACTCGCTGATCAAGCCCTTCCGAAACCTCCGGCTACTGGAGCTACTAGGGGTGTCTCCTAAATAAACTCATCAACTGGGCTATCTCGCACTGGGACTCCTCACTACGCGCTACAACCGCGCCGGGTCTCCGCCTCCGATAGCTAAAAGACCGCCATCAACTCTCTCATGGCGGGAGCACACTTTGCTCAAGGAGTCTCGCTCCGAGGTAGACTAGCCTCTACCCCCTCCTCTTGGTCGCTCAATCGCCGGGGCCAAAACTCCGCCTACGGGTCTAGACAACCCCGAACGTGGTCTCAACAACAACACGATCAGTCCAACTCCTCGGTTGGACATACCAAACGTCCCTGCTCCTCAATGTGTAATCAACAACTGGCGGTCTACACAAGCATAAAAACTAGCCCATGCTGGGGCTCTCACTGCCCAACAAGGGTAACACATGTAAACTAGATGCGATGATTGTAATTCTTAACCCTTAACCTTAAACTTACGGACATACCGATGGTCAGCCTGAGCGCTGATGATCATGGAAAACAACCTACAACTGCAGGTCAGTCTACAGAACCTATAACTCTAAGCTCTGATACCAACTGTAAGGACCCGACCCAAGAAGCGGTCTCTAACCTAGATCCTTACTTAGCATGCATGATTAAGAATGTAAAACGACATATAGAGCTAACAATTTAAACCCTTGCAGTCAGCACATTTAAAACAAAAACCATAATTCCAATAAATAAAACCAACAAGTAAGTGACTGATCAGTACTTTTCTTAAAACAATTCAAAGAGAAACGGTATGTGAGCATAAAATAGTTTTATGAGTGTTTTCCTAGGGACTCAAGTCCCACTACATGCTAAATCATAAAAAAAAACAGTAAAAGAACGTGCAATCTCAGAGTCAGCTATCCATGATCATCCAGCAGCCTCCTCCTAGCCATCCAGCCTCTGTCCCAAGTTACCTGGTGGAAAACCACAGAAAATAAGGGTGAGCAACAGGTTACTCAGTAAGAATCCCCAACCGGGGTACAATACGAAAACATCTCATTTAGCACAGGTACATGCAACCATACAACGACTTGGAGCAACAGTTGGGTTAGACCATACGCCCTTCCTGGAGCTTGCCTATTCGAAGGCTTACAGCTATAAACTACCCTAGGTTCTACACCTGGGTGCCCTTCGGGCCTTACACAACCTAGGACTCAGTGCTACCCATCGGGGACTTACACACCTAGGATGCCCATCGGGGTCTTACACCTCCAACTCAGTGATGCCCATCGGGGTCTTATACACCTAGGATGCCCATCGGGGTCTTACACCTCCAACTCAGTGATGCCCATCGGGGACTTATACACCTAGGATGCCCATCGGGGTCTTACACCTCCGGGTGTCCATCGGGGTCTTACCCGAGCGGGACGCACTAGTTACCCCTACAATCTCTTACACTATACATCACCCGCCAATTCCTAGCATGGCACCAACAGGATAACATGGTCACGGTTATGCCGAGACAATTTAACCCCTAGCATGAAACTAACAGGATATATCAGGAATCACAAGCACAAAGACCGTCTGAAAACAAGAAAGAACAAGCAACCTCACTAGCAATTTCATACAAACACAACACATAGCATGCTATCAAGTATTCGCAGGGTCCACACAACCCCGGTAAGAAATCCTTACCTGGAAGTGAATAGAACCAACAATCAACGGATGACTCTCGAGCTTCTAAGCGAACCCGACAACCTAAGCAAGTAATAAAATCAACCTAATTAACCAACAGCAGCTAAAAAGAACATAAAGTCCAAGGGTGGAGGCTCGGGAATTTACCAACCGAGAAGGCACCAGGCTCGGCAAGGAGGCGTGCGGCGGCAGCGCGCGGCGAGCGACGGCCGCATTGCGCGGTCGAAGTGGCCGGGTGCTGGCTGGCTTGGCGGCGGGTACAAAGAGGGCGCTGGGTGCGAGCGCATGGCCCTCTTGTAAACACGCAGCGTGACGTGCGGCCGGGCAGACGGGCGTGCAGACGCGGTCGGCGTCTTGTGGCTGTGCGCGCGTGACGCGACGGCTGGTCTTGAGCGGGCGTCGCGTGAGGACGAGAACCGGCGCGGGCGAGCAGGCTCGCTGGAGCAAGCGTGCGGGCGACGCTGAGGCATGGACGGACGATATACGGTGGGTGCGCTGGGACGCGGTCTCGCGGATGCGGTCGGTCAGAGCGACGCTGGGGCGCGCTGTGCAGGCGACGGTCGGCGCTGGGCGCGCGATGAAGACGACGGACGGCGCTGGGCTCTGCGGTGGTTGCGCAAGGTCGCTTTCGGTGCGGCGTGGCGCTGGTAGCTCGGGTGAGCGGCCGGGCGACGGATGGCGGCCTGGGTGGTGGTGGTGCGCGCGGGTGGCTTCTTGGCTTGGTTCCAAGGCTTGGTGCGGCTAGGGTTTTGAGAGAGAGAGAGAGAGAGAGAGAGAGAGAGTTGCAAAAACAAGGGGAATGGGATTTTCTTTCTTTTTCTTATTTTAAATAGGCCTAAAAATCCCTTCCCAAGGCTTCCTCCTTCGAGACCCGGCTGAAACGACTTTCCTCTAAATAAAAACTCATTTAATCCAAGTTTCCACTTCACCATCCAGGGCAAGGGTTCAAAACCCAAAGGAAACGCTTAAATAATAAATAATTTTTGCCATTATCCAAAATGCTCCCAAACTTCTAAACAACTAGCCCAAACTCCTTGGGTCTTGCAACCAACAACAATCAAGCCTCGACGAAGGCAGGAAGGACCCCGAGTCCTGAAAATCCACATAACCCTGACCGGGGGCAAAAGACCAAAATACCCCTAAGGGTTAAAATAGCTCTAACGGCCCATCCGAACATTCGAATAAAGAACCGGAAACACCTGGGAAACCGAAATAGAAAACTGGGCTGTTACATTATGAGCCAGGTGTTAGAGGGCGATGAAATGGAGAGTTCGCCAGCCAAGAGAAGGATAATGGTGAGGAGGGCGAGCTGGGTGAAGAATCGCCAGTCGCTGGAGATGACGCACACTTGACAACTGGTCAAGTTGTTGTTGATCCAATGAGCAGCAGCTTCGTAGCAGGAAAAGGTAAGGAACTTTTCTGTGCCAAGTCGAGAGATGAGGACGGAGCGAACTTACATGCAATGCTTGAAAAGAGAATACTTAGAGATAAGAATCGCTAGTATCTAACTGAGATTTCCTTTCGCTGTTTGACTCGAGAGAGCAACCCAAGCGCTTGAGAGAGCCGTTGTCAAAGTTCGAGAGAACTTAAGGCCCCACTGTTAGCAAAGCATCTCGCTAGTTGCTTCGCCTAATCGAAGCCCTGAAAACCCTACCCTCCCGATACTTAATTAAATTGTTAGCATATCGTGTTAGTTTCGCTTGTTACATCATACCAATTTCCTTGTTATTATACTGGTTATTTCCTACTCTAGCATGAAAACAAGTTTTAACACTCTATAAGACCCTATGGAGAATGCTACAACAAGACTTGTGTATACTTGCAATCTTGGAAAAATATCTTCACACAATCCACTGAATTAAAGTCAAGGTTTCGCGTTGGCAAAGCCTGAGCCAAGCCACGTCATCATTCTTCCGATCATTATTTCCATTAATTTTTATGACTGGGCTATCCTGCACAAGAATACAAACTTCGATGTGCTTGGTGCGCTTGTGGAAGATGGAGTTGTTAGCTATGGAAATGTCATCTAAGGGCTCGTTTGATAACGTTTCTGTTTCTCGTTTCTTGTTTCTTAGTTTCTGTTTCTTGTTTCTAACTTTTTTAGAATAAGAAACAAGAATGTGTTTGATAACCGTTTCTGTTTCTTGTTTCTTATAAAAACAAGAAACATAACAAAACTTGTTTGATAACAATTTCTCGTTTCCTGTTTTTCGTTTTTTATTTTTTTCTATTTTACAAATTTTTATATTTTTTAAAAAGTTTTTTTATGTATAATTTTTTTAAAAAAGATAATGTAGTATAAAAATATATAATATGAATTAAAAATTCATTAAAATAGTTATAAAAAATGTGTATGGTTTAATATAAATAAACATTTTATAAAAAAAATTATATGTTATGTTTATTTCGATGTTCACTCAAATATATAACGATTATATTACTCTGAAAACGGTGCTATTAATTTAAAATATGAAAGCAATAATAAATATATATAGATGGAGAAAAAAAAAGAGTAATAGAGAAAAAAAAAAATAGTAACGTAGTAATGTTTTAACTAATAATGTACCATATGCATTAAACAAATAAAAATATTTTAAAAAATATACATGATCTAATATATATAAATTTTATTCAAAACTAATGAAATATATAACATGTAATATTATATTTTAAAAACAAAAAATTATGAAATTTTAAAAATTAACACAATATATAAAATTGGGAAATTAAAAATTAACATTTGTATATAAGAAATTTTATCAAAATAATAATAATAAAAAAAATCCTCAGGTGAGATTTGAGTAAAACAACTTGTTACATCACCACTAGGCAAAAACACCTTTTATTTTACAATGGTGCGCTTTTCTATATATATATTAAACACAACATCAGGCTTGGCTTAAAACAATAAACAGAACTAAAGAAACTACTTTTGGTAGTTTCTCACTTTTTCACATTTTTTTAGAAACGTTTCTCTTTTATTTGAGAAACAAGAAACGATAACAATTATCAAACAAACCCGTTTCTAAAAAATAAGAAAAATGAACAAGAAACAGGAAACATGAACATTAGCAAACGAGCCCTAAGTTGTCCCAATAGACAAGGGTGGGTGATAGACTCTTGATGAGAAGATCAGGGACAAAGAATATAGCCAGGTTAGTTCGCAAGCTACATTTGCTAAGGCAATAACATTATTTTTAAAATATTTCGTTTATAGTCGGATGTTAAGTCGTTTTTTTTTAAATCCACTCTACCTTTTTCTTCTTCTTCCCATTTCTAGTTTCATAAATCAATTTGCAAACAATCAATCTAATTGCAAAAATTAGAATCGGCTCAATGATCCTAGAATCAACCAGCCCTAATAACGTAAATTTACCGCAGTTCTCAATCTCAGACAAAATTTCACTGGTGATTTCTTTATTCTCTCCCACTAGAATAATTTCAAGATTCCGTAATTTTTCGATAACTGAGGGGATAAAATAAATTATCGAAAATAAAGAGAATCCCCAAGCTTGAGAAAAATTTTAATTCCGTCGGAATACTCCAGATCAACTTGTTTTTTTTTTTATTTGGATTTGGGTTTTATCTGAAGAATTGAATATTGAAAAATTGGGCACAATAAGTAAGGAAAATTAATAAAAATGGGTTGGTGTTGGAGTTGGAGAAGGTTGAGTTTTGAAGGATGCAAAGCGACGAAGTAAGGAAGAAGCAACTAAGTAGATGAAATTGATGGGTATCATTTATGAACTTACTAATTTGGCTTCTTACAACATTTTCGGTTAGCAGAGTTGTAAGAGAAGGTGATTGAAATGAAGGGGGGTTTGAAGAAAGTGACATTGGAGTCAAGTGATTGAAAATTATCATCAAGCTGATTGAATGTTATTAACAAATTGATTGAAGGCTATCAACGAACTCATTGAATCTACTAATGAACTAATTGAAGGTTATCAACTAAAAAATTGATTGAAGTCCAAAATAAAATTTAAAAAAAAGATTGATTCAATCATTAGGAAACTGATAGATTCAATCACTAGGAAACTGAAAGATTCAACCACTAGAAAATTGATAGAGTTAATCACTAGCAAACTGATAGAGTCAATCACTAGGAAACCGATAGATTCAATCACTAGGAAACTGATAAATTCAATCTTAGTAGATTGATAGATTCAATCACTATGAAACTGATAGATTCAATAACTAGGAAACTGATATATTCAATCACTAGTAGATTGATAGATTCAATCACTATGAAACTGATAGATTCAATAGCTAGGAAACTAATATATTCAATCACTAGCAAACAGATAGATTCAATCACTAAGAAATTGATAAATTCAATCACTAGAAAATTGATAAATTCAATCACTAACAAGTCGATTGAATCCATCAATTGAGACCTATCTAATCTATCAGTTGAGAACTAATTGAATCTATCAACTAAGAAATGATTGATTCTATGAGCTGAAAATTGGTTGAATCTATCCAATTAAGAACTGAATGAATATATCGGTTGAGAACTGATTGAATTTATCAACTGATAACTGTTGCATTTATTAACTGAAAACTGATTGAAGCGTGGACATTTTGGTCATTTATTATGATTGCCCCATTTTTCACCTATATATGAAATATTGACTTCAATCAGTCAATAACTACTTTATTTCAATTAGTTGACAACTACATAACCTAGACCAAGATACAAGTTTGCAATTAGTTAAAATTGTTAATTGTCAACTTTCATTGTCTTTCATCATATTTAATTCTATTAAATCAACGGATAGAAGTCAATGGGTTTTTAAAGTGATAAAAGTCAATCATTTTTATAAGTGATGGAAGTTAGTTTTTTAGATAGAAGTCAATCAATTTTTTCAGGGATCAAAGTTAATCATTTTTGTAAGTGATAGAAGTCAACTGGGCCACAAACGAGGATAAAATGTAAAGACCCGACCCGAATGGGGTTCTAAAATAGGCCTTTACCTCAATGCATGTGTTCAAAAGATAAAGACAATATGCAAGAATGGTTTTCGGATTCTAAGTGAAAACTAAAACATGCAAACAACCATTTAAAACAAACACAGTTATAGAATTCTTGAAACCTGTCCCTGTTTCCAAGCACCTGTTCCAAGACAAATACATTTCCAAAACTCACTCTGATCAGAGATTTATTTAAAACATTCAAAACTTTCCAATAGTTACAACAGTGCTAGAATCCGGAAAAATAGTCAGAAAACAACCTAGGGCTCCGTGCCCAACTACATGCATTCAGAGGAAAATAAAACATAAAGAATCATAGACATAAACTCAGAGTTCGAACAACGGGTTTCCATGATCACAGCTCCTCCTCCAGCCATCCTGTCTCGCACCATGGTTACTTGTGGAAAACCACAAAATAAGGGTGAGTAACGAATTACTCAGTAAGAATCCCCAACCGGGGTACAATACGATATACATGGTCATCTAGCAGAATGGTATGCAAGCTATGAATATAAACACAGAGAGAGCACATAGCTTAAATCCACACATAAACCTCGAATGCCATCTCAGGGTCTTACTCCGGAATAATCCACCTCATGATACGATCCTATACGAGAAACAAGTCTCGGCCTCAGCCTATCTACTGTCGATACGAAAGGTGCACTGGCTCACAATCCCGAGGAGCTCTCCAGTCGGCGCTATAATGAGCGTATGCACGCACCGCATGCTACACGCAAACCGCGGGAAGTGCCGGGTCTAGTGGCAAGTCGCCCTGTTCGACCACCATGCCTAACTAAATCTCCGGATCGGTGTCACCGACATAGGGTGTGAGAGACGGACACGTGAACTATGTCAGCCTGAACCACCCACCTGAGGCTAAGGAACCAGTCGTGGTAGGCTTACACCAAGAAGCCGTCCTTGCCTTATCAGGTGGCAATCAAGGGCTACTGCCGAACACGCTGAGGACGTGCCGACTGCCGGGGACAAGGCAATGCCATGTCATCATCCCGACCGTTGGGGCATTTAACACTCTGCCACCCTCACCCAAGATTGCAGGGCCTGCCGTTAGGGTTAGCTAAACCCTAACGGGGGATCAGGGACGGAGCACTACCTCGTACGTCCCTACCGTGGATGCAAGGTACTTTATGCATCCTGGCCCGGATGATGCTACCTATCTGAACTCTAAACTATAACATCAACAACAAGCAATCCAATACGTGCTCAACAGATACAACGAACCTAGCATGATACTACGAAGCAAGAACAGATAACGAGCATGCCAAAACGGAACAACCTAGCATGGACTAACATGAGAAACAACATAAGAAATCATGCCAGTCGGGAATTCAGAACAGAGCACCAATCACTAAACATGTTGATAAACAAAAAAAAGCATACAAACAACAATCACATATAATATCGCAGGGCCCACACAACTCCGGTAAGAAATCCTTACCTGGTCGGAAGGCAACTACACACAAGAATCCTAAGCTACGATCGATCCCGAGCTAGCTAAAGCGAACCTAACAAGCACAATAATTATCACAATCTATAGGCCTAAATATAATAAAATAAACAGGGCTCAGCTCGGGAGCAAATCACACAGCACGGCTGACACGCGGACGGACAGTCGCACAACACCGGGCCTTCTTTGGCGCTGTTAAATGCGCGGCTGAAAGGTAGCGTCTGGCACGGCGCTGGGCGCGGCGAAGCCGGGCGCGACGAGCTGCAGGCGAGACAAGGGCGCGCGGGCTCTGGCGCAGACGCAGACGGGCGAACGCGGGCGTGTGAGCGCGAGCTCGGCTGGGCGATGGGCGCGGCGACAGTTCGAGCAACGCTATTCTTTGCTGCATTTGGCGTCTGGGCACCTAAGTTGCTGGCTGCGCGCAGACTCTTCTTGGGCTGGTTGGGCGTCTGCTGCTGACGATGGGGCTGCTGGTGCGATCTGGCTGGGCTGCTCGACTGGGTTGCTTGGCTGGCCGGGACGACGGTCGGAGGGCTCTCGGGAGAAGACACACGCAAGGGGCTTGAGAGAAGAGGGTTGGGCGGCCAAGGTGCTTTTGGAGAAGAAACTCAAAAAACCTAATTTCCTTTCATTTAAACAAATGCACCAAAACCCAAAGGACTCAAGTCTAACCAAGATATGCCGCGGAAAGAGTAACAAGAACCTCTTGTGGCTCAACTGGCCACTCCACCCACCTGACTTCCTAGCACCTCGAGTTCAAATCCCAATAAACACATCTTTATTCCTCCATTTTTCTTTTGCATCTCACCATGCCCAAACACATCCACAAAGCATCAAAATCCTACTTAAGTCCATCCAATAATTTTAACAACTGAAAAAGACATAAACGGCCCTGACGGCCCGACCAAATTACCAAAATACCCCTAGGGCATACCTGGAAGACCGGGATGAAAACCTGGACCGTTACATAAAATTAGGGCTTTTGTTAGTTGAACTCATAGAAGTCAATCAACGTTTTAAATGATAGAACTTTTTTTTAGTGATAGGAGTCAATCATTTTTTAAAGCGATGGAAATTGATTGAAACCTAATAACAAAAATTGGTGGAGAACTGTAGTTAGTGGGGTGAAAAGTGACAGCATCAAGCGTGAGCGTTTTTTTCTTTTTAACAACCTGTTTGTGTGTGTTTCTACCATATATAAAATAGTTTAAAATTTATGGTATTGATGTCATTTCTTTGCTTTTTGTTTTTATTATATATCCAAAATCCTCATTTTAATTTTTATTAAGAAAGTTACCTCTTAAAAATTAAAAAAATATTAAAAAACATTTTGGAGAAAAAAGTAAAAAAACAAATACAAAACTAAATAAAAATAAAATAAATATATGAATGTATAATCATGTTGAAATTTTTATTTATTTGAACCCAACTTAACCCAAATAATTTTATAATCCAACCCACTCTGTCAAATTTAGTTTTTTTATATTACAACAATTGGAGGTGAGGGAAACTCGAACCTAAGACCTCTAAGTCATTAAGTGTACATTGATGCCACTTGAGCTACTGTTCTATTGGCCAAATTTAGTTACCCCATTATCAATTTTGTTTTGAACATTTTTAATTCAAACCACAGATTACGATGTAGCTAATATTAGTTGATAGTTAAAATGAACAAATTAATTCCCAAAAGATTACGCGGCATGTTGTGCACAAAAAGGACTAAATTAAGCCCAAAATGTAAATACCAAACAATCATGGGTTGTGCCTCGGAGAATAGCACGCGGGCCACGTTGTTCAAGCTTCTGGGTCGCGCAGGTTCACATTGGGTGTTCGTGGATCCAGGTCAATAACTGGGTTACTTAGATCCAAATTGTGTTTGGCGTGATCTCGAGAAGTAGAGGGGTACAAAAAAACCGATAACCTGAGCAACCTAAACTACTCAATCCAAATCGTAAGGGTTGGGTTGAATTGTAATTCTATTTGAATTGGGGTGAATTATAATTTTCTGATTTTTGTTGAGTTGAGTTGGTTTTAGAGAGATTAATTTTGACTAGTTTAACCCAACCCAAACTAAAGAGTAATATATACATATAGAGTGTGTTTGGAGCATCAATTTGGTTATGATAGACGAAAAGTTCTGATAAATGATGAGTTATTATAAATGATGTTTGAGAGGCCGATTATGTAACAAAAATTAATATATATATGATTTATATAAACAAGCACGTAGGTTTAGATAAACAGGTACGTAGGTTTAGATAAATAGGCACGAGGTAACCACTGTTTACAATAACCAGAGGAAAAAATATCAATTAAGTTATTTTACCCGACCGTTTAAATAGGATTTAGGGTAAAGTAGTTCGTGAGGTTCTCCTCGTTACCTCTCCCAAGGCTCTCCCTTATCTAATCAGAGGTGTAATCAATCCTCGTGGAAGAGACACTTTATACCGAAAGATATCAGATGGGAAGCAGACGACAATGTAATTCCAGGCATGAAAGTCGATAACGGCGAGACCACAACCACTGATGGACCTCAGGGCTCGGCGAGACCATCAAAGTCTATCATCATCATCAACCCCCCTTTTGCAATAGCTACGCCCATGGCGGCGGCCAGAGTTTGGATTCTACCGACCTCCAATTTCAGACCAACTAAGGTAACCTCTCTTTCTCACTCTCTTCCTGTAAAACATATACCCTGCACTGCACTGCACTGCACTTCATCATTCTGTTTCGCTTCGCAGTGCATTCACTTGCTTCCTAAAACCCATCATTTACTTCCTACAAATCCTCACGCATTTGATGCATCTTCCCACCATATGGAACGACAACCTCAATCCAACACCATTCAGTTTCTGAATTCCATGGAACAACGGGGAATTCGTCCCAACTATCCCACCTATCTTTGCCTGCTTGACGCCTGCTTCACTTCTGGCTCCTTGCTTCAAACTACGAGCCTCCACTGCAGGATATTCAAATCCGGGTATGATGTTGAACCTTTACTAATCGAGAGCCTTCTTCATAATTATCTTCGACATGGGGATCTAAGTGTGGCTTTGAAGGTATTTGATGATATTCCCAACAGGAATCTTTTCTTTTGGAATAAAATTATTCATGCTTTTGTTGCCCACAAGCTTCATTTTCAGGCTTTTGGTCTCTTCCGAAGAATGTTAGCTGACAAAATTACTCCCAATGAAGTTACTTTTGCTGGAGTTTTAAAGGCTTGTGTTGGTTGTGGCATTGCGTTCAACTATGTAGAACAGTTACATTCTAGTATAATCTATTATGGTTTTGATAGTACTCCACTTGTTGCTAATCTTTTGATTGATTTGTATTCTAAGAATGGGTTCGTAGAATCAGCTAGAAAAGTATTCCGTAACATGTATGTGAAGGATATTGTTACTTGGGTAGCTATGATCTCAGGTTTATCTCAAAATGGACTTGAAGCAGAGGCCATTCTCCTTTTCTTCGATATGCATGCATCACAAATCTTCCCTACTCCTTATGTATTGTCAAGTGTGTTAAGTGCTTCTACCAAGAAACAATTATTTGAATTGGGAGAGCAGCTTCACTCTCTAATTATTAAGTGGGGATTTCATTCTGAAACATATGTATGCAATGCTCTTGTGGCATTGTACTCACGTTCCGGGAAATTGATATCTGCTGAGCGGATATTCAACACAATGCAATTTAGGGATGGCGTTTCATATAATTCACTAATATCTGGTCTAGTTCAGCAAGGATTTAGTGACAAGGCCCTGGAGTTGTTTAATAAAATGCAACGAGATTGCTTGAAGCCAGACTGTATTACGGTTGCTAGTATGTTGAGTGCTTGTGCATCAATTGGTGCTCTGCACAAGGGAATGCAACTACACTCGTATGCAATGAAAGCTGGAATGTCCGCAGATATTATTCTTGAAGGTTCCCTTCTTGATCTCTATTCAAAGTGTGCTGATGTAGAGATTGCACGTAAATTTTTCCTTACTACAGAGACAAAAAATATAGTGTTGTGGAATGTGATGCTAGTTGCTTATGGACAATTGGATAATCTTAGTGATTCCTTGGAAATATTTAGACAAATGCACATTGAGGGCATGATCCCCAACCAGTTCACCTATCCAAGTATTTTGAGAACTTGTACTTCTTTGGGAGCCTTGTATTTAGGAGAGCAAATTCATACCCATGTTATAAAGACTGGCTTTCAGTTGAATGTCTATGTTTGTAGTGTTCTCATAGATATGTATGCGAAACATGGAAGATTAGACCTTGCTCTTGGGATCCTAAGTCGACTACCAGAGGATGATGTTGTCTCCTGGACAGCTATGATTGTTGGTTATGTGCAACATGATATGTTTTATGAAGCACTTAAAATTTTTGAAGAAATGGAGGAGCGAGGAATTATATCTGACAATATTGGATTTTCCACGGCAATTAGTGCATGTGCAGGTATTCGGGCACTACGTCAAGGCCAACAAATTCACGCTCAGTCGTATGTGTCTGGATTTGGAGACGATCTTTCGATCAACAACGCTCTAATTAGTCTTTATGCCAGATGTGGTAGAATTCAGGAAGCATACTTAGCGTTTGAAAAAATTGATGATAAAAATAATATATCTTGGAATTCGTTGGTTTCAGGATTTTCGCAAAGTGGATATTTTGAAGAAGCTTTGCAAATATTTGTTCAAATGTTAAGGACGGAAGCAGAAGTTAATTTGTTCACATATGGATCTGCAATTAGTGCTGCCGCCAGTCTTGCAAACATAAAACAAGGGCAACAAATCCATGCTATGATTTTGAAAACGGGATTCGATTCTGAAATGGAATCTTCAAATTCTTTAATAACTTTGTATGCAAAATGTGGCAGCATACATGATGCCCGAAGAGAATTCAATGACATGTTAGAAAAAAATGTGATTTCTTGGAATGCCATGATTACTGGCTATTCCCAGCATGGTTGCGGTATGGAAGCACTTCGTCTTTTTGAAGATATGAAGAAGTGTTGGATCATGCCAAACCATGTTACTTTTGTGGGAGTTTTGTCAGCATGTAGCCATGTTGGTCTTGTGAACGAAGGTCTTGATTACTTCAAATGCATGTCTAAAGTGCATGGCTTGGTTCCCAAATCCGAACATTATGTGTGTGTGGTTGATCTCCTTGGTCGGGCTGGTCTTTTAGACCGTGCAATGGAATTTATAGAGGAGATGCCTATGCCTGCAGATGCAATGATATGGAGAACACTTTTAAGTGCTTGTGTTATCCACAAGAATATGGAAATAGGAGAATGTGCTGCACATCATCTCCTAGAATTGGAACCTGAAGACTCAGCAACCTATGTGCTGTTGTCAAATATATTTGCAGTGTCCAAAAAATGGGTTCATAGGGATTGGTCAAGGAAATTGATGAAAGATAGGGGGGTAAAGAAAGAGCCTGGTCGTAGTTGGATTGAAGTTAAGAATGCTGTTCATGCATTCTATGCTGGGGATAAACTCCATCCACTTACGAATCAAATCTACGATTATTTAGGACATTTAAATAGACGAACATCTGAAATTGGATATGTGCAAGACAGCTTTAGCCTTTTGAGTGAGTCCGAGCAAGGTCAGAAGGATCCAACAGCATATGTTCACAGTGAAAAATTAGCAATTGCTTTTGGACTGCTGAACTTGGCCAATGCAATACCCATACGAGTAATGAAGAATCTTCGTGTCTGTAATGATTGCCATAATTGGATTAAATATGTATCAAAGGTTTCAAACCGATTGATTATAGTTAGAGATGCTCATCGCTTTCATCATTTTGAGGGTGGTATCTGCTCATGTAGAGATTTTTGGTAACTCCTAGTAAAAATACTCGTATTGTTGGTTCTCTACTTTCATGGTTGGCTGCTTCTACGGCTCTTAAGCTTCATGATATCAACACAGACAGCACGTATCTGGGTGTATAGCCATGGCCCATGGGCATATTTCTGAAGAATCATCTCGGATTTCTCCCTTGCACTACATTTCTGAAAACAGATTTGATATATATATGTTCAGATTTTTTAGAAATGGATCGGAAGATGGGATTTTTTCGGTCAAACAAGTTTGAACAGGAAAATCTTATAGTAGATGATAACTTGCTTCCCTTAATTGCACAAGGATGCCATAGGGATGATAGAAGGAGTTTAAAGTCCTCATTTGCAAGTGGCAGAGTGGTGTTGTTGCTGCAGATTCAGCGTTTGGTTGCTTAAACTTGTTAAAATTTTCAAATATTCTTTTGGCAGCAGATTTAGAACCTCTGGTGAGACCTCAAAAATTGGATGCAAATGTTCTACATTTCAATCTGATGTTCACAAATGTTCCTTTTTCTTCTTAAATTACACAGATTTCTGATTTTTGATTGGTATAATGACTCCCAAATTAATGGGTTCAGAAGTCAATTGCTTCAATTGAAGTCAGGTATTCTGCAAGCTTTTCCCAAAAAAATGTCGTCTAGACCAAATAAACTGAATCCAGATTACAAACTTCTTCACTGAGGTAAACATAGTTTAACTCGAATGGTAGTTAATTAGATCAACACTTCAGGTTTTTTCAGTGATGAAAAGTAATGAACCTCAATATCCTCCATTCTTTTAGACCACAATTCTCTTTAGATTACAATTTTTTACATTAGATCATTAACCATACTATGATGTAAATTTTATGTATATATTGGTTCGATCTGGCATTTTATATCGTATTCAAGCTCAACTGATTGATACAGTCTTGTAATTTTTGGGATTGAACCAACAGAGTAAATGTAAAGAATTAAGCCATGTTAATTCTATATCATCAACCCCTAAGTAAGAGGTTTGATTTCTCCATCCCACGTGTCTTTGAAAATTGAAATAAAAGAAATGTAAGGAATTGGGTTGCCCGAATTTGGTCAGGCGAAAGTAACTTGTTGGATCTTTGATTGATAAGGTGTGATTGAGAAAATTCCACGATGTTGAGGATGGTGAATCTTCTTCTTCATTTGGTTTGGGTTGGGTTGGGTTGTTCCCTAAAATGAATAATATATAAGTACATTCTAACTAGTGTTTTATAAAACTCGAGGCGCAATAAAAGGTGTCTTTAGGCGCACTATATAAAAAAAACATAATATATATATATACACACACACAATAAAAATGCTTTCATGGAAAGCAATCAAGTTTTAACCAAGAATAATATATAAAACACACATAAGATTCAACTACTAACCTTCATTTCATGGAAATAAAGGAAGTTTTAGTCAAGAATAATACATAAAACATATCTAAAACTCAACTATTAACCTTCATTTCAAGGGAAAAAATGAAGTTTTAATCAAGAATAATGTATAAAACATACATAAGTGATAAGACTCCACTATTAACTTTTGAATGTAGTGTTGTGAAGAACTCACGAACAATGGTGTGGATGGAGAATTTGAGAATGTGCGGCTAGAGAAGCGGGAGAATCTGAGTTCTAGAAGAGAGAAAAAAAAGAAAGAAAGTAATGTTGTCTTTGTGAGTTAAAGAATTAAGGTATTTAAAGTATTGAATCAGTTATCTTGCGCTTTGAATGACCTAGTACGGGGATCTAGTTGCCAAAAGTTCGTAAGGCGCATGCCTCGGTGTGCCCCAGGACTTTACGAAAGGTGTCAAAAGGCGCGCACACATGTCTTGCGCCTTGCGCGCTTGGGTGAGCCTTTTAAAACACTGACTCTAGCATTCAGTTATCACCTATCTACTAAATACATATAAGCTTAGGTGTTTGACCCAAAAATCTAGCGATCACCAAGGTCCTTCTAGTCAGAATGCTTATATTGGTGTGTTGAAAAATTAAGGTTGTTGGAAATGAGTTCCATGTACAGGAAAAGTTAATCATTATATCTAATATGTTTGCCTTAACACATATCCAAAGCCAGGTCACTACAACAAATATCCCTTTTTTATAGCTTTTGAGGATACCTTTTCATAAGAACCTCTAAATAAGGACAAAAAGTGGGAAGGAAATGTGGTAAGCGCACGGTTGCAACCCAAAAATAGGTTACATCTTTTTTCTCTCTCTACTGCCACTCACAGATTTCTCCAATTCACTCGCCTTCTTTGTTCATTTGAACATCTCAGCAGTTTGTCTACTTTTTCTCTAACATTCCATTTGAGAAACTCAATCAATCACACCCCTAACTCCATCATCTTCTCTATCAATTCTTACTAGGTAATTTTATTGCTCCTCGTTTTCCTTGTTCCATTTGCTTTTCTTCTCTTCAATCCACCCTTTTTCTCCTTTTAGGGATTCTCTTTTCCCTATCTTATTCAACCTGATTTTCGCTGTCCAGCTCCACCCATTCTTTGTTCCCTTTACTTACCTTCTAATTTTGCTGTTCCCTCCATTTAGGGATTTTCTTACATCTTATTTCTCGCAATATGCTTATTCCATTTCTTAGTAATGATGCTCTTTGTTTATTTGCGATTTCTATTTTTTCTTTAAAATGTGAAATGGGTAAGGAAGAGGCATCTTAGGATTTTATTCAATAGTTTTCTGCTTTTTTTTTTTTTGAAACAAGGGTAACACAGGTGAGTCTCCAACCTGAGACCTTGAGGGTAACATACCTTCAAAGCCCACCCCCTAGTTTTCTGCTTTCTTTGCAAGCTTTCGTTTACTTTTTCTCATAAACCTGAGATTCTTTTTGCTTTCCCTTCTGTTTTCTCTATTTCTATGATTGAATTTCATGTCTTCTCTTTGTTCTCCAAATTTTTTGTTCTATCTCACTGTTTTAGCATTTATTGAAATTGAAGTTGAAGTTGGAAGTGTTTTAGGATTCTTATCGTTTTTTGAAATAGGAATTAATCCTAGTTTTTCTATTTATGTAATTTTAGTCAAATGTTTCAGTTGACGCTTTTTGGTTGAAGAACCATGTATTTTTTTGTTGCGGCTTGAAGTTTATTTTTGTTATTGTCAACTGAAATTGTCGTTATTTTTCTATAAACAGTTGCATAAGCTTGGTTTAGTTACAAAAATACAAATGAAAAGGGACTGTTGTCCTAGAATTTCGTGGTAAACTTTTCTTTTGGGGAAGGGATGTTTTTTTGTTGATTCTCCTAAGGTTTTGATCTTCTCTTGTATCTTCTTGTATGAGAGATTTCATATTTTTCACCAGTGTTATTTTTGGGGGTATCTTTTATTTTTATTTTTATTTTTTCTAAATTTGAAACAGAAAGAGAATTGTCTGTATTTTGTATCCTGTATCGTTTTTTTAAATCTTAGTTTGTGTTTTAATTTTGAATTTTTCATAAAGGTCTAATTTTCTTGCTGGTGTTCCCCATATATATGCTTACCTATTACATGAGTTGCAAATTTTTTAGCTTATCCAATCAATTGCAAGAAAGTTTTGTCGAGTTATGTACGAATACGAGAAGGATGAAGAAGTTCAATAGATTTATCTCCAACTGTACGAATACGAGAGGGATGAAGAAGTTCAATAGATTTATCTCCAAGGCTGGCTTGATCGATATTCCATTAACCAATGGCTCTTACACATGGACCAACATCCAAGAATTGATCTCTAGAGAAGACTCCCTATGGTGCCAAAGATGCAAAGCTCATTGGCTTTCTTTGGGTGTGAACTCATCCTTCTTTCACAAATGTGTGTTGGCAAACTGGAGTAGGAATACTATTGTCGAGATCATTGCACAAGATGGTAGAAGCGTTGTCACTGACAAAGAGATAGAGACAGAATTCCTGGACGTTTTCAAAATCTTTACACTAAGAAAGCATCGAGAACACCCTTGCCTGAAATTGACGATTGGAGCCCAATCTCGGTCTCTCAACAAAAAAATTTAGAGGCCCCTTTCACTGAAGAAAAGATTAGACGAGTTGTTAATGATCTTGGGACTAACAAGTCTCCAGGACCAGATGGTTTCACTGTTGAATTTTTCAAAAAATCGTGGAACATTATCAAGGAAGATATCAAGATTGTGTTCAACGATTTTTTCCAAAATGGTATCATCAATGCATCCCTGAAAGAAACATATATTTGTCTTATCCCAAAGAAGACTTCGGCTTGGAACGTTACGGAGTACAGACCTATTAGCCTCGCTACCTGTTTGTATAAATTTATTACTCGGGTGTTATCTGAAAGGCTCAAAGTTGTTCTACCCTTCATTGTCACAAAATACCAATCAACGTTTGTGGCCAATCGTCAAATCTTAGACTTTATCTTAATGGCTAATGAGCTTATTGATGAATGGGAGAGGAAACAGAAAGATGGTATTGTGATCAAGTTGGATTTTGAAAAGGCCTTTGACATGATTGATTGGGAGTTTCTCGATGATGTGCTTTCTAAGAAAGGGTTTGGCCTTTTATGGAGGAAATGGATCAAGGGTTGTTTGTCATCTGCTAACTACTCGATTATTATCAATGGAAAACCTCGTGGGAAGATCCGTGCGACGAGAGGTCTTAGGAAAGGAGATCCCCTGCCTCTTTTCTTATTTGTATTGATTACAGACTGCCTCAGCAGACAGCTCAAGATGTCTGAGGAGAAGGGACTCATTGAAGGCTTCTCTTTATGCTATAATAGTAGCAAGATCACATGCTCCCATCTATAATTTGCTGATGACACCATCCTCTTACATCTACGAAGAAGGGCTCCCTAAAAAACTTGATTGATACTGTGAACAACTTTGAAGGAGCCTCGGGATTGAATGCGAATTGCAACAAGACTGTCCTATCCATCAATCTTAATCCGAATGTTACCAAGAGCATTGTTGCCCCTTTTGGTTACAAGAATGAAAATTAGCCGACCACCTATCTGGGTCTTCCTCTAATGGTAACTCAAAATTAGTGTCCTTCTAGACCTCTCTTATTGAAAAGATTGAGAATCACCTTCAATCATGGGCCACCTCACACATATCCAATGGTGGTAGGTTGACTCTCATTTAAGCCACCCTTGCTAATGTGCCTATTTATTACCCATCCCTTTATCTTGCACCAACGAAGGTTTCTAAGATAATTGAAAAGCTGTTTCGAAAATATTCATGGAGAGGTAAGGAAGGGGGTAAAATGAGTGACCTTATTGCATGGGACAAAGTGAAACTTCCTATTGAAGTAGTAGGCCTTGGTATAATTGACATTCACAAGAAAAATATATATCTCTTCTTGCTGTAAATGTTTAATAGTGACACGAGTAATCTATTCTTCTTATTTATCAATGAAGTGATTACACATATATATAGACTTAAAGGACAAACCCTAACTAGGAATGGGAAATGACAATAAAGGACATAACTCATAATAAACCTTAACTAAATGACATTGACAGCTCAACTCTAACACTCCCCCTCAAGTTGAAGCATATATGTTAATCATGCCCAGCTTGTTACAAAGATAATCCATCCGTACTTCATTCAATGCCTTTGTGAAAAAGTCTCCTAATTGATCCCCCGTCTTCACATATGCAGTAGACACCAACCCTTGCTGTGTTTTCTCACGAACAAAATGACAATCGATCTTAATATGTTTGGTTCACTCATGAAACACTATATTTGAGGCGATATGCATTGCAGCTTGATTGTTGCACCACAACTTGATTGGAGTCGGAATTTTGAAGTCTAACTCTACCATTAGTTGATGTATCCACTAATTCACATATTGATTATGCCATAGCTCGATCTTCTGATTTAGCACTCGACCGTGAAAGAACATTTTGTTTCTTACTTTTCCACGAAACCAGGTTACCGCCAACAAAAACACAATATCTAGAAGTCGACCTCCTATCATCTCTCGACCCTGCCCAATCAACATCTGAAAAACATTCCACCCTCATATGACCGTGGTTTTTATATAGGATCCCATGTCTAGGCGCAACCTTCAAGTAACACAAAATCTGTTGCACTGCCACCCAATGATCCACAGAAGTCATGAGCTGACTCACAATACTCACTGAGTAAGCTATGTCAGGTCGTGTTATTGTAAGATAGTTCAATTTTCCAACTAACCTCCTATACCTCTTAGGGCCTTCAAACGACTCTCCCTTCTTATAGGAAAATTGGAGTATTGCAAGGTTTGACTCCCAACTTGCCCGTTTCTAATTGTAAATCAAGCACATATTTTCTCTGTGATAGAAAGATTCCCTTCTTATTTCTCAACACCTCAATCCCAAATCTTTAGTGTGAAACTGATCATGAAGAAACAATTTAAGAGACAATATACGAGATGTATCACTTCCAACAATTACAATATCATCAACATAAACAACCAATAAGATAACCCCATTTGTGGGCCGACGGTAGAAAACAGAGTGGTCTGACTTACACTTTGTCATTCCAAATCGCTTAACTGCTTAACTAAACTTCCCAAACCAAGCGCGTGGACTTTGCTTTAAACCGTACAAAGATTTAAGAAGACGCATACTTTACCTCTCTCCCCCTGAGCAACAAACCTAGGTGGTTGATCCATATACACTTCTTCCTGTGGATCACCATGCAATAACACATTCTTAATATCAAGGTGATGCAAAGACCAATTGTGAGAAGCTGCTATAGAGATGAATAACCTTACTGAGGTAAGCTTAGCAATAGGAGAGAAGTTATCAAAATAATCAACCCCATACGTTTGAGCATAACCTTTCGCAATAAGCCGACCCTTCAAGCGAGCGACATACCCATCAGGGTTAACCTTAACTGCAAATACCCATTTACATCCGACAACCTTCTTGCCAGCAAGAAGAGGAACTAAGTGCCATGTACCATTGTCACTTAAGGCATGAATCTTGTCCATAATTGCATCACGCCAACCAGAGTGGGATAAGGCTTTAGGAATTTTTTTTTTTCATAATCTAGACTGAATCAAGACTTGAAATGAAAGACATTGTTGAAGACGATAAGTTTGCATAAGAGACATGAGAAGAAATTGGGTAAGTACAAGTATGTTTACCTTTACAAAGGGCAATGAGAAGGTCGTCATTCGATCTTGGATCAGATGACAGAGGATTAGCGGGAACTGGACAACCACCTGGAGTGGAGGTTGTGGCCTTCTCGAGTATACTTGAGTTATAGTCAGAGACGGAGCACTAAGAGGGACAGAGTCAGACTCAGATGCACTAGGCGGCGACGGAGAATTCACAATTGTATAAATAAAGAGTTCATCCTCCTTCCTCTGACTCGTAGACGACACCGATGGAGTAAAAGGTGTATCCTCAAAGAACGTGACATCTCTAGAAACAATATATCTATTCAAATCGGGACAATAACGACGATAACCTTTTTGCACACATGAGTACCCTAAGAAGATACATCTAATTTCGTTAAATATGGACGAACATCCCGACAAAACACGTACAACCAAATTTTTTTGGCTCAATAGGAAATCGTGATTTACCTGGAAATTGGACCTGACTGGGACTTTTACCTTGAAGAACTGATGACGACATTCGATTAATAAAAAAACATGCAGTCGAGATAGCATCAACCCCTAGGCCGTTTCTAGAACATGTCTATTCTTATGCTTTGCCACCCCATTTTGAGACGGAGGTTCAGCACACGATGACTGATGGAGAATGCCATGTTTAGACAGATAGGGCGTTAGTGGCATAGAATTCACCCGCATTGTCACTAAAATTTTCAGAGACACCTCAAATTGAGTGCGAACTTTAGCATGAAAATTACAAAAATGAGTGAACAACTCAGACTGGTTTTTCATATAATATAACCATGTCTTATGCAGGTCATCAACAAAAGACATGAAGTACCGGAAGGCAGTTTTGGACACGACAAGACAAGGACCCCAAATGTCATAATGTACTAACTCAAATGGGGAACTCTCTCGTTTGTCTATGCGAGGACTAGAACTAATCCGATCAAACTTGGCATACTGACACGAGTCACAATTTAAGAACGACAGGTTAAACTGAGGATATACCTTCAACACCACAAGAGACGGGTGACCTAGACGACAATGGATGTTGAAAGATTAACCAACACCTAAGCAGGCCATTGGATTTGATACTTGACTCTAAAAAATATAATGACCTCCAGATTGATGTCCCTTCCCAATGACCCTCTTCGTATCATGATCCTGAAACAAATAGTAACCAGGATAGAACGAAATATAATATTTAAGGTCGCGAGTAAGCTGGCTAATAGAGATTAAATTAAAAGACAATTGTGGTAACAAAAGGATAGATTGCAAAGACATAAACAAGGTGAGATTGACGATACCAGACCTGCGAACAGGACATTTCGACTCATCTGCTAATGTAACATCCATCACAGAGGCGGTGAACAAATTGGTCGAAAATAAATGAGGGTTACATGTCATGATTTGTAGCACCAGAGTCGATGACCCATTTGGTGGAGGACGAAAGGAGACAACAACTCATGTTACTTGAGCCAACACTGGTTGTAAACACACATCTGGAAGATGACCCAACCGTAGATAACCTGAAACTCAAACTTTAGCAACCACGTGATCATGAAACTAATCAGTCTGAAACAAAACCAACCAACACTATCTCAAGACCATGTAGAGTACAAGCAGAAACTCGAAATCAAGATAACATCAATGAACATCAAAGCAAAGGATCCAATGTCCAACGAAAATTTGTAACTCGCACGAAATCTGAAGTATGAAGATCTCCCAAATACCCACAATATAAGAAAACAAGCAACTGTCAACAACAAACACAATAGACCTACTCAAAACACTTATCCGAACAAGATACCATTGCAAACGAATAGGAGTCGCCAAGTATGTTGAACCAATGATGCACACAAGACAAACGAAATTCACAAAAAATTTGAAACCAACTTGTCAACAAAAACCAGCATACTTCATGATATCACAATGCCCAAACTACCAAAAACCAAAGATTGAATGCTAGAAAAGAACCCACAACTTTCAATAATGAACATCAAACGAGGTTTTCGAACACGATTCAACCACACAATGCAAATAACCAAAGAATAACACCAAACCAACCCTTTAAATAGTAAGCAGAAATAGTCCAACTACAAAAAATTGTCGAAAACCCCTATAGCACGAAAACCGAGGTAAAAAAACATCCAAAATAGAAAACAAAATACATAAACCTATCAAGAAGCTCAAGGCGAAAAAAACCCAACCATTGGGGCAGAAAACGGTCCCGCACTTGCAACGGTGGTCGGATCTTTGGGCGGTGCGTGAGCCTCACATTCGTCAAAATTTTCCCATTTGCTAGGTCATTTTTTTTTGCTTCTTTTGGGCTAGGTGGTGTCGGAAACTGACGTAAATGGTTTATGATGACTAACAGATGATTGTGACGACCGACAGGTGATTCTGACAACTAACAGACAACAACTCTACAGTTGTATAGTGGAAGTTTCAAAACCCTAATAGAGCTCTAATACCATGTAAACGTTTAATAGTGACACGAATAATATATTCTTCTCATTTATCAATGAAGTGATTACACATATATATAGACTTAAAGGACAAACCCTAACTAGGAATGGGAAATGACAATAAAGGACTTAACTCATAATAAACCCTAACTAAATGTCGGCTCAACTCTAACACTTGCAAAGTGGCATTGGAGATTCTCTCATGATAGAGATGCCCTATGGAGAAATTGTATTGATATTAAATATGGTCCATCCAGTCATTCTCTTATTGCTGGTCATAGAGGAATTAGACTGTCTAAAGGCCCTTGGAGGAACATTGACAGATGGAAGCAGTTGATTCTTTCTAACATCTCATACACTGTTTGCTCGGGCAAAGACAAAATTCTGGCATGATACTTGGAATGGGTGTGTGGCTTGCAAACAATCATTCCCGCTTCTATTCAATCTTTCCTTAAATAAGCAAAGCTACTGTAAGTGAGGTATGGAAAGACCCATCTAGTTATTGGGACTTAAGGCTCCATAGAAATTTGAATGACAAAGAGATTACAGAGTGGACTGTTTTCTCCCATTCTCTTGAATCTGTATCCCTACAAATTGGAATTGACTCATGGAAATGGTCTCTATAAAAAGATGGGTGTTTTCCACTAAGTTGCTGCTGCATCTTTTATCATCCTCTAATGACAAGGAAAAATCTGGTTTCTATATAGAGATTTGGAGTGGCCACCAACCCAAAAAGGTGAAATTTTTTGTTTGAGAATTAATTCATGGAGCTATGAACACTCATGACAATCTACAAGCCAAATGGTCGAGTATGGCTCTATCACCAAGCAGATGCTCCCTATGCCACTGTGACAATTAATCACAAATTCACCTTTTTCAGCCACCGTAAAGTGGCTAACGAGATTTGGCTTTATTTGTTTGACTCTTTTGGTTGGAAGACTGCCAGAGTAGGAAATATTAAAGATTTGATTATATATATCATTCATGGTCATCCCTTTAAAGATGAGAAGAGAATCCTGTGGCACCAATTCATCTTTGCATTTTGGTGGAAGATTTGGCATATGCGGAATGAAGATTTATTTTCAGGGAACCAACACTCTATAGAGAGAATCATTGAATCAATTACCTATCTTGCTATGTCATGGGTCCATTTATTTTCCCCTTTCAACGATTATAGTTTATCTACTCTTATTTTTCATTGTAAAGGTTTTTTATAAATCAATGATCTTGTTGTAACTTTTCATCACATCAATGAAAGTTTTCCATTTCTTATATAAAAAAAAGTAGATATACATTATGCCAAGACCCACTATAAGTATGCGATATTGTGTTTAAATAGCTCTCTTTTTCACTCTTTTTGCTACTGATTATTGTGTTTAAATCTGTGCCTTTTTTTGTTGACCTGTAAATGAGAAAAACCTTTGATGAGATTAAGGAGTTGGAATGAATCGAGCAATAAAATCAAGTATAAGTGTGTAAATGTTATATTTGAGAGAAAGACTTCATGTCTCTTCTATTCATTAAAGAGTTATATTTATACAGATGTATTGGGTTAACCTAACTCCTAATGGGCTTAATGATAAAAAGATAAGATTACAATATTTTCATAATTAATTATTCTAACACTCTCCCTCAAGTTGGAGCATATATGTTGACTATATGCCCAACTTGTTTGAGAGATAATATATTTGAATTCCATTCAACGCTTTGGTGAAGATATCTCCTACATTGCTCTTCAGTCTTCACATATCCCATGGATATCACACCTTGTTGTATCTTCCCTCTTATAAAATGATAATCAACCTCTATATGTTTTGTCCGTTCATGGAAAACCAGGTTAGATGCAATATGGATGGCTGCTTGATTATCACACCATAACTTTGTTGGTGTCTTGACCTTAAATCCCAGCTCTGTGAGAAGCTGATGTAACTAGACCAGTTCACGGTACAGACTGTTCCATTGCTCTGTATTTTGATTCAGCACTCGATCTCGAAACCACATTCTGTTTCTTACTCTTCCAAGTGACTAAGTTACTACCCACAAACACGCAGTATTATGAGGTCGATCTCCGGTCTTCTTTAGACCCAACCCAATCTGCATATGAAAATCCCTCAAAGTCAGCGTGACCATTATCTTTATACAACACACCACGACCAGGAGAAGCCTTAAAAAATCCTAAAATTTGTTCTACTACAGACCAGTGCTTAACTGTGGGATAGGACATATACTGTCTCACAATATTGTCTGAATATGCTATATTTGGCCTTGTCACAGTCAAATAATTCAATTTTCTGACTAGTCCTCTAGACCTTTTTGAATTCTCCAATAGTTCCCCATCTTTTGTAAGTTGTGAATTGGGCATCATTGGAGTACTGCAAGGCTTAGCTCCTAACTTTCCCGTCTCGATCAACAAGTTCAATACATACTTTCTTTGAGACAACAAAATTCCTTTCTTTCTTCTCCGCACCTCAATGCCTAAAAAATACTTAAGCAAACCCAAGTCTTTCGTATTGAACTGACTATGAAGAAACGTCTTAAGAGACTGGATACCTAATGCATCATCACTAGTAATCACAATATCATCAACGACCAACGTATACAATTAACAAAATGACGCCAGAGGCAGATCATTTAAAGAAAATTGAGTGATCAGATGTGCTCTTTTTCATCCTGAATTCCTCAACCACTTGGCTAAACTTTCCAAACCAGGCCTTCAGACTCTGTTTCAGTCCATACAAAGATTTACGAAGGCGACAAACATTACCTATCTCCCCCTGAGCAACAAACCTAAGTGGTTGCTCCATACACACTTCTTCTTGCAGGTCGTCGTGAAGAAATGCATTTTTTATATCTAGCTGATGCAGAGGCCAATGATAAATGGAAGCCAAAGTTATAAAGAGACGGACCGAAGTCATTTTTGCAACTGGAGAAAATGTATTGTCATAGTCAACTCCAAATGTCTGAGCATCCTTTTGCTACCAGGCAAGCTTTCAATCTTGCAATAGACTCATCAAGATTAACCTGAAGTACAAACACCCACTTACAACCAATAGGCATCTTCCCTACTAGAAGACTAACTAACTCCCAAGTACCATTGGCATCCAAGGCAGTCATCTCCTCTACCATCGCTGCACACCAACTAGGATGTTTTTAGGAACAGACACAAAATCCAAAGACGCAACGAACAAAAACCGTGATAAATGATCGTAAGAAACAAATGATGATATATGATAAGTACACGAGTGCTTACCTTTACGAAGGGCAATGGGAAGATCATCGCTTGTTCCTGGATCTACTGACGAAGGGAGTGTCGGTAATGGCACGAATCTATTGTTGGAATCGGCAGATCAGGAGGTGGCTGTCGTTGAGTATAGACTTGAGTAATAGGCAGAACAGCTGATGGTGGGAAAGAAAAACTAGGAGTTGTGATAACTCTCAAGAATTGAGAGTTAAAGTAGGTTAAAAGAATATATTTTTATAAGAATTTGCTAATATTTAATTAAATTAATACTGAATTTCACCCCATCATACCTAAATGTCGCTTAAACGAAAAATCCTTTAGTTTTCCGATTAGGATGCATTTTATGGGTTCGTTGTAGCGAATGTGCTTGAATGTGTGCGAAGTTATATGTTTTAAATAAGAATTGATATTTTCTAGTTTGTCTGCAGCATTTATGATGGAGCGAAGCGAAATTCACACAAGAAGGAGTTCGCCAAAACGAACCTCAACCCAGCCAAGCATGCCTTGAGGAGATTCAACACGATAGCAGAGCTTGAAGAATCGTCAAAGCTTCGCCACAACGAAGGTATCTTGCGAAAGAACTCGCTCGTGAACATAGCGAAGCCAAGATGCTCTGACAACCGACAATGTGGATTGTGGAGCAGAAATGTCAGATAAAGCAGTCCTTCGTCTGAAAAGCAATCGAAGAGCAGTCCGACATTGTCAGGATCGTGAAGCAGGGTTTGTCGCTTGGAGCTGGAGTATAAATAGGCGTCCATCCTTCAGAGCAAATTGTCACCCATTTTTAGGGTCGATCACTCTTTCTTAGAGTTTTTCCGTCTTAGTTCTTAGCTTAGCTTAGTTGTTGTTTCGTTGTTTTCCCGCATTCTCTTTTATTTCTTTTATCTACTTTTGTCTTAGTGTAGTTTTAACAAACCTTGTTATTTTCTGTTTGTAATGAAGATAACTTGTTGCTTCTACTTTATTTCACTTTTATTTATCGACATGGGCAGCTAAATCTATCATTGGAAGGAATTGGATAAGTAGGAGGCATTCGCCTAAGCGAAGCCTCAGCGAGATGGTAAACTATTATGCATGCTGTGTTAATTCGAAATACATTTTGTTTGATCTGCTGTGTGTATTGTCCTTATTTCGCTTCGAGAGAATAGAAATAGAGCGATCTTGCATGTATAACATTAGGTTCGCAAAGTTTGCTTAGAGATGAGTTCACTTGCATCTAAATTGAACACTTAGAGATAAGGTTCGCCTAATGCTGCGTTGCTTCGCTTTAGCAGTGTTTGAGTTTGAGAGAACCAAACCAAGAGCTCGAGAGAGCCAGACTCTAAGACTCGAGAGAGTAAGAGAGAAAGCTATCAGTTGTTGCTTCTTAGCCTTAAATAGTTTCGCCTAAGCAAAACTCTCCGAAAATGTCTTATTTCCTTCCGATGTATTTCGTCAGTTCGATTTATCTTACATTTACTTCATTTAGATTAATTTCGCCACAACAATTTCCCCTGTTACCCTGACTCTTGATTTCGCTTAAGCATGACGCTAATAACTATTCCATGTGGAGATGACCTTTACTTACTTTAAAACTTGCTGCAACAAAGACTGTGTATACTTGCACAACCTTTGGGGATCACACACACATTTCGCTTAATCAGAAGTAAAGACTTTGCTCTGGCGAAGTCTTGAACTAGCCACGTCATCATTCTTCTTAATTATCATTTTCATTAAATTTTGTGTTGCGCATTCTTCTCCATCAAGTTGGCTCATCAATAGTAACAACGCTGTAAACAAGGAAGTTTGATACGATCCCGAGGCCTCTGAAAGTGTACTCGAGGCGAAGCAAGAAGCGATGAAATAATTTATTAGTTATTAGTATTTAATTATGAGTTGTTATTTTAATTATAGGTTGCTATTTACTATTAATTAGGGTTTCTTTTAGGATTAGGAAAAAGGATAAGTCTATAAATAGGATAAGTTAGGCATTATTTGCATTCAATTATTTTGTAGTCATTTGAACTCTACCTCTAAGGGAGATTATCTCTAGAGACTTATTTCAATAAAAATTGGTAGATTCTATCAATTTTGGTATCAGAGTCGTTTGCGGATCCAGGAATGGTTGCTACGAGGATGTAATCAAGAATGGAGGAACTTGAAGGCACCACCGTCGAATTATTGAAGAAACAACAAGAATTCGAAACAAAGTTAGATGCAAACGAGGGACGAATGGAATTGAGGTTCGAGCAATTGCATAATGACATGCAAATATTGTTAGGGCGATCTCTGAAACAGCCGAACATCGAATCGGGCAAATTGGACAAAGGAAAAGGAATCACGAGCGAAATCGCGATAAGGGAGACGTGGAATGCACGTAAATCGCAGGCGACAAGGTCGATGGGGCTCGGGATCGTATCAACGGGGTTCGGGACGTGGGCGACACGAGATGGGGGATGGACCGTGGGGTAGCGGGGTGGAGTAGGGGTGATTTCGGTTCAGTTTTTGTCAGTTTTGTACCAAACCGACAACCTAACCGATATCTTCGGTTTTCAAAAAATGGATCCGATCCAATGTCCAATAAAGTATAGAATCATTGGTTTGGTTTTTCAATGTCAAAAAATGGATTCGATCCGATCCAATGTCCAATTTTTTTAATATATAAAAAATAATATTTCTCATATAAAAACAACATTTTCATAAACAACTATTTTTTTAAAGGTTAGAAGTATTTTTTACCTATTCAAAATTATCTAAGGATGGTTTTTACTTGAAATAGGAGTGAATTAAAGAAATATTAATGGAAGGAAGATGACTTTATTTAAATTATGGACAATATATATATTTCGGTATGGATCGGTTTTTTAAAACGACAACTGGAACCGATCCAATATTTTCAGTTTTTTCAAATTAAAAATCGATGTCCATCTTTGAGCTAAACAACCGATCCGATCCATTGGATTGGATTGGTTCGGTTCGGTTTTTCAGTTTTTTGTTGCACCCCTAGGGTGGAGTGTGGGCTGGGGTGCGAGCGGCGACGACGGCTGGAAGGGGGTATCGGGCTGGCTAGGGTTTTTGGAACCGAATTGTTTCGATCTGGTTGGACCGAGCAATGTGGGAAATTGTGGGAATTCAGAATTCGATCGGGGCGGAGAATCTAGGTTAAACCGGAGGGGTGTTGGGATGTCCAAGGAGAGGAGGGTGCGCTCTGGTTATGACAGGCCATTAGCTCATGATGGTTAGAACGATCGGGGTTGGGAAGGCCACAGCCGGGATGGGTACCGTGATGATTAGAGGGGTAAGGATGATAGATTTCCGCAGGGAGGACCGAAAGCTGCAAGTCCATAGGGGCCAGCTTTTGATAAAAGGCTGCGAAAGTTAGAGATGCCAGTTTTTTAGGGGCTATCGGGCGGAAGGTTTGTTATGTCGTGTTGAGTGTTATTTTTGGGTGAATCGCTTGGTGGAATATGAAAAGATTGATGCAACGGCACTATGTATGGAAGGGGAAGCCCTAGAATGGTTACAATATGAGGAGGATCGAACTCCAATTACTTCGTGGAGTGATTTTAGGGAATTACTATTGCACTGTTTTCAACCTTCGGTGAATGATAACTGGTATGCGAACCTGATGAGTCTGCGACAAGTGAGCACAGTTAAGGAATACCGACGACTGTTTGATAAATATGCTAAGGGAATGATGGATATGAGTACAAGTGCTATAGAAGGGAAGTGGGAAAGTGGCTTGAAAGAGGAGATACGGATCGAGATGAGAAAATTTCAACCAGTGGGAATTTAGGACATAAAGTTATTGGCACAGGTGATTGAAGATGATCTCGTGTTTCGGGCACAATCGAAAGGAGGGGGAATGCCAACAACGTGGAAGGCTAGTATGGGTTCATCGATTACAGGCACCAGAATAATAGGTAGTTCGAATTTGAGAACCTCTTCTTTCACGCCAAACTGAACAGCTATAACGGGCAGTACTATCCTATTCAAAAGGTTAACGGACAGCGAGATTCGGGTTAAAATAGACAGGTTTGTGCTTTTGTTGTGACGAGAAATTTGTCCTGGGAAAGCTTTGCATTGTGGGGTTTTTAAGTTTGGAGTTGAATTTGATTCTCTTGTGATGAGGGTTTCCATGGTGGGTATGCATGTGAAAGGTTAGGATTTGGGTTCTGCTTTGAAAAGGTATTTGATGCAAGTCCTGAGATTGTTAAGAAAGGAAGTGTGTTGATATATATTTTGAGAAAAGTCATCTGATGATTGTCATATTCATACAATTGGCATCGCTAATATTTCTCGATATTGTGTCAAATTTTTTGGAACTGTTTAACTGATTGGTTGTTTGCTGCAGCATATAACAGGGCTCCCAATTGAGAGGGATGAAGAGAAGGTCAAAGTCCACGACCATACTTACTAGAGTTCTCCAATACAACACATGTGAATTCACAACATTTAAAGTATTCAGAAACCTAGTATCTGAAATCTATTCTACTCCAAAGAACAAGAGTTAGTGTGATTTCGAAGTGAGAAAATCATAGATGTTTTTTCGTCGTTCATTACATGATTCATGGATGGGATGGAATCATGCTATATAATTAGGAGAAGAGTGGTTGATTCAAGAAAATCCTCAATAGATTTTCCAATTTTTTTTTATTTAAATCCTCTCGATTAAGTAAATACACTTCCCTTTTGAGTGTTTTAGATGGAACTTTTATCAACATTTTGAGATGGTTTGTTGAATATTTTCTATGTATGGATTGTCTGAATTATACTGGTGGAATCTAAGCTGACTGAACTTCGTTAGGTGATATTGAACATTTGATGCTCTACTAATTCTTGAAAGAAGGGTTTTTATTTTGCCTAGCTGACAATAGCAAGAAGGCTGATCATAAGGCTCAAGCCTTGAAGATTGCCAAGGAAGTCAAGGCTGGTCCAATTGTATTCCATATGCCATAGACATTGAAGAAGGACAAGAATCCGAGTATCCTACGATCCGTACAACCCCACGGACAAGTTGGGCCATCAGATTCTGAAATATCCACTGACCATAGAGTCTGCAATGAAGAAAATTGACGATAATAACACCCTTGCTTTTATTGTGGCACTTGTGACGACAAGAAAAAATTAAGGATGTCGTGAAGAAGATACATGATATTAAAATCAAGAAGTGAACACTTTAATCAGGTATACAATGCATGGTTCAAACATTTTGATGAATAACAATTATAATCAACATTTGGTATTATAAGTATTCAAAATCATTTAGATAGAAACATGCTATGTGAGCCAAAAGAAACAAATATTTCAGGTTTGTACTTTCTAGCTCTGCTGGTAAAAAGACCTCAGCTATAGTTCCATGGTTGTTTGGTCCTGATTGAATGATTTTTCTCTCCATCTTTAATAAATGTACAAAGTCTATTGATTGATACATTGTGATCATGACCAATCGATGTTCTTTTGTATGATCCTATATTCTGCATATACAGGCCCGATTGAACAAAGAAAGCATATGATAGGTTGACAGATTAGGATGTCTTAGGTGTGGCAAATAAGATTGGTTATCATCTAAGCCTTTAAAGCTTGGAGCGAGTATATTTAACGTTGCATTTTGTAGTAGGACCCTAGTTTTAGTCTCTTTTTCTTAAAAAAATATTTATTGGTATTTTCTTGATCAGCTAGAATGCGTTCACTAATACATGGAACTCATTCCATGTAAAATTGGTTATCATCTTCTAAGCCTTTAAAGCTTGGAGCGAGTATATTTAACGTTGCTTTTTGTAGTAGGACCCTAGTTTTAGTCTCTTTTTTTAAAAAAATATTTATTGGTATTTTCTTGATCAGCTAGAATGCGTTCACTAATACATGGAACTCATTCCAATCATTTTCATTTGAGTTCGCTTAAGTTTTTATTTTATCATCTTATCAGTACTGAATTTTGGTCTTAGCAATCTATTTTTTACCTTTTGATATATTGGTCTCTCAGCTTCTTATCAATTAGCTAAGATAAAATAAGATAGAAAATGAATCTCAATTATAAGAGGTTAACCTTATAAGTGGCTTTCTGGAACAGGAAAATGACAATTAAACAATTCTGGTTCCTTAGCCTCGGTATAATGCAAAGCCTTCCTGTAAATCTCCTCCTCTATCAGTCTCGCCCGCCCTGATCTCTTCCTCGCCGCCGCCGGGAACTTCTCTCACCTGCCGCCGACTCTGACTCTCCCTTTTCTCTCTCTCTCCTCCGTCCGGAACTCCGTCGCCGACATGTTTTCCGACGAATAACCCTCTTTTTCCCTAACTCAACGGCGGTTCGCCGTCTTACAACTCCGTTTCCCGGCAGAATCTCCGTTTCTTGGCCGGAGACTTGGAGTAGAGGTTTTCCGGTTTGGTTTTACTTGTAATGGAGGTGCTGTGGTTTTGGTATTGTAAGTGATTGATAGATCCAAGAAGCTTTGGAAGGAGAGAGAAGTTGTGGTTTGCTTGATTTTGCTCGAGAGAGATGGTTTGGTGTGTTGTAATGGTGGATGTTCGTGTATGGATGAGGTAGTCGGCGTAGATGATGACCGGAGCTCAGGTTACTTTTCGGCGAGGGTGGTGGCGGTTCGGTGAATCTCTCACATGGAATGGCAGATCTTGTTAGTTACGGGAATGCCAACCGTGACACTGAGCAGGAACTTTGTAAAATCCGACCCCCCACCCATGGCGCCATCTACCCAGGGTTTCAAGATCGACAAGAAGCATTTCACAATCAAATACAACCAGCCTGGAACCTTCTCCATCACAGAGGATAATGAAAATAATAGCTTAGTGGTTCCCTTTCAATGGATCTTCCTGCCTTGGCTTATCGACAACTTGGAGAGGTTGTGCAATATTTCTTTAATCCACAGATTCTTTAAGGAACTCCGATTGGGAGAAACTTTTGTGTGGCTTGAAAAGATCTCCAACAAGATAGGATACTGTGTTGACATCACCAAGATTAGCCCTAATGGAAGGATACAACGATTAATGGTTCCCATCGGTATTGAAAGGAAAGGTTGGAAGGATCTTTTAAGATGCTTAAAGTGCTTCTCCTATGAGAGTATCGAGATCACTAATAGTGGGGACAAAACCATAAATGGATCACCTACCCATTTATCCGCCATTAAGAAGATTGAAGTAATTGTTGATGGTAAATACACTCCCCCTGAAGATACTCTGGCACAGAAGAAAAACAGAGAGAACAATGAACAGACACAAGAATTTTAGAAAGAATGCTCTTTTTCACCGAATGATGACATTTTCTCTCCCCAGATTGCCACTTAAAGGTCATCATTATACAAAGGGAAAAATTCCACGATAACTGGTTTGACTTGGGTAAAGCAATAAAAGAAGAAGTCACAAATGGCGATGGCGCTATTAGTCCTCTTACTCCAGACAAGGCATTACTCTCGTGTAGAGATACTGAACAAGCACAGTCCCTAAGCAGCATTAAAGAGTGGACCAAGGTGGGTAAGTTTAAACACGAAGTCAAAATCTCCATCAGCACTAACTCTGTCAATCAATCTCTTAAGTGCGGGATCACTCAGCTGGCTATCAATAATCCATTTATCTGCTCAAGGTCGAATCACATCCAGCTGAGCTACTCTGGCGGAAACCTCACCCAACAACACTGCAACCTCGACCCGCTTGAACTCTTTCCGCAATCTGGGCTGGAAACTCAACAACGCCGCGGAGTGCGACGTCTTCCTACTCAAAGCATCAGCCACAACATTGGCTTCACCCGAATGGTACAAAATCTCGCAGTCATAATCTTTTACCAACTCTAACAACCTCCTTTGCCTCATATTCAACTCCTTCTGAGTAAACAGATACTTGAGGCTCTGGTGATCACTAAACATCTAAATCCGCTCACCGTACAGGTAATGCCTCCAGATCTTCAATGCAAACACTACTGCTGCCAACTCCATATCATGAGTCGGGTAGTTCTGCTCATACGGTTTCAACTGACGAGAAGCATAAGCAATTACCTTCCAGTGATGCATCAACACACAACCTAACCCAAACTTGGAAGCATCGCTGTAGACTACGAAACCACCTGTCCCTTTCGGGAGTGCTAACACTGGTGCTGAAGTCAAACTATGCTTGAGCCTGGCAAAGCTCTCATCACACTTACTATCCCAAACAAACTCGACACCCTTCCTCGTCAGACGAGTGAGGGGCGAGGCTATGGCAGAAAAGTCATTGACGAACCGACGGTAGTAACCTGCCAAACCCGAAAAGTCGCGAATCTCGAAGAATCGAAGTTGGCTTGGCCCACGAACTCACGGCCTCATTCTTCGTGGGGTCCACGGCTATACCATCTCTCGATAATACGTGACCTAGGAAGGCCACCTGCTCCAACCAGAAATCACACTTGGAAAACTTCGCATAAAGCTGGTTTTCCCTCAAAGCTGTCAACACTCGCCTCAAATGCTCTGCATGATCCTCCTTAGTCCTTGAATAGATCATAATGTCATCAATGAACACGATGACGAAGCTGTCCAAAAATGATTTGAACACCCTATCCATCATGTCCATAAACGCTGCTGGGGGATTAGTCAATCAGAACGACATGACCACAAACTCGTAGTGACCATATCTAGACCTGAAAGCTGTCTTAGGAATGTCGGCATCCCTGATCCGAAACTGATGGTAACCGGATCTCAAATCTATCTTGGAGAACACGGAAGCTCCCTGTAGCTGGTCAAACAAATCATCAATACGGGGCAACAGGTACTTATTCTTCACAGTAACCTTATTAAGCTCACGATAATCTATACACAAGCGCATCGAACCCTCCTTCTTCTTTACAAACAGAACTGGTGCTCCCCACGGGGACACACTCGAATGGATGAACCCTCGATCTAACATCTCCTGCAACTGAACCTTCAGTTCCCGCGCGGGTGTAAAGACCTGACCCGAAAAACGATTCTAAACCTAAGTCTTTAATCAGCATGCAAGTGAAAAGCATAAATGACCCAACCAGGGGTCGAATTGAAAAACTTTTCAAACATAAGAGTGGAAAACATGAAAGCAAACTAAATATTCATTAAGCAAAACCATTCAAGTTAAAACAGTGACTGATCAGTACGTTTCTTAAAAAAACATAAAAGGTAGTTCAATGCTTCGATGAATACGTTTTCCCTACGGACACATGTCCATCTACATGCTGAAATCAAACAAAAAAGTAAAGACACAACAGAGTGTCAGCAGCATCCATGATCTCCCAACTTACTCCGCTAGCCGCCCCGGTGCTGTCCCAAGTTACCTGGTGGAAAACCACAATAAGGGTGAGTATAAACATACTCAGTAAGAATCCCTGACCGGGGTACGATACGATGCAATCAATCATCTAGCAACCTAGTACACATGCAAACAGATATCAACACGGATTTTAGCTCAACGAGCTCACAAGGCAAATCCAGAGTCCTCAGAAGTCTCCTACTTTCGGCCTAATGATTGGTTCTCATAACCAATCCCGGGGCATCTCCGAGGGTCTTTCTCCCTCGGCCAATTTATCAGCTCAAAAACCGATCCCAAAAGATGTCCGACACCCTCGAGGGTCTTTCTCCCTCGACCATATGATTGGCTCAAAAACCAATCCCAACGGGTATCCTCAAGGGTCTCTTACCCTCGCTAACAATCTGGACTATCGGGAGAGTACCCGAAGTCTGGCTCTAACTGGAAGGAACTGGTGTACTCACGAACATTAGCCCGGGGGAGCTCTCCGAACCGGCGACTAACGGTGTCTTGCGCGCTGCTGCTGCATCTTGCTTTGCAACCGGCGTAAATGTGGGGGCCTAGGTACAAACTAAGCGGGCCAAGTACGCATGCCTAAAGACTCGGAAGCGGTGTCACTGAACACAGTAGTGCAAGGCCCTCGGCACTCATCTATGCAGCCTGTACCACCGACCTGAAGCTAAGAACAGGCCAAGGTAGGCTTGCACCGTTGGCAGGGTTCCGCTCTAGCAGGCTACAAACTAGGCATATGCCGATGTGGTAGCTACATCCACATCGGCGGCCGGGGGGAAGCAATGTACGTTATGCTTCGCTCTAACACCCGACCCGTGGGGACAAAGTACGTTATGTCCGCTCTCAGCCTCTTGATGATGACAAACCCTACTACACTAGCTATGAGTACAGAATAATCGATTCCTGGCTAAACATACATTCTCAACATAAAACACATAGCCTAGCATGATACTACGAGCTTAAGTAGGAATCGAAAGCAAGCTGGAAGAAAAAACCTAGCATGGCACTAACATGTACAAACAAGCAAACATGCTAGCAAGAAATCAAACACAAGCTGTCCTACCCACTATCATGCTCATAAAAGTAAACAGGCATACAAGGCACAATCAAGATAACATCGCAGGGCCCACACAACCATGGTAAGAAATCCTTACCTGGAAACAAGTAGAAAATAACTATCACGAATCAATAAACGACCCTCGAGCTTTTAAGCGAACCCGAGCAACCTAAGCAAATAATACAATCATCCTAATTAAACAAACGGAAACCAACAACTTAGGGTCCAAAAGAGTAGAGGCTCGGGAATTACCAACCGAGAAGGCACTAGGTCTCGGCCCAACTCTCTAGGCAAAAATAGGCTCTCGGCGGCAAGGAAGCAGGCTAGACGAGCAGGCTGGCTATTCTTGGCGTACTGGCCAGTGCGGCAAGAAGAGGCAGCGCGCGCGCAGACAGCGTGAGCGTGAGCGTCGGGCGTGATGCGAGAGGCCGAGCAAGGCGTCTGAAATCATTATTGCAAAGTGCGCTGAGGTCGGGCAAGATCGAGCGAGCGGCCGGGTCCGATGCGCTGGTCTTGGCTCTCGGTTCTTGATTCTTGGAGGACGGCAAGGTGAGAGGGAAGGAGTGATGGAGGGTGAGCGGAAAAACAAGGGAAGGAATTTTCTTGGTTTTCCTTCCTTTTCCTAATTTAAATAGGCCTTGGTGACCTAAATCCCTTCCCAAGGCTTCCTCCTTCGAGTCCCGGCTGAAGCAATCTTTTCTCTTAATTAAAACTCATTTAAGACAAACTCCCAAATCATCATTTAGGGCAAGGGTTCAAATCCCAATGGAAGCACTTAAATTAACAATAATTTTGCTAATAACCAAACCACTTCCAAACTTCCAAACGACTAGCCCATAACCATTTCCAAATTAACAATAAATTAACAAGATCCCGAGGAGCTCTCGGTCAGGTTTGTAATGAGCGTGTGCGCGCACGCGCATGTCTTTGCAAACCAGGAGAGTGTTGGGTCTAGGCATGCCGCCTCGGTCTAGTACGCATGCCTAAAAGAATCTCTGGATCGGTGTCACTGAACATAGTGGTGTGAGACCAGGACACTATGACTATGTCAGCCTGTACCACCGCACCTGAGGCTAAGAAACCGGCCATGGTAGGCTTACACCAGGAACCAGTCCTTGCCCTATCAGGTGGCAATGTAACGACCCAGGTTTTCATCCCGGTCTTCCAGGTATGCCCTAGGGGTATTTTAGTAATTTGGTCGGGCCGTCAGGGCCGTTTATGTCTTTTTCCAGTTGCTAAAATTATTGGATGGATTTATGTAGGTTTTTGGAAGGATTTGTGGTTTGGTTTGAGCAAGGTTTGGTGCAAAAGTAAAAATAAAGGAAATTGTGCTGCAACCGGGGTTTGAACCCGGGTCTCCTGGGAAGCTTGTGGAGATGTGTGCCAATTGAGCCATTAGGTGCTCTTGTTGCTCTTCCTGCATCATTTTATGGTTAGTCTTGGATTTTGGAGTTTTGGTGCATTTGGTTAAATGAAATAGAAATTAGGTTTATTCCATCTTCTTCTCCAAATCACCTCTTGGCCGCACAAGCTCTCCCTCTCCATAGCCCTTGCCGATTCTTCTTTCCCTTGCATCTCCTTGGGTTCGATCATCATCATTCCGCAGCCGAGAGAAGCAAGCAGCAGCCATCATCGCCGCCGCCGCCCCTCGCCCAGATCGTTGAAGCGACCGCCGCGACGCCATCGCTCGCGGATCGCCAAAGACGCCATCGCTCGCCAGGTCGCGCCAGATCCACCGTCGCAGCCCTCCCGCACGCCATCGCTCGTCGTCGTGCAGATCGATCGCAGAAGCAGCGCGAGACGCCAGCGCGCCCGGCGCGCGCGCGCCGCTAAAGCCGCCGCTTCGCGCGCGCGCCAGCCGCGTCCGCGTCGCTGTCGCACTCCAGCGCCGCGCGCCGCCGCCGAGCTGCGCTCGCTTGCGCCACGCAGACGACGCGCGCGCGCGCGCGCTCCTCGCCTGCATCGCGCATCCATCCGTGCGGCTTTGTGCGGCCGCAGCAGCGCCCGCCCTGCCGTGCGGTAGCGCGGCTGCGCGCGCCTGCCTGCGTGCGGCTTGCGGCGTGCTCCAAGCTCGTGTCGCCGTGCGGCGCGTGAGTTCCCGAGCCGAGCTTCTTTGTTCTATTGTTGTTTAGACGTTTTAGATGTTGATTATTATTGGTTTGCTAGGTTCCCGCTCGCTAGCTCGGGATTGTTCCGCAGCTTAGGATTTGTGTGTAGAAGCCTCCCGACCAAGGTAAGGATTTCTTACCGGAGTTGTGTGGGCCCTGCGGTATATTTGTGATTGTTGTTTTGTATGCCTGTGTATGATTATTAGCATGTTTAGCCCTAGGTGCTCTGCTCAATTCTCGATTGGCATGAACTCTTGTATTGTTTCTCATGTTAGCCCATGCTAGGTTGTTCCATTCTCGCATGTTCGATATCTCTGTTCTTGCTTCGTAGTATCATGCTAGGTTCCTTGTATCATTGAGCACGTATTGGACTGCATTGAATGAATTGTTATTATTGTTATGGTTTAGAGTTCAAGTAGGTAGCATCATCCGGGCCGGATGCATAACGTAACTTGCATCCCCGACAGGGACGTACGAGATGGTACTCCGTCCCTGATCCCGTTAGGGTTTAGCTAACCCTAACGGCTGGCCCTGCAATCTTGGGTGAGGGTGGCAGACTGTTAAATGCCCCAACGGTCGGGATGATGACTTGGCATTGCCTCGCCGTCCGGCGATCGGCACGTCCCTCGGCGTTCGGCCGTAGCCCTTGATTGCCACCTGTTAGGGCAAGGACCGCTTTCTGGTGTAAGCCTATCACGACCGGTTCCTTAGCCTCAAAAGTGCGGTGGTACAGCCGACATAGTTCACGTGTGTCGAGTCTCACACCCTATGTCGGTGACACCGATCCAGAGATTTAGTTAGGCATGGTGGATCGAACTTGGGCGGCTTGCCACTAGACCCGGCACCCCGAGTTTGCAGTAGCATGTGGTGCGCGCTTACGCTCATTCTGGCGCCACCGGAGAGCTCCTCGGAATCTTGAGCGAGTGCACCTTTCGTATCGTCGATGAGACGCCGAGGCCGAGACTTGTTCTCGTATAGCGCGTATAGTGTGTTGTGGTATTTTCCGGACTAAGACCACGAGTTGGCATCCGAGGTCCAAGTGTGGACTTAGCTATGTGCTCCGCTCCGTGTTTGTACTCATAGCTTGCATACATTCTTCTAGATGATCATGTATATCGTATTGTACCCCGGTTGGGGATTCTTCTACTGGGTAATTCGTTACTCACCCTTATTCGTGGTTTTCCACGGGTAATCAAGGGGAGAGACAGGATGGTGAAGGAGGAGCCGTGATCATGGAATCCTGCTGTCATCTCTCGACCATTTTATTATATCATGACTCTTGACTTTTGTTATTTCCCGAATGCATGTAGACGGGCACGGAGCCCTAGGATGTTTTCTTACGTTTTATGGATTCCAAAGCATATTTGTACTTGTGGAATGTTTAAATGGTTTAAATAAATCTCGATCGATCGAGTATGCTTTTAGAAATGTATGTTTTGATTGTGGAATGTTTTGCATTTTTACTTGGGATCAAATTTATTTTTCATAATGTCTTTTATTTTGAATACATGCATTGGGGTAAAGGCCCATTTAGAGCCCCTTTTGGGTCGGGTCTTTCTGATTGGTATCGAGCTCGAGTCATAGATTCTGTGAGACTGACCTTTTGTTGTAGGTCATCCTTCCATGATCACCAGCACTCCGACAGCCATCAGGTACGCCTAGGTTTATTGTTTTAGAAAGAAAAAGGGTTAAGAATTTACAATACCTATCATCTAGTGTATGCCTTGTTTGGTGTTGTGGAGCGAGAGAGCGAAGTGTGTTCGACTCGTTGTTGGTTTGGGCTTAGTGAGCCATCATGCCAACTTTCTCGCAGATCGCAGCAGATTTGTTTAGCGACTTGTTGAGGTATCCAGATAGATTCGGATGCCCGGGACATCGTTCGAGCAGGAGGCGAGCTTAGACTCCGTTGGCCATTTGTGGCCCCGATTTGTCGCTTTTCCCCTAGTGAGAGGGTGGAGGTGCTTCGTGCAGATCGCCAGTATGTTGATCGCACCCAGAGGAGCAGGGCGCTTGGCATGTCCGACCGAGGAGTTGGACCGATCGTGTTGATGTTGAGGCCGCGTCCAGGGTTGTTAGGCCCGCATGCCAGATTTGGCCCCGGCAGTTGAGTTGCCTAGAGGAGGGGGTAGAGGCTAGCAGCGCCTCAGAGTGAGACTCCTTGAGCGAGTGTGCTCCACCATGAGAGATTTGATGGCGTGTCTTTAGCTATCGAGAGCGGAGACCCAGCGCATTTGTAGCGCGTAGTGAGGAGTCCCGGGCACAGATAGCCCAGCTGACTGAGTTTGTTTAAGCATTTTTCCCCCAGTAGCTCTTGTAGCCCCGGAGGTTCCCGGGAGGGCATGATCAGCAGGTTTATTCAGACGAGTTTGTTGGCGTTGATGGAGACGCCTGAGTTGGCAAATGGATTCTCTGTAGAGCTCGATGTTTTAGTAAGTCCTACCGCTAGTAGTAAAGTAGTTGGCAGTTTGAGTTTAGCATCCGTGTGTGGGATGCCCTGCTGCTCAGAGGCCGAGGTGTGCCGTTCTGTCTTTATTTGGTTCATCGGATGGTGGTGGAAGTCCCTTGTGAGAGGTGGACTAGCGAGTCTCCACCGATCGCCCGATTGTTTGGCAAGTTGCCGTGTTAGTGGCTTGAGGCGGATGAAGGGTCATCTTTGCCCCCTTGCGAGCCTGGCTTTGTTGTTTAATGCACCCGACTTCCTCGAGATGTGGATTTGGTAGTAGTAGCACTTGAGGTGCATTGGTTGGTGTGCCACTTTGGCACTAAGTCTGGTTCGAGCTTGAGTTTGGCTTGGGCATAGCAGATGGTTCTATGCCGTTCGGAGTTCAGCGTACTCCTTTAGCCTTGGATCTGTTTATGGCAGTTGCACCCGTTTAGGTCGTGCCAGAGGGCTAGTTCAGTGGTAGTCGATGGACTACAAGCGAAAGGATGCTCGAGAGGAGCCGAGCCTCTTCCCGATGTTTTCGGAGGTTGAGTAAGTCGTGAGTTGCCGGGTTGGTAAATGTTGGTGCGCGTGAGTCTCGCGCTAGTGTTAAGGCCAAGAGATTTTCCTTGTGGTTGGTAGTGCGGTCAACTACCTTCGAGTGCCTAAATCGAGGAGAGTTGAGCATTGTAGATGCGAGTTTGGTCCAAATTGAGGGACCATGAGTTGGATGCTTATCGGATGAGTTGGATGCCTATGAGGCGAGTTGGATGCTTTTGAGGCGAGATGAGCTGATGCCTTGCGAGAGGTTTTGGATGCCTTAGGGGTAAGCACCCTTGGTAGAGGCTTGGTACAAAGTAAGTTTGGTTTGGCATGATTATACTTTGGTAGAGCAAGGTTGCCTCGACTTCGAGTATCGTGTGGAGATGGAACTTTTGGTGTTCCTTGGATTGTTTGTATCATTGCCGGGGAGTTATCGTTGCTTTGTGGAAAAGCGCTTGTTAGTCTTGGATCTCTAAAGGAAGGTTGGGAGTTGTGCACACAAGTGTGTTTTGTGTGGTTCGTTCCGTGGCGAGAGTTTGAGATCCATGTAGGGTTTGCTTTGGAGATCTCGTGCTCGGTTCCTTGAGAAGTTGGACTCGGTGGTTGTTGTAAGGCTTTGGTTGAGGTGGTAAGGATACCGTGCTCGTGGTATCAAGTTGTTGCTTAGGCAAGATTTGTTAAGTTGGGCCTAAGCTTGGTTGGCGGATCTTCTTGTTGATCGTTGGTTGGAGTTCGATTGGAAACCGAACAAGAGCGCGTGGTAGCTAAGCCGCCGCGTGGTTTCGATCGTCATGGCTAAGAGAGTTGTTCGGATCCTTCCTTGGGTAGAAGTTATGTTGTGGCCGATGCTTTGAGTAGGAGGATGACGATTCGTGTAGTAGTTTGGGTCCTCTAGGTTCCCAAGGAGTTGGAGTTGGCCAAAGCATGGTTGGGATCTTTGGAAATTGGAGTTGTTTGTTCAGCGGTTGTCCTGTTAGATCGTATGCCAAGCAGTGTGTGTGTCGAGGGTTGCCGAAGAACCCTAGGTTGTGGAGAGCCTCTCCGAGCTCGGTCGAGCCCAGCTAGTGAGTTTCGGGATTGGCTAGTTTGAGGCGTGTAGTTTGTAGCCTCGGTGGAGTTGCTAGCGATCTTGGTAGACTAGCAAGCTAGTGTTTGTTTGGAGTAAAGTCCGGAGTGGTTTCGGTGTGGTGGCAAGTTGATGCTTGGTGTTGACCAAGGTGTGGATTGGAGTTGCTAGAGTTTAGTTTTGCTCGTGGGGGCGAGTGGTTTGTGCCATGTTGGTTGTTTTTCTGTTTCGAGGATGTTGAGTTGCCCCGTTTGGCATTTGGAGGTTGACCGAGATGGACCCTTGTTGTGCCCCGTGAGATTAGATGTTGTTGCTCTGGTGGTGGAGCAAGACGGTGAGCGTATGTGGAGTTTCTCTGTCCGTTGGTTGTCTGCTTGTAAGAGCCGTTTCCTTCGGGGAGTTGTCAGGTTACTCCCTTGGTCTTGGAGTTAATGGTGGAAGCGCTAGCTTGAAGGAAAAGTTTGTTGGCTGCTTGGAAGTAGTCGTTTGTCCAGTTAAGCGGATTCTTGGATGGTGTTCTAGAGGTTGCGAGAAAGGTTGTTCTGCCTCTTGTGAGTGTTTGGCCAAGATTTGGTTCGTTTGTTGTTTCGAGAGCTAGTTCGGTTCTAGGTGAAGGGCGTTGCCACGAGGTCTTGTTCCTAGTCGAGTAAGTTTTGGGAGTTGACCCCTCCCTCAGCGATTGAGCAAGTCTTTGTTTTGTTTCGTTTTGGTGGTCCGATTGGTTGAGTTTTCTCTTGGGTGTTGCTTCCAAGAGAGTTGGTTTCTTGTTGCCTTGGGTTTGAGCAAGTCACGAGCGTGTGTGGAGTTGCCCTTCCGAGTTTGCTTGCTTTGGGAAGTCGTTTCCGTTTGGCGTGAGTCGGCTTAGCTTCGAGTTGTGTAGTCGATCGATTAGCGCAATGGTGCCCCAAATGAGAGGGTCCCCGCTTTGTGTTGTTAGCAAGCAAGAGTTGTTTGTTCCCGCAAGGGCGAGGCCACTAGTAAGAGTTGAGTTGTTACGGCAAGTTGTTGGTTCTTTGGGGATTGAAGATTTCCTTTCCCTCTAGCCTCTGTGGTGGTTGAGTTGCTCCTTGGATGCCCGACCTCGAGTGATAGCTTGCGAGGTAGTCTTGCATGGATTCGTGTGGCTCAGGATCCGTAAGCTTTGAGGTTGTCGTTATCCGTTTTCCTTGTGAGGTTTTGGGAGTGGAGCTTCGGTTGGAAGATGAGTTAGGCTTAGGCTTAAAGGGAAGTCCTTTGAGTAGCCAGTTGGATTTTAAGAGTTGAGTAGTTGCTTGAGGGCAGCGTTGCTCGTTATAAGTTTGGGTTGAGTTTCACTTGAGCAAGCCCTTCTCGGGCTTTGTTCCTAGTTGTTGTGAGTTCCCGGTTGGCGTTAGCGAGAACCGCGTTTGAGTGAGTTGGCACGCAGGTGCCGTGGCATTGGTTGGTAAGTCGTTGAGCCTGTTTTCCTCAAGGTGTTGTGTCATGAGATAGCTGCGTGATGGTTTAGTCCTTGCTTCCCGAGTTTTCCTTGAGAGGAAGGTTGGATGTTCCTTGCCTGGCGATGTTCTCCTTGGTGGTTCTGTTGGTAGGTGTTCGTTGGAAAGTTTGCGTTCGGCCGATGAGGAGTTCTAGTTTGTTGGCTTGGCCGAGTGGAGTCCGTGCTTGGCCCTTGCCCTTTTTTTTTTTAGGTGGCCGTGAGTGGTGAAGTTTTGGTGGTGTGAGTGTTGTTAGCCGTCTGGTGTACCGAGATGGTGCCCTTGCCTTTGGTTCAGCGATTTCTCCTTAAGATGGTTGCTTAAGTGTTGTGGTCGTGTTCTAGTTGGAGAAATTTTTTTTTGGATCGATCGCCGATTGGTGGTTCGTTTGTATCTCGTTAAAGAGTGTAGTCAAGGTTTGAGGTTTGTTGGTCTCTTGTGAAGTAAGAGTAGGCCGTTTAGTTTTGGAATCTGGAAGGTTCAGTTGTTTGCTTGATTTGTTGTAGGGTTGAGTTTGTTTGTTGACAATTTGTGCAGTGTTTTTATGTATCGATGTTAGGCGGCATGTGCAGGACCCATTGTTCATTGTGGACTTTGAGCCCTTGCGGTGATTGAGGGTTTGGGCTTCGAGGAGAAGCCTATGAGTATTCTGGTCTTGAGTCGAAGACGTTGCGTAGAAGTGAGATCCGTTGGTAAAAGTTTAGTGAAGGAGTCTGAGTTCGGAGGAGGCCGCTCGTGAGCGGGAAGGACGGGATGAGAATGCGATATCCGTGTGTTGTTTCAGTCTTAAGGACTTTCGAGGACGAAAGTCATAAAAAGGAGGAATATTGTAACGACCTAGGTTTTCATCCCGGTCTTCCAGGTATGCCCTAGGGGTATTTTAGTAATTTGGTCGGGCCGTCAGGGCCGTTTATGTCTTTTTCCAGTTGCTAAAATTATTGGATGGATTTATGTAGGTTTTTGGAAGGATTTGTGGTTTGGTTTGAGCAAGGTTTGGTGCAAAAGTAAAAATAAAGGAAATTGTATTGCAGCCGGGGTTTGAACCCGGGTCTCCTGGGAAGCTTGTGGAGATGTGTGCCAATTGAGCCATTAGGTGCTCTTGTTGCTCTTCCTGCATCATTTTATGGTTAGTCTTGGATTTTGGAGTTTTGGTGCATTTGGTTAAATGAAATAGAAATTAGGTTTATTCCATCTTCTTCTCCAAATCACCTCTTGGCCGCACAAGCTCTCCCTCTCCATAGCCCTTGCCGATTCTTCTTTCCCTTGCATCTCCTTGGGTTCGATCATCATCATTCCGGCCAGCCGAGAGAAGCCAGCAGCAGCCATCGTCGCCGGCCCCGCCCGCGCCAGAATCGTTGAAGCGCCCCGCCGCGACGCCATCGCTTCGCCGGATCGCCAAGACGCCATCGCTCGCCAGGTCGCGCCAGATCCACCGTCGCAGCCCTCCCGCACGCCATCGCTCGTCGTCGTGCGGATCGCGCAGCAGAAGAGACGCGCGAGACGCCGGCGCCTGCGCGCTTCGCCCGAAGCCGCTCGCCGCGCGCCAGCCGCGTCGTCGCTGTCGCACTCAGCGCGCGCGCGCGCCGCCGCCCAGCCTGCTCGCCCGCACGCCAGACGCCGCTCGCCGCGCGCGCTGCGTCCTGCCGTGCATCCGCTGCGTCTTTGTGCGGTAGCGCGGCAGCGCGCCAGCCTGCCCGTGCCGGTAGCGGCTGCGCGCCAGCCCTGCCGTGCGGCTGCCAGCGGCTCCAAGCTCGTGTCGCCATGCGCGTGAGTTCCCCGAGCCGAGCTTGTTGTTCTATTGTTGTTTAGACGTTTTAGATGCTGATTATTATTGGTTTGCTAGGTTCCCTCGCTAGCTCGGGATTGTTCCGCACTTAGGATTTGTGTGTAGAAGCCTCCCACCAAGGTAAGGATTTCTTACCGGAGTTGTGTGGGCCTGCGGTATATTTGTGATTGTTGTTTTGTATGCTGTGTATGATTATTAGCATGTTTAGCCCTAGGTGCTCTGTTCAATTCTGATGGCATGAACTCTTGTATTGTTTCTCATGTTAGCCCATGCTAGGTTGTTCCATTCTCGCATGTTCGATATCTGTTCTTGCTTCGTAGTATCATGCTAGGTTCCTTGTATCTCATTGAGCACGTATTGGACCGCATTGAATGAATTGTTATTATTGTTATGGTTTAGAGTTCAAGTAGGTAGCATCATCGGGCGGATGCATAACGTAACTTGCATCCCCGACAGGACGCACGAGATGGTACTCCGTCCCGATCCCGTTAGGGTTTAGCTAACCCTAACGGTGGCCCCGCAATCTTGGGTGAGGGTGGCGATCGTTAAATGCCCCAACGGCGGGATGATGACTTGGCATTGCCTCGCGTCCGGCGATCGGCACGTCCTCGGCGTGTTCGGCCGTAGCCCTTGATTGCCACTGTTAGGGCAAGGACCGCTTCTGGTGTAAGCCTATCACGACCGGTTCCTTAGCCTCAGTGCGGTGGTACAGGTGACATAGTTCACGTGTCCGTGTCTCACACCCCTATGTCGGTGACACCGATCCAGATTTAGTTAGGCATGGTGGATCGAACTCGGGTAGCTTGCCACTAGACCCGGCACCACCCGAGTTTGCGGTAGCATGCGGTGCGCGCTTACGCTCATTACAAATACGACCGGAGAGCTCCTCGGGATCTTGAGCCGTGCACCTTTCGTATCGTCGATGAAGCGGTGAGGCGGGACTTGTTCCCGTATAGCGCGTATAGTGTGTTGTGGTATTTTCCGGACTAAGACCACGAGTTGGCATCCGAGGTCCAAGTGTGGACTTAGCTATGTGCTCCGCTCTCGTGTTTGTACTCATAGCTTGCATACATTCTTCTAGATGATCATGTATATCGTATTGTACCCCGGTTGGGGATTCTTACTGGGTAATTCGTTACTCACCCTTATTCTGTGGTTTTCCACAGGTAATCTAGGCGGGAGACAGGATGGCTGAAGGAGGAGCTGTGATCATGGAATCCTGCTGTCATCTCTGACCATTTTATTATATCATGACTCTTGACTTTTGTTATTTCCCCTGAATACATGTAGACGGGCACGGAGCCCTAGGATGTTTTCTTACGTTTTATGGATTCCAGCATATTTGTACTTGTGGAATGTTTAAATGGTTTAAATAAATCTCTGATCAGAGTATGCTTTTAGAAATGTATGTTTTGATTGTGGAATGTTTCTGTTTTTACTTGGGATCCGAAATTTATTTTTCATAATGTCTTTTATTTTGAATACATGCATTGGGGTAAAGGCCCATTTAGAGCCCCTTTTGGGTCGGGTCTTTACAGGCAATCAAGGGCTACTCCCGACACGCTGAGGTCGTGTCGACTACCGGGGACAAGGCAATGCCTCGTCATTCCCCCGACCGTTGGGGCATTTAGCAGTCTGCCACCTTCACCCAAGATTGCACTGGGCTGCCCTTAGGGTTAGCTAAACCCTAACGACGGATCAGGGACGGAGTACTGCCTCGCACGTCTCTGCCACAGATGCAAGTTACGTTATGCATCCTCGCTCGGATGATGCTACCTATCAGAACTCTAAGGTATAAACAGATAACAGTAAACATTCCAATACGTGCTCAGCAGAAACAATGAACCTAGCATGATACTACGAAGCAAGAAAAGATAACGAGCATGCCAGAACAGGACAACCTAGCATGGAACTTACATGAGAAATAACACGAGAATCATGCCAGTCGAAATTCAGAACAGTGCACCTATCCACTAACATGCTGATAAACATAATTATACATACAATCAACAATCACAGAATATACCGCAGGGCCCACACAACTCCGGTAAGAAATCCTTACCTGGGTCGGAAGGCAACAACACACAAGAAGATCCTAAGCTGCAATCGAACTCGAGCTAGCTATCGGAAACCTAACAAAAAACAACAAATATCACAACCTATAGGCCTTAGATAAAAATACAAACAACACTCGGCTCGGTCGGGAGCAACTCTCACGGTACAGGGCTGTCTCGCAGACGGACAGACTGCAACGGGTGTCGGGCACGGCTGGGCGTGCAGCTGGGGATGCGCGTGTGTGCGGCTGAGCATGCTGGCGCGACAGGGCTGCCCGTGCAGATGGATGATGATGCGGGCATGCTCGCGTGCGGCTGGGTGCCCGGACGAACGGGCTGCTGCTGCGGACGGACGCGAGCAACTGCTGCTGCTGCGCGATCGATCGGTGGTCTTTGCAGGCGGGGCGTCGCGGCAGGGTGCGCGATCTCGGCCGGGCGGCGACGCAACGACAGGGCTACGATCTGGCTAGGCGATAGGGCTGCGTGCGGCTGGGCGATCGACCCTGCTGCTGCTCGGTTGGGCTGCACAAACACAAGCTCTCAATCCTCTTCTCTCGGCCAGGAAGAACAACAACAAAAAGAACGAGAAGGAGAGATCGAGGAATGAGGAATGCTTATCGGGATTGAACTAATGATGGAGCTCTCGAGAGAAGGCGCACGCAAGGATACTTGGGAGGAAGGTGGACGACAAAGGGGATTTGGGAAGAAGAATGATGCAAAAGCCTATTCTTTTCTCTTTTAATCAAACTCCCTAAATCCCAAAAACCAAGGCAAACCAAGGTATACTGCGGAATGAGCAACAAGAACGACCTGTGGCCCAACTGACAGGACCACACCTCTGACTCCCTGGCCACCCAGGCTTGAAACCCAGCTGAAGCATAGTTAACCCAGCAAAACTCTAATTTTTATTTTTGCATCTCTCCATGCCCAAACTCATCCAAAAGAAACCAAACCTTACATTGGACTATCCAAGAATATTATCAGCTGAAAAAGACAGAAACAGCCCTAACGGCTAGACCAAATTACCAAAATACCCTTAGGACATACCAGGAAGATCAGGATGAAAACCTGGGCCGTTACACCCGTGCTGCACGCCCTTGCCGCACCGCGCGCCGCAGCCGTCGGTGCACCAGCTCCTCGCCGTGTGCCTTGTAGCCGAGACACCCTTGGTGTTTGGGCCGAGCCGTGTCAGTTTCTTCCGACTGAGCCCGAGCTTCTGTTTATGTTTTATTTTAGGGCCGAGGGTAGTAATTTAATTGCTGTTTGTCTGCAAGGTTTCCGTTAGCTAGCTCGTGTTCGTTTGCAGCTTAAGGATTGCGTTGTGTTTGCTACCCTCCGACCCAGGTAAGGATTCCTTACCGGAGTTGTGTGGGCCCTGCGATATTTCTGTGATTGTTGTTTGTATGTTTGCTTATGATTACCAGCATGTTTAGTTATTAGGTGCTTTGCTTTGAATTCCGACTGGCATGATTTCTCGTACTTATGCTCATGTTAGTTCCATGCTAGGTTGTCCTATTCTGGCATGTGTGTATTATGTTCTTGCTTCGTAGTACCATGCTAGGTTCGTTGATTCTGCTGATCACGTGTTAGTATGTTTGTTGTTAGCAGTTTATAGCATAGTGTTCTGATAGATAGCATCATCGAGGAGAGGATGCATAACGTAGCTTGCATCCATGGCAGGGGTGCGAGGCAATACTCTGTCCTTGATCCGTCGTTAGGGTTTAGCTAACCCTAACGGCATCTCAGTTGTAATCTTGGGTGAGGGTGGCAGACTGTTAAATGCCCCAACGGTCGGAGGAATGACGAGGCATTGACTTGTCCCCAGCAGTCGACATGACCTCAGTGTGCCGACCGTAGCCCTTGATTACCACCTGATAGGGTAAGGACCGGTCTCTGGTGTAAGCCTACCACGGACGGTTCCTTAGCCTCAGGTGCGGTGGTACAGGCTGACATAGTCATAGTGTAAGAACCCGACCTGAAATACGGTCCTAAACCTAGGTTCTCACTCAGCATGCAAGTTAAATATTTCAACAAGCGGTTTAGCGCTCATATTTAAGACTTTTCAAAACATTTGAGAACGGGGAACACTTAAAACATAACCAACAATTTTCATTAAGCAAATCCAACAAAGTAAAAACAAGCCTGACCAGTATTTATAAAAGAACATTCAAAACAGTTTAAACAACTTTTAACAACATTCCCCTAGGACTCATGTCCATCTACATGCTGAACAAATAATGCAAATATTAAACGACAGAGTGCCGGTGTAAGAACCCGACCCAAAACATGGTCCTAAACCTGGGATCTTACTCAGCATGCAAGTTAAATATGATAACAAGCGGTTTAGAGCTTATATTTAAAAACCTTTCAAAACATATGAGAAGGGGGAGCCCTTAAAACATAACCAACAATTTTCAGTTTAAACAATCCAACAAAGTAAAACATCCTGGCCAGTGTTTAATAAAATGTACAATACAATTTAAGCAACGTTTTAAACAATGTTCCCCTAGGACTTCTGTCCATCTACATGCTGAATAAACAATGCAATAAATAAAGACAGAGTGCCGGCGGTTCCCCATGATCAATCGGCTCCCTCCGCTAGCCCTCCCGGTGTTGTCCCAAGTTACCCGAAAGATAAATAAGGGTGAGTATAAACATACTCAAGAAGAATCCCAACAGGGGTACAATACGATACATCGACCATCTAGCACCTCAATATGCAAGCAAGCAACTAACAACACAGATCATAACTCAACGAGCTCATAACACAAGATCCGGAAACATCGGAAGCCTCTTTCTTCGGAATCATCAAGAAGTCTCTACTTCCTTAGGCCTAATGATTGGTTCTCATAACCAATCCGGGACATCTCAGGGTCTTTCTCCTCGGCCAATTGATCGACTCAAAACCGATCCCATGATGTCAGAGACACCCTCGAGGGTCTTTCTCCTCGACCAATTGATTAGCTCAAAAGCCAATCCCAATGGGTGTCCTCAAGGGCCTCTTACCCTCGCTAACAAACGGACTATCGGGAGAGTACCCGATCCGCTCTAAGCTGGAAGGAACGGTGTACTCACGAACATTAGCCCGGGAGCTCTCCGAACCGGCGACTAACGCGCGCGTGGCGCACACCGCATGCTCATCTCGCAACCGGCGTAAATGCGGGGCCTAAGGGCAAACTACACGCGGGCGTGCACGCATGCCTAAGACTCGAAACGGTGTCACCGAACACGATGAGTGCGAGGCCCTCGGCACTCATCTGCGCGGCACTGTACCACCGACACGAAGCTAAGAACCGCCAAGGCGGAGCTTGCACCGTTGGCGTGGTTCCGCTCTAGCGAGCTACAAACTAGGCTTATGCCGATGTGGTAGCTAAATCCACATCACGCCGGGGAAGCAATGTACGTTATGCTTCGCTCTACTCCCGACCGGTGGGGACAAAGTACGTTATGTCCGCTCTCGGCCTCACGGATGATGACAAACCCTACTACTCTATCCAAGAATACCGAGTAAATCAATGATTCTCGGCTAGCAAGCAATGACCGACATCAATCACGTTTACCTAGCATGATACTACAACTTAAACAGGAATCACAAGCATCTTTGGAAGAACAAACCTAGCATGGCACTAACATGTAAAATCAACAAACATGCTAGCAAGAGATCAAACAAAGTCGCCTATCGCTATCATGCTCATAACAATCAAAGCAAACATACAAGGCACAATCGAGACATATCGCGAGGTCCACACAACCACGGTAAGAAATCCTTACGGGACAAGCGAGAAAATAATCACAAATCAACCAAGCAATCCTCGAGCCTCTAATCGATCCCAAACAACCTAAACATAAAATAAAGCGGCCCAAATCAAATACATAAAAGCAGCCCAAATACATCCCTAAACAAAGAGACCAACAAATCGGGGCCCAACGAAGAAAAGACTCGGGAAATACCATCCGAGAAGCCACAAGGCTCGCCAACCAAAGACACAACATGCAGGCGGCGGGCGCAGAAGAGCACTGGGTGGGGCGCGAGGCGGGCAGCCGGCGCGCAGCACGCGCGTGGGCGAGGCAGCAGGCGCGCACGGCGCGGGCTCGAGCTCGGCTGGCGACGACACACGCGCGGCTTGGCGTAAGAGAGCGCAGACGCGCGCGCGCGCGGCGACGCGATGGGGCTCGGGGGCGCGGGAAGGCACGGCGACCTACTGGGGCGAGCGACTTCGGTGCGGCGGGCTCGGGCGACTCGACACGGACACGGGCGACGGAGGCGGCACCGGGCGATGCCGATCCGGGCTCGGCGCGACCAAGGCGAGGGCGACGCGATCCGACGCGGCGCGACCAAGGCGACACGAAGATGGCTCGGGCGATCAGATCTGGGCTCGGCGCGACTAGGGCGAGGGCGACGCGATCGGGCGCAGGGTGGCTCGGCACGGCGCGGCATGGGTGACTGGGCGGCTGGAGCGAGGGCGCGGCTCATTTGGACATGGTGCGGCTAGAAATTTGGGCATGGTGCGGCTAGGAAATTTTGCTCGGGCCGAGGAGAGAGAAGGGAGAGAAAAAGGAATTTTGGGAATTTTGGAAAATAAAAGGGAAAATAAAAGGAAAAAGGGAATTAAAAGGAAAAAATGGGATTTTATCCTCCTTTCCATCCTTAACCAATTTAAATAAGCCTTAAAGTCCTTAAATCCCACTTCCGCTTCCTCCTTGAGACCCAGGTGAAGCAACCTTTTCCAAACAATAACTCTCACTTAAAACAAACTCCCAAAATCATCTCTAAGGGCCTGGGCTCGAATCCCAAAGGAAACACCCAAACAAAGATCACTTTGTCCAAAACCCAAATCACAACCGAACTCCCAAACGAATAGCCCAAACATCTCGGGACTCATGACCACCAACATACAAGCCTCAACAAGGCAGGAGCTGCCTCGAAACCACGAAAATCCACAAATCCTACCCGGGAGCAAAAGACCAAAATACCCCTAAGGGTCAAAAAGCAGCTCTAACGGCCCAACCGAACCATGAATCTGAGCAGGAAGCACCTCGAGAGCTGGAATAGAAAATCGGGCCGTTACAATACTCCCTCCTTTTAAGACTTTCGTCCTCGAAAGTCCTAAAACGAAACAACACTCTAGGAAAACTCCAATGTTTCCTAGCCATGTAACTTCTCGGCCAAAACAACACTAACCCTTCTCTCAAAACCAAACCCTCTTGGGTTCTCAAAGGCTCAAAGCCACAATGCTCTCGATCACATCACAAACTATCTCAACCAAGAGACGAGGAACACAAAACTTGCACTCATTGTCAACGACGGGGCAAAGCTAACCAACGCTGCTCCAATCCGCTCAAGGATCTCAAAAGCCCTACAAACTTGGCGCTCGGCCAAAACCCCGCTAAACCAACACGGAACACCTCTCAACGGTGTTACTCTCAAAGAAACCGCGGACTCGGCACAAGCTCCAAAACTCAACGCCACGACCGGCGTAACTTCTCTGAATGCCCACAATCGATAACAAATCGCTCAACACAACGCCAAAGTGGCCAAACAACTGAACCTCTCGGGTTCCGAAACCAAACGGCCTACTCTTTCTTCACAAGAGACCGGCGAACCACAAGGCTTGCCTAAAGCCTTAACGAAAAACAATCGAACCACCAATCGGCGATTGATCCAAAAGGCAAACTTTTCCCACTAGCACAAGTGAAACTTCAGCTACGGCCAACCCTAAATGGCCAAAAAACCGAGCCTGAGCTCCACTCGGCCAAGCCAACAAGCGGAGCCTCACAACGGCCGAACACAAACTTTTCCATGCAAACCTACTAGCAAGTGGCCAAAAAGAACATTGCCAGGCAAGGAAACACCCAACATTCCTCTCATTGAAAATCTCAAGAAGAAGGACCAAACCCTCACGGGGCTACCAAAGAACTCACAACGGCTTGAGGAAAATGGCCCAAAGGCTAACCAACCAATGCCACGGCACCTCTGTGCCAACACACTCAAGCGAGGCTCGGCTATTCGCCAAGCTGCGAAAGCTCAACAACTAGAAACAAAGCCCGAGAAGGCCTTGCTCACAGAAACTCAACTCAAGCTCATCTCTTAAATCTGGTGGCCACCGCTCTTGCGGGGACAAACAACTTTTCGCTTGCTAACAACACAATGCGGGGACCTCTCGTTGGGCTAACCAACTGCGCTACTCGATCAACTACACAACTCAGAGCTACGCCGACTCCTCAACGGGAACGATTTCCCGGCAAGCAAAACTCTAAAGGGCGCGAACATCACACACGCTCACGACTTGCTCAAACCCAAGGGCAACATCAACCAACTCTCTTGGAAGCAACACCCAAGGGAACTCATCCGATTGGACCACCAATCCGGAACAAGCCGAACTTACTCAACCACCGATGGAGGAATCAACTCCCAAAACAACCGGACTAGGAACGAATCCTCGTGGCAACGCGTCCTGCGGCTCGAACCGAGCAAGCTCTTGAAACATCAAGAGAACCAAATCTTGGTCAACACCAAGCACCAACTAACCTCCAAAACCAAACAAGCACTAGCTTGCTAGGATCGCCAAATCTCGCAAGCAACTCACCCAAGGAACACCGCCTGGTCTGGCGAGCTCGAGAGGCTCTCCGCAACTAGAGATCCTCTCGATCACCCTCCGACACACACGGTCGACAACGATCTAACAAACAACCGGCCACGCGGGCACAACCCTCTCCAAAGCATCTCAACTAAGGTGGCCAACTCCAACTTGGAAACCAAGGGGACCGAGAACGCGCTACTGGGAGGCGTCATCCTCCTACTCAAAGCAACAACCTCAACATACCTTCTTCTCAAGGTAAGGATCCGAACAGACTTTCTTAGCCCAAACGATCGAAGCTGCGCGCGGCTTGCCACTCTTGCTCTTGTTCGGTCCCAATGAAGTCTAACCCGAGGCAAGGACCAACTAGCAAAACTTGCTTACCCAACGGCCCCTAAGAACGAGCACGGCATCCTAATAGCCAAAGCTAGGGCACTTGCCAAGAACTAAAGCCTTGACACCTCAAAGACTGAGCACTGGGTCCTCAACACGAACCTCTCGTGGTTTTCCAAACATAAACCACGGAACGAGCTACGCAAAGTGCACGGGGTGTACGGCTCCAACTTGATCTCTTAAGATCCAAAGCCAACAAGGGCTCTCACACAGTCAACTTTTGCCTCCAAACAGAGCCACAACAAACAAGGGAGCAACGAGAGTTCAAACCCACTCGGGGCCAACTCACCACGAAAAGCCACATTGGCCAACTTACTCTTACAAGCGCAAAACCACACCAAGCTAACATTCCTCGAAACAATGTGCTCACTAAACGCGCTCCGATCAGCCATCCAACTCATGGCTCTATCATCTGGATCAACCACGCGCCCACGATGCCAACACTAACCATACTAGGGCAACTCAAAGGGTAGCCGAATCATGCTACCATCAAGGTGGCTCACAGGCTCACATCACAGCGCGAGAACTCGAACGCGCGCTAGCTCTTAATGACCTATAGCATCCTTTACACCCAACTCTCGAGAGATCCCGAGCAGCTCCTACTTTCCTCGAAAACCTCAAACTTGTAGTCCTCTCGACTACCACCGAGCTAGATCTCTTAAGCAACCCAAACAGTGCAACCTCGGGAAAAGGGTACAAGACAAACGGGGATGCTATACTCTGGGCGACCATGGAACCACTCGCACCAAAAGTGCCAACCGGGCCGAATCTAGGCCTCCTCTCAAAGCTTGGTGCCAACAGGCACTACATCCATTACAACACGAATCAGCCTCAAACGAGCTTTATGCCCCTCTCGAGAATAGGGAAAGTCACTCTCCAAGTGGCGGGGCAATGGCACTCAAAGACAGAGTCCAAAACACTCGAGCGGACCTAATCTCGGCATCTCGACCAACAGACTTGCCACGGCCTACTCCACGCATCCCACTCGATGCTCAACAAAAGCTCAGGCCATCTCCTCGGGTGGCAACAACTAGTTCCACACTCGGAACATCCAAATAAAAGAGGGTTCCACTCTACTAGCCCGCTTGAAATCCACAGATGGATAAAACCACGGCAAGCAAACTCCACACTACACCACAGCTCACGAGGGTACAAAGAGAACTGGGTGCAAAACAACAAAGAGAGCTTGCAAGGGGGCACAGATGTCTCTACATCCGCCTCAAGCCACTAACACGGCAACTTGCCAATCAATCGGGCGATGGTGGAGACTCGCTAGTCCACCTCTCTCAAGGGACTACCACCACCAAGCTGCGGAATCAACAAAGACGCGGGAACGACTCACCTCGGCCTCGAACAGCGGGGCATCCCAACACACGGATGCTAAACTCAAACTCGCCAACCGCTTTACTACTAGCGGTAGGACTTTCTAATACATCAAGCTCTACAGGCATCCACTTGCCAAACCGGGCGGCTCCATCAACGCCAACAAACTCAGCTGCATAAACTCGCTTGATCAGGCCCTCCTGGAACCTCCGGCTACGAGAGCTACTGGGGAAAAATCTTTGAAACAAACTCTGTCATTTGGGCTATCCATGCCCGGGACTCCTCGCCACGCGCTACTAAAGCGCGCTGGTCTTTGCTCTCGATAGCTAAAGACACGCCATCAAATCTCGCATGGGTGGAGCACACTCGCTCAAGGAGTCATACTCGAGGCGTGCTAGCCTCTACCCCCTCCTCTAGGCAACTCAAGCTGCCGGGGCCAACTCGCCAAAGGGCTAAACAACCCGGGGACGCGGCCTCAACATCAACAAGATCACCCAACTCCTTGGTCGACATGCCAAGCGCCCTGCTCCTCGAGTGCAATCAACATCTTGGCGATTCGCACAAGGCACCTCCACCCTCTCACTAGGGGAGAAACCAACAAGCCCCGGGCCACAAATGGCCTATGGGAGTCTAATCTCGCCTCCCTCGAGTGCGATCGACACTGCTGGCGATCCGCACAAAGCAACAAAATCGCCCACACGGGGCTCTCACCGCTCATCAAACTACTCGACTCATGAAAAGTTGGCATGATGGCTCTCTAAGCCCAAACCAACAACGAGTCGAGAACACCGCTCGTCTCCGCTCCACAACTCTACACATGCATAAAAGCTAGAAGAAAAGTATTTGTAAATTCTTACCCTTAACTTAATTGAACTCGGACAAACCAAGCGGCCGTGGAGTGCTTGATGATCATGGGAACAACAACCTACAAAGCGGGGTTAGTCTCACAGAATCTATGACTCGTGCTCTCGATACCAGCTGTAAGAACCCGACCCAAAACATGGTCCTAAACACAGGATCTTACTACAAGCATGCAAGTTAAATATGATAACAAGCGGTTTAGAGCTTATATTTAAAAACCTTTCAAAACATATGAGAAGGGGAGCCCTTAAAACATAACCAACAATTTTCAGTTTAAACAATCCAACAAAGTAAAACATCACGGCGATGTTTAATAAAATGTACAATACAATTTAAGCAACGTTTTAAACAATGTTCCCTAGGACTTCTGTCCATCTACATGCTTTGAATAAACAATGCAATAAATAAAGACAGAGTGCCGGCGGTTCCCCATGATCAATCGGCTCCTCCGCTAGCCCTCCCGGTGTTGTCCCAAGTTACAGAAAGATAAATAAGGGTGAGTATAAACATACTCGAGAAGAATCCCCAACGGGGTACAATACGATACATCGACCATCTAGCACCTCAATATGCAAGCAAGCGACTAACAACACAGATCATAACTCAACGAGCTCATAACACAAGATCTGGAAACATCGGAAGCCTCTTTCTTAGGAATCATCGGAAGTCTCCTACTTAGGCCTAATGATTGGTTCTCATAACCAATCCGGGACATCTCCAGGGTCTTTCTCTCCTCGGCCAATTGATCGACTCAAAACCGATCCCATGATGTCCGACACCCTCGAGGGTCTTTCTCCTCGACCAATTGATTAGCTCAAAAGCCAATCCCAATGGGTGTCCTCAAGGGCCTCTTACCCTCGCTAACAAACGGACTATCGGGAGAGTACCCATGATCGCTCTAAAGCTGGAAGGGCGGTGTACTCACGAACATTAGCCAGGGGAGCTCTCGAACCGGCGACTAACGCGTGTGCGCGCACACCGCATGCTCATCTCGCAACCGGCGTAAATGCGGGGCCTAAGGGCAAACTACGCGGGCGTGTACGCATGCCTAAGACTCGGAAAGCGGTGTCACCGAACACGAGTGGCGACGGCCCTCAAGACTCATCTGCGCGGCTGTACCACCACCGACTGAAGCTAAGAACCGGCCAAGGCGAGGCTTGCACCGTTGCGGTGGTTCCGCTCTAGCGAGCTACAAACTAGGCTTATGCCGATGTGGTAGCTAAATCCACATCATTGCGGGGGGAAGCAATGTACGTTATGCTTCGCTCTACTCCGACCGGTGGGGACAAAGTACGTTATGTCCGCTCTCACCTACGGATGATGACAAACCCTACTACTCTATCCAAGAATACCGAGTAAATCAATGATTCACGGCTAGCAAGCAATGACCGACATCAATCACGTTTACCTAGCATGATACTACAACTTAAGCAGAATCACAAGCATTTGGAAGAACAAACCTAGCATGGCACTAACATGTAAAATCAACAAACATGCTAGCAAGAGATCAAACAAAGCCGCCTATCGCTATCATGCTCATAACAATCAAAGCAAACATACAAGGCACAATCGAGACATATCGCAGAGGTCCACACAACCACGGTAAGAAATCCTTACAGGACAAGCGAGAAAATAATCACAAATCAACCAAGCAATCCTCGAGCCTCTAATCGATCCCAAACAACCTAAACATAAAATAAAGCGACCCAAATCAAATACATAAAAGCAGCCCAAATACATCCCTAAACAAAGACCAACAAATCGGGGCCCAACGAAGAAAAGACTCTGGAAATACCATCCAGAAGCCACAAGGCTCGGCCAACCAAAGACACACAGGCAGAAAAAGCGCGGGCGCAGAGAGTAGCACTGGCCGGGCGCAGGCGTGGTATTGGCGCAGCAGGCGCGCGCTACTGGGCGAGGCAAAGCGCGCACGGCGCGGCTCGAGCTCGGGTGGCGGCGACGACACACGGCGCGGCATGGCGGAAGGCGGCGCACGCGCGGCGCGCGAGGCGACGCGATGGGCTCGGGGCGCTCGGGAAGGCACGGCGACCTCTGAGGCGGCGAGCGACTTCGGTGCGCGGCGGGCTCGGGCGACTCGACACGGACACCGGGCGACCGCGGAGGCGGCTCGGGCGATGCCGATCTGGGCTCGGCGCGACCAAGGTGAGGGCGACGCGATCTGGGCCTTGGCGCGACCAAGGCGACACGAAGATGGCACGGGCGATCTGCAGATCTGGGCTCGGCGCGACTAGGGCGAGGCGGCGCGATCGCGCGCAGGGTGGCTCGGCATGGCGCGGCATGGGTGACTGGGCGGCTGGTGCGAGGGCGCGGCTCTACTGGACATGGTGCGGCTAGGTTTGGGCATGGTGTGCGCTAGGGGCCGCTCGGGTGGAGGAGAGAAAGGGAGAGAAAAAGGAATTTTGGGAATTTTGGAAAATAAAGGGAAAATAAAAGGAAAAGGGAATTAAAAGGAAAAAATGGGATTTTATCCTCCTTTCCATCCTTAACCAATTTAAATAAGCCTTAAAGTCCTTAAATCCCACTTCCCGGCTTCCTCCTTGAGACCCTACTGAAGCAACCTTTTCCAAACAATAACTCTCACTTAAAACAAACTCCCAAAATCATCTCTAAGGGCACAGGCTCGAATCCCAAAGGAAACACCCAAACAAAGATCACTTTGCCCAAAACCCAAATCACAACCGAACTCCCAAACGAATAGCCCAAACATCTCGGGACTCGCATGACCACCAACATACAAGCCTCAACAAAGGCGGGAGCTGCCTCGAAACCCCGAAAATCCACAAATCCTACAGGGAGCAAAAGACCAAAATACCCCTAAGGGTCAAAAGCAGCTCTAACGGCCCAACCGAACCATCGAATCGAACAGAAGCACCTCGAGAGGCTGGAATAGAAAAAGCGGGCCGTTACTGGTAGCAACCCCATGATCAAACAGCTCCCTCCGCTAGCTGTCCCAAGTTACCTGGTGGAAAAGCCACAGAAATAAGGGTGAGTATAAACATACTCAGTAAGAATCCCCAACCGGGGTACAATACGATACATCAGTCATCTAGCACCCTAGTATACATGCAAATAAATACGAGCTCGGAAACAACAAGTTGGCTCAGGCTAACCGCCGATCTAGGAATTGCCTATTCAAGGACTTACTACAACAACCTACACTAGGTTCTACACATTGATGCCCATCGGGGTCTTACACATAAGGATGCCCATTAGGGTCTTACTCCTGCTAGACTCAGTGATGCCCATCGGGGACTTACACACAAGGATGCCCATCGGGGTCTTACTCCACAAACCAAATGATGCCCATCGGGGTCTTACACATACGGATGCCCATCGGGGTCTTACTCCTCAAATCAATGATGCCCATCGGGGTCTTACACATACGGATGCCCATCGGGGTCTTACACCTCAAATCAATGATGCCCATTGGGGTCTTACACACGGATGCCCATCGGGGTCTTACACCTCAAATCAATGATGCGCATCGGGGTCTTACACACACGGATGCCCATCGGGGTCTTACACCTCTAGCTATCAATGCTGCCCAACGGGGTCTTACACATCTAGGATGCCCATCGGGGTCTTACTCCAACTAGGATTGCAGAGATGCCCATCGGGGTCTTACACTCCCTAGCAACCTTATGATGCCCATCGGGGACTTACACATAAAGCCAGTAGTGTAGTGCCCATCGGGGACTTACATACACTAGCATCACATTGGTACCCTTCGGGGACTTACCCAAGCGAGACCTAAACTAGTAACTCCTAACGGTCTCCTAAGTACAGGAACACCAACTAGCCTAACGATCAGACAATCAACATTACCTGTCTAACCCTAGCATGAGACTAACAGGGTACGAATAGGAAACATGGATATGCCAGGATAAGAAAAATCCCTAGCATGATACTACGAACTGAAGCAGGAATCAAAAGCATGCTGGAAGAACAAACCTAGCATGGCACTAACATGAACAACAAGCAAACATGCTAGCAAGAATTCAAACATAAGCTGTCCTATGGCTAACATGCTCATAACAGTAATCAAGTATACAAGGCACAATCCTGAAAGCATCGCAGGGTCCACACAACCACGGTAAGAAATCCTTACCAGGAACAAGCAGATATTAACTACCACAACCGACAAGCGACCCTCGAGCTTCTAAGTGAACCCGAGCAACCTAAGCAATCAATAAAATCAACCTAATTAAACAAACAGCAGCTAACATTTTTGGGTCCAAAGGAGTAGAGGCTCGGGAATTACAAACCGAGAAGGTACTAGGTCTCGGCCCAACTCTCTCGGCAAAATAGGCTCTCGGAGGCAAGTGGGCAGGCAGGACGTGCGACTGGGGCAAGCAGGCTGGCGCGGCAGAGGGACGCGCGCGCTGGGGCACGGAGCTACGCGTGGACGAGTTACGCCCACACGGTCACGCTGGCGCACAGACGTGGACGAGCGACGCGAGCGAGCTTGCGCTGGGACGGCGAGCAGGCTGGGCGCGGGCTGGAAGTAGGCGAGCGAGGGTGTAACGGCCCAATTTTCTATTTCGGTTTCCCAGGTGTTTCCGGTTCATTATTCGGATGTTCGAATGGGCCGTTAGTGCTATTTTAACCCTTAGGGGCATTTTGGTCTTTTTGCAACCGGTCAAGGTTTTGTGGATTTTCAGGACCCCAGGGTCACTCCTGCCTTTGTCGAGGCTTGATTTTTGTTGGTTGCAGGACCCAAGAAGTTCGGGCTAGTTGTTTGGAAGTTTGGAGGTGATTTGGTAATTAGCAAAATTATTGTTAATTTAAGTGTTTCCATTGGGATTTGAGCCCTTGCCCTAGATGGTGATTTTGAAGCTTGGTTTAAATGAGTTTTAATAAGGAGAAAAGGTTGTTGGTAGGGACTCGAAGGAGGAGGAAGCCCGGGGAAGGGATTTAGGTCACCAAGACCTATTTAAATTAGGAAAAGGAAAGAAAATCAAGAAAATCCCATTCCGTTGTTTTACCACTCTTTCTCTCTCTCTTTCTCTCTCTCTCTCTCTCTCTCTCCCTCTCTCTTTCTCTCTCTCTCTCCTTGCCGACCTCACCAAAAAACCCAACCGAGCCAAACCGAGCCTGTTGCCCAAAGACTGCGTCGCCACCACTGCCATCTCTTTGACCCCAATTGTAACGACCAGTTTTTCATCCCGGTCTTCCAGGTATGCCCTAGGGGTAATTTGGTAATTTGGTCGGGCCGTCAAGGCCGTTTGTGTCTTTTCGATTACTAAAATTATTGGATGGATTTATGTAGGTTTTGGAGGATTTGTGGTTTGGTTTGAGCAAGGTTTGATGCAAAAGTAAAAATAAAGGAAATTGTCTTTGTGGTGGGGTTTGAACCGGGTCTCTGGAAAGCTTGTGGGGATGTGTGCCAATTGAGCCATTAGGTGCTCTTGTTGCTCTTCCTGCATCATCTTATGGTTAGCCTTGGATTTTGGAGTTTTGGTGCATTTGGTTAAATGAAATAGAAATTAGGTTTATTCCATCTTCTTCTCCAAATCACCTCTTGGCCGCACAAGCTTTCCTCTCCATAGCCTTTGCCGATTCTTCTTTCCCTTGCATCTCCTTAGGTTCGATCATCATCATTCCGGGTAAGTCTTCATCCTCTTCATCCCCTCATTTGGTTATTGATGCTGGCCGAAGGTAAGAAGTAGAGTGTTGTGTGTGTTGTGTGGTTTGCGGCCCACCGAGAGAAGCCGACCCAGCGACCACCATCGTCGCCCGTCACCGGCCACCCCTCGCCCAGATCTGTTGAAGCAGACCCCGCGACGCCAACGCCCGGGCAAAGCAGCGGCGCCAGATCGCTCGCGCCGCTTATCATCGCTCGCGAGTCGCGCCAGATCCACCGTCGCAGCCCTCCCGCACGCCATCGCTCATCGTCGTGCGGATCGTGCGCGCAGCGAGACGCCTTGACGCGCCGCGCGCCGCTTCGCCGCCGCCGAAGCTGCTCGCCCGCCACGCCCGAGCGCTTCGCGGCGCGCGCGCGCCTCCCTGCCGTGCCGGTAGCAGCCAGCGCCACCTGCTGCGTGCGGCTTGCAGCGGCTCAAGCTCGTGTCGCGTGCGCGTGAGTTCCCGAGCCGAGCTTGCTTTGTTCTATTGTTTTTAGACTTTTTAGGTATTGACTATTATTGGTTTGTTAGGTTCCCGCTCGCTAGCTCGGGATTGTTCATGACTTAGGATTTGTGTGTAGAAGCCTTAGAGACCAAGGTAAGGATTTCTTACAGGAGTTGTGTGGGCCCTGCGGTATATTTGTGATTGTTGTTTTGTATGCTGTGTATGATTATTAGCATGTTTAGCCCTAGGTGCCCCTGTCAATTCTGGTGGCATGAACTCTTGTATTGTTTCTCATGTTAGCCCATGCTAGGTTGTTCCATTCGGCATGTTCGATATCTGTTCTTGCTTCGTAGTATCATGCTAGGTTCCTTGTATCCATTGAGCACGTATTGGGTGCATTGAATGAATTGTTATTATTGCTATGGTTTAGAGTTGGTAGGTAGCATCATCCGGCCGGATGCATAACGTAACTTGCATCCCCAAGCGAGGGACGCACGAGATGGTACTCGTCCTCGATCCCGTTAGGGTTTAGCTAACCCTAACGGGTGGCCCGCAATCTTGGGTGAGGGTGGCAGATCGTTAAATGCCCCAGCGGTCGGGATGATGACTTGGCATTGCCTCGTCCCGGCGATCGGCGCGTCCTCGGCGTGTTCGGCCGTAGCCCTTGATTGCCACTGTTAGGGCAAGGACCGCTTTACGGTGTAAGCCTACCACGGCCCGGTTCCTTAGCCTCAGTGCGGTGGTTCAGGTGACATAGTTCACGTGTCCGTGTCTCACACCCTATGTCGGTGACACCGATCCGAGAGATTTAGTTAGGCATGGTGGTGAACACGGGCGGCTTGCCACTAGACCCGGCACCCCGAGTTTGCGGTAGCATGCGGTGCGCGCTTACGCTCATTCTGGCGCCGGATTGGAGAGCTCCTCGGGATCTTGAGCAGTGCACCTTTCGTATCGGCGATGAAGCGGTGGGCGGGACTTGTTCCCGTATAGAGCGTATAGTGTGTTGTGGTATTTCCGGACTAAGACCTTGAGTTGGCATCCGAGGTCCAAGTGTGGACTTAGCTATGTGCTCCGCTCTGTGTTTATATTCATAGCTTGCATACATCCTTCTAGATGATCATGTATATCGTATTGTACCCCGGTTGGGGATTCTTCTTGAGTAATTCGTTACTCACCCCTTTTACGTGGTTTTCCACGAGGTAACCAAGGCGCGAGACAGGATGGCTGAAGGAGGAGCTGTGATCATGGAATCCTGCTGTCATCTCTGACCATTTTATTATATCATGACTCTTGACTTTTGTTATTCCCTTGAATGCATGTAGACGGGCACGGAGCCCTAGGATGTTTTCTCACGTTTTATGGATTCCGGCATATTTATACTTGTGGAATGTTTAAATGGTTTAAATAAATCTCGATCGAGTATGCTTTTAGAAATGTATGTTTTGATTGTTGAATGTTTCTGTTTTTACTTGGGATCCAAACTTACTCTTTCATAATGTCTTTTATTTTGAATACATGCATTGGGGTAAAGGCCCATTTAGAGCCCCTTTTGGGTGGGTCCACTGATTGGTATCGAGCTCGAGTCATAGATTCTCAGAGACCCGACCTTTTGTTGTAGGTCGTCCTTCCATGATCACCAAAGACTGGCGGTCATCAGTACGCCTAGGTTTATTGTTTTAGAAAAAAAAAAAAAGGGTTAAGAATTTACAATACCTTTCATCTAGTGTATGCCTTGTGTAGTGTTGTGTAGCTTGAGAGGCGAAGCGAGTTACGACTCGTTGTTGGTTTGGGCTTAGTGAGCCATCATGCCAACTTTCGCGATCGCAGCGATTTGTTTAGCGGCTTGTTGAGGTATCCAGATAGATTCGGATGCTCTGGGACGTCGTTCCGAGGGGCAGCGAGCTTAGACTCCGTTGGCCATTTGTGGCCCGATTCTTTCGCTTTTCCCCTAGTGAGAGGGTGGAGGTGCTTCGTGCAGATCGCCAAGTATGTTGATCGCACCCGGAGGAGCGGGGCGTTTGGCATGACCGACCGAGGAGTTGGACCGATCGTGTTGATGTTGAGGCCGCGTCGGGGTTGTTAGGCCCGCATGCCGATTTGGCCCCGGCGATTAAGTTGCCTAGAGGAGGGGGTAGAGGCTAGCGGCGCCTCAGAGTGAGTCTCCTTGAGCGAGTGTGCTCCACCATGAGAGATTTGATGGCGTGTCTTTAGCTATCGAGAGCGGAGCCCCCAGTGCGATTTGTAGCGCGTAGTGAGGAGTCCCGAGCACGAGATAGCCCAGTATCGAGTTTGTTTCAAACATTTTTCCCCAGTAGCTCTTGTAGCCCGGAGGTTTCCGGGAGGGCATGATCAGTGAGTTTATTCGGATGAGTTTGTTGGCGTTGATGGAGACGCCCGATTTGGCAAATGGATGCCTGAGAGCTCGATGTTTTAGTAAGTCCTACTCGCTAGTAGTAAAGTAGTTGGCAGGTTTGAGTTTAGCATCCGTGTGTGGGATGCCTGCTGCTCGAGAGGCCGAGGTGTGCCGTTCTGTCTTTGTTTGGTTCATATGATGGTGGTGGAAGTCCCTTGTGAGAGGTGGACTAGCAGAGTCTCCACCAGTCGCCCGATTGTTTGGCAAGTTGCCGTGTTAGTGGCTTGAGGCAGATGAAGGGTCATCTTTGCCCCCTTGCGAGCCTGCTTTGTTGTTTAATGACCCGACTTCCTCGGATGTGGATTTGGTAGTAGTAGCACTTGAGGTGCATTGGTTGGTGTGCCACTTTGGCACCAAGTCTGGTTCAGGCTTGAGTTTTGTAACGACCCAAGTTTTTCTTCCCGGTCTTCCAGGTATGCCCTAGGGGTAATTTGGTAATTTGGTCGGGCCGTCAGGGACGTTTGTGTCTTTTCCAGTTACTAAAATTATTGGATGGTTTTATGTAGGTTTTGGAGGGGTTTGTGGTTTGGTTTGAGCAAGGTTTGTTGCAAAAGTAAAAATAAAGGAATTTGTCTTTGCTTGTAGGGGCTTGAACCCGGGTCTCCGGGAAGCTTGTAGAGAGGTGTGCCATTTGAGCCATTAGGTGCTCTTGTTACTCTTTTCTGCATCACATCTTAGTTAACCTTGGATTTTGGAGTTTTGGTGCATTTGGTTAAATGAAATAGAATTAGGTTATTTCATCTTCTTCTCCAAAACATCTCTGGGCGCCCAAGCTCTCCATCTCCATAGCCTTGCCGATTCTTCATCCTTGCATCTCCTTGGGATCGATCATCATCATTTCGGGTAAGTCTTCATCCTCTTCATCTCCTCATTTGGTTTTGATCTTTGGCCGAAGGTAAGTGGTAGAGTGTTGTGGGTGTTTGTGTTGTTTGCGACCCGGTAGAGAGAAGCGACCATCGTCGCACGCCCAGATCTGTTGGAGCGACCCCGCCGCACGCCGGGCCGGACAGCGGGCCGCGAGATCCACCGTCGCGAACCTCCCCGCACACCATCGCTCTCGGATCGCCCCTCGTCGTCGCCACGTCCGGCCGATCGCTCGCGACGCCAGATCTGTCCAAAGCGGCCTTGCCGTTCGCCAGTGGCGGCCACAGATCGCCCGATCGCTCGCCGCACGACAGAGGTCCTCGCCGGCGCCCGCGCGTCGGCCCGCACCGCGTCGTCGCCCCATCGCGCGCCCTCGCCGTGTTCGCTTGCCGAACCGCTGCTCGCCCGCGCGCCGCCGACAGACGCGCGCGCGCGCTCGTCCTCGCCGAAGCTGCTTCGCCGTGTCCGCATCGCGACGCCCAGCGCCGCGCGCCTTCACCCGCGCCTTCGCCGCGCGCGTCCTCGCTGCCAGGTGCGTGCGGTAGCGCGCCAGTAGGCGCTACTGCGTCCTGCGTGCCGGCTCGCCAAGAGCCCCAAGCTCGTGTCGTCGCGCCGCGTGAGTTCCCCGAGCCGAGCTTGCTGTTCTATTGTTGTTTAGATATTTTAGATGCCGATTATTGTTGGTTTGCTAGGTTCCCCGCTCGCTAGCTCGGGATTGTTCATGACTTAGGATTTGTGTGTAGAAGTCTTCTTCGACCAAGGTAAGGATTTCTTACCGGGGTTGTGTGGACCCTCATGTATATTTGTGATTGTTGTTTTGTATGCTGTGTATGATTACTAGCATGTTTATCTCTAGGTGCTCATTGCAATTCTCGGTGGCATGAACTCTTGTATTGTTTCTCATGTTAGCCCATGCTAGGTCGTTCCATTACGGCATGTTCGTTATCTGTCTTGCTTCGTAGTATCATGCTAGGTTCCTTGTATCTGTTGAGCACGTATTGGACTGCATTGATTGAATCGTTATTATTGTTAAGGTTTAGAATTCGGGTAGATAGCATCATCAGGGCCCGATGCATAAAGTATCTTGCATCTATGGCAAGGACGTTTGAGACGATTCTCCGTCCTTGGACCCCGTGAGGGATTAGCTATCCCAGCCGTGTAGGCCCCGCAATCTTGGGTGAGGGTGGTAGTCTAAGCGATGCCCCAGCGGTCGGGATGATGACTTGGCAATGCCTAGTCGGCGGCCGCACGTCCTCGGCGTGTTCGGCGGTAGCCCTTGATTGCCACTGTTAAGGTAAGGGCGGCTTCACGGTGTAAGCCTACCATGACCCGTTCCTTAGCCTCAGTGCGGTGGTACAGGCTGACATAGTTCACGTGTCCAGGTCTCACACCCCTATGTCAGTGACACCGATCCAGAGATTTAGTTAGGCGTGGTATCCGGATATGGGCAGCTTGCCACTAGACCCGGCACCCCCCATAGTCTGTAGAAGCACGCACGCGGTGCATGCTTACGCTCATTCTGGCGCCGACCGGAGAGCTCCTCGGGATCTTGAGCTAGTGCACCTTTCGTATCGGCGATAGTCAGCCGAGGCCGGGACTTGTTCCGTATAGCGCGTTTAGTGTGTTTTGGTATTTCCGGACTAAGACCACGAGTTGGCATCCGAGGTCCAAGTGTGGACTTAGCTATGTGCTCCGCTCTCTGTGTTTGTATTCATAGCTTGCATACATTCTTCTAGATGATCATGTATATCGGATTGTACCCGGTTGGGGATTCTTCTTGGGTAATTCGTTACTCACCCTTATTACGTGGTTTTCCACGGGTAATCAAAGCGGGAGACAGCCAGGATGGGTGATGGAGGAGCGTGATCATGGAATCTGCTGTCATCTCTCGATTATTCTATTTTATTTATCATGACTCTTGACTTTTCTTTCCCCCCTGAATGCATGTAGGCGGGCACAGAGCCCCAGGATGTTTTCTTACGTTTTATGGATTCCAGCATATTTGTACTTGTGGATTGTTTTAATGGTTTAAATAAATCTCGATCGAGTATGCTTTTAGAAATGTATGTTTTGGTTGTTGAATGTTTCATTTTTACTTGGGATCCGAAATGTAGTTTTCACAATATCTTTTATTTTCACTACATGCATTGGGGTAAAGGCCCATTTAGAGCCCCCTTTTGGGTCGGGCCCTTTCTGATTGGTATCGAGCTCGAGTCATAGATTCTGTGAGACCGACCTTTTGTTGTAGGTCGTTTTCCATGATCATCAAGACTCAAGCGATCATCAGTACGCCTAGATTTATTGTTTTAGAAAGGAAAAGGGTTAAGAATTTACAATACCTATCATCTAGTGTATGCCTTGTTTGGTGTTGTGGAATGGTGACAGCGAGTTTTGATTCGTTGTTGGTTTGGATGTAGATCGCCAAACATGCGACCACCCGCATCGGGAGAGGAGGTTCGAGAGCGGTCGAGGTATCGAGGATCGGATCGTCATCGCAGGACATCGTCCCAAGCGACACCGATGGCATTCCACCAGCGGCTCCTCTGTTACGCCTAGAGCGGGCGTTGAGGCGATCGAAGCGCCGTGAGATCTGCTCCTGGAGCGAGTTCTTTGAGTCTATGAGGGCTTTTATGGTCAGCATGTTGAGTGACCGAGGGCGAGACCCGAGCCTTGATGATGCAGCAGCGGGAAGAGTCCCGAGCCCGATCGAGCGGTGACTCGATTGGTTCAAGTGAGCTCGAGTAGCACCTCGGCTCCACAGAGCAAGTAGCCCCAGAGGCGGATATGGCGAGGGTGCCGAGGAATTGGGTAGGTGGTGAAGGATTTTGTGAAGTGGAAGCTCGAGAAGTTTGATGCCACCCGGTGATGCGTTAGCGGCGGCCAGTGGATTGCCCATTTGGAGTACACCTTCCCGATCATGGTGTGCCCCGATATTCGTGAGGCCGAGATGTGCGGCTCATGTGCTAGGAGGCACTGGCGAGATGGTGGTGGGAGTCCACCTTGAGCGAGAGACCGGTGGGTCTCCACCCGCTACTTGGGAGTTCTTCAAGGTGAGTTCAAGGTAAAGTTCATCGGTGATGAGGCTCAAGAGAAGATGGTGGAGCTCTTCCGGAACACTCAAGAAGCGGTTACGATTCCATTGAGGATTATGAGCGCAAGTTCTCGAGTATGGATATTTTGCTCCTCGGTTGATTGCCACCCGGAGTGAAGATTCGGAAGTTCATATCTGGATTGAGCGGGGTGTTTCCCGAGGATGTCGTGGCTCGAGCCCCGACACTTATGCTAGGGTACAGCCCGGTTGGCCACGATCTATAATGGGAAGTATCTGCTTTGAAGGGTGGTTGCCGCTCGATTCAGCGTCTGTTCGGTGTAGTAGAGGCGAAGAGAAGTTTGAGTTTAGGGGTGGCGGCGGCGTCGCCAAGGGCGATTCGAGCAAGGATCGGCAGAGGGCCCCGTTCCGTTTTTCGGCCTCGCCGCGAGGCGGTCCCGAGCGAGTTCACGCTTGTGCTTCTTGCGGGAGGACCCACGTTGGAGCTTGCGATGCAGGCCCCGAGTGTGTTTTCGTTGTGGTAAAGAGGGTCATATGATCCGTTTCATGTCCTCGGCCAGTAGCAGCTGGCAGGTCGGGTGTTTGCTACGACCGTCAGAGGCCGCAGCGTCACGGATGCCGCCGTGGCGTGCACGCTTCTTGTTTTAGATCAACTGCGCATTTGTCTTGTTTGATTTCTGGTTCCACGCATTCTTTTGTATCTCGTGTTGTTTCTTGAGCATGCTAAGTTGAGGCTAGAGCCTCTAGGTTTTGAGTTATCTGTTGCAACTCCTTCGGGAGTTAGTATGTTAGCTAGAGATAAGATTAAGGATGGCCGGATCGAGATATCAGGAGAGTTGCTTGTAGCCACACTCATAGTTACGCCTATGAGTGGTTTTGATGTGATTCTTGGTATGGAGTGGTTAGTTTGCTAACCACGCGTTGATTGTTGCCACCGGAAAGAAGTAGTGTTTGGGCCGCCGGGTCGGCCTAGCTTTAAGTTTCGTGGAGTCCAGGTGGAGTTTGCCCGCCGATGGTGTCGGTGTGAAAGCTCGTCGTTTGCTAGCTCATGGAGCTTGGGGCTATCTAGCCAAGTTGTGCAGGAAGAGCGCCCCTCGTCTCATCGATCGGTGCCGGTCGTGCAGGAGTTCGCGGATGTGTTTCTCGAGGAGATTCTGGGGTTGCCCCCAAAGAGAGAGGTTGACTTCATTATTGAGCTCGAGCCAGGACCCTCCCTATCTCGAAGGCTCCGTGATCGCATGGCGCCAGCAGAGTTAAAGGCGAAGATTGATTTGCGGGAGATGTTAGACCGAGGGTTCATCCGTCCAAGTGTGTCCCCGTGGGGAGCACGATTGTTTGTGAAAAAGAAGGATGGTTCTATGCGCTTATGTATTGATTATCGCGAGCTTAATAAGGTGCGGTGAAGAATAAGTATCCGTTGCCCGCATCGATGATTTGTTCGATCGGCTTCAGAGGAGCCTCTGTGTTCTCCAAGATAGATCTCGAGATCCGGTTACCATCGATTTGCGGATCGGGGATGCCGACATTCCTAAGACGACCTTGAGTCTAGATATGGTCACTATGAGTTTGTGGTCATGTCGTTTGGATTGACCAATGCCCAAGTGCGTTCATGGACATGATGGATAGGGTGTTCAAATCATTTTTGACGGCGGCCGTCATCGTGTTCATTGGCGATATCTGATTTATTCGAGGTCTAAAGAAGACCATGCGAGCATTTGAGGCGAAATCTTGGCGGCTTTGAGGAAAACCGGCTTTATGCGAAGTTTTCCAAATGTGAGTTCTGGTTGGGAGCGGTGGCCTTCCTAGGCCACGTGGTTTCGAGAGGTGGTATAGCCGTAGACCCCGCGAAGATTGAGGCCGTGAGTTCATGGGCCAAGCCGACTTGATTGCCGAGATTCGCGACTTTACTGGTTTGGCGAGTTACTACCGCGTCGGTTCGTCAAGGACTTTCTGCTTTAGCCTCGCCCCTCACTCGTCGACGAGGAAGGGTGTCGAGTTTGTTTGGGACAAAGCGAGGTGTGATGAGAGCTTTGCGTGCTCAAGCGCGATTTGACTTCAGCACCGGTGTTGGCGATCCGGAGAGGGGACAGTGGTTTCGTGGTCTGATGATGCTTCCAAGTTTGGATTAGGTTGTGTGTTGATGCAAGACGGAAGGTCATTGCCTATGCTTCCCGACACCTGAAGCCGTATGAGCAGAACTACCCGACTCATGATATGGAGTTGGCGCAGTGGTGTTTGCATCAAGATTTGGAGGCATTACACATGCGGTGGCGGATTCGGATGTTTACCGATCACCGAGCCTCAAGTATCATTTACTCGTAAGGAGTTGAATATGAGGCAGAGGAGATGGTTAGAGTGGTAAAGGATTATGATCTGCGAGATTTTGTACCATCCGGTAAAGCCAATGTAGTGGCCGATGCTTTGAGCGTAAAGACGTCGCACTCTGCGGCGTTGTTGAGTTCAGCCCGGTTTGCGAGAGAGAGTTCGAGCGGGCCGAGGTTGCGATGTTGTTGGGAGAGGTTACCGCTGTGGTAGCTCGATTGGATCTATTCACCGTCGATTCGGCAATGGATTATAGACAGCCGGTTGGGTGACCCCGCACTTAAGAGATTGGTTTGTGAGTTAGTCTTGACGGTGACTTTGACTTTGTATATTCACGAGCGGTGGGTTGACTTATAGAGGCGGTTGTGTGTTCCGGACATTGTAGGTTTCATGAGCGAGTTGCTCTCGGAGGCCCACATTCCCCCTTTTGCTTGGCACCGGGGTACCAAGATGTATCGAGACCTTAGCGAGACTTTACGGTGGATGGGGATGAAGAGAGATGTGGCAGAGTTTGTCACCGGTGTCTCACTTGTCGGCAAGTGAAGGCACCCAGCAGAGGCCAGTGGTTTATTTGCGACCACCGAGTGTTCCCAGTGGAAATGGGAAGAGATCTCCATGGACTTTATATCTGGTTTGCCAAGGACTCAGGAAGTTCTCTCGATTTGGGTGATAGTCGACCGTTTGACAAGAGCGCACACTTCATTCCCGGTAGAGACACTTATACCGTGGAACAGTGGGCGCAGATTGTTTTTGGAGCAGATCATCCGTTATCATGGTGTGCCGGTGAGGATTGTGTCCGATCGTGACTCGCGCGGTTCACTTCGTTTTCGAGAGCGCTCCGAGAAGGGTTTGGGCACAGAGTGCGATTTCAAAGATGACTTTTCACCCTCGGACGGATGGTCGACCGAGAGAGTGAATCGATTCTCGAGGATATGTTGAGAGCTTGTGTGTTGGATTTCCCAGGAAGTTGGGACCCGAGATTCGTACTTGATGGAGTTTGCCTATAACAACGATTACGATCGGCGATTCAGATGGCTCCATTCGAGGCATTGTATGGTAAGCGTTATCGGTCCCCCGTGTTCGGGAAGAGGTTGGGGATAGACGGGTTTTGGGTCCCGAGTTACTGCAGATTGACCAATGGTGCAGTGCGAGAAGATTAGAGCTCGTATGTTGACCGCTCAGAGCAGAGAGCAGAAGAGTTACGCCGATGTTCGGCGTCGAGATTTGGAGTTTGAGGTTGGTCAGCATGTGTTCCTTAAGGTTGCTCCGATGCGAGGTGTTACGAGGTTTGGTAAGCGTGGGAAGTTGAGTCCCCGATTTGTTGGTCCATTTGAGATCCTAGAGAGGATTGGCAGAGTTGCTTACCGGTTAGCCCTACCTCCGTCACTATCGGCGGTGCATAGTGTTTTTCATGTATCGATGTTGAGGCAAGATGTGCCGGACCCGTCGCACATTGTGGACTTTGAGCCTTTGCGGTGAATGAGGATTTGAACTTCGAGGAAAAGCCGGTGAGGATCCTTGCCTTTGAGACCAAGACGTTGCGTAATCGCGAGATTCGTTTAGTAAAGGTTCGATGGGAAGAGTCGGGGTTCGAGGAAGCCACTTGGGAGCGGGAAGACGAGATGAGGTTGCATTACCCGAGTTTCAAGCTGTCTTAAGGACTTTCGAGGACGAAAGTCATAAAAAGGAGGGAATATTGTAACGACCCAGTTTTTCTTCCCGGTCTTCCGGTATGCCCTAGGGGTAATTTGGTAATTTGGTCGGCCGTCGGGGGCGTTTGTGTCTTTTTCGATTACTAAAATTATTGGATGGTTTTATGTAGGTTTTGGAGGGGTTTGTGGTTTGGTTTGAGCAAGGTTTGTTGCAAAAGTAAAAATAAAGGAATTTGTGTCGCAATGGGGTTTGAACCGGGTCTCCGGGAAGCTTGTAGAGAGGTGTGCCATTTGAGCCATTAGGTGCTCTTGTTACTCTTTTTCGCATCACATCTTAGTTAACCTTGGATTTTGGAGTTTTGGTGCATTTGGTTAAATGAAATAGAATTAGGTTATTTCATCTTCTTCTCCAAAACATCTCTTGGCCGCCCAAGCTCTCCATCTCCATAGCCTTGCCGATTCTTCATCCTTGCATCTCCTTGGGATCGATCATCATCATTTAGGGTAAGTCTTCATCCTCTTCATCTCCTCATTTGGTTTTGATTTGGCCGAAGGTAAGTGGTAGAGTGTTGTGGGTGTTTGTGTTGTTTGCGGCCACCGAGAGAAGCGACCATCGCCGCGACGCCCAGATCTGTTGGAGTAGCCCGCCTGAGACGCCGGGTAGGGCGGCAGCGCCCGCGAGATCCACCGTCGCGAGACCTCCCGCACACCATCGCTCTCAGATCGCTCGCCGTCGCGACGTCCAGCCGATCGCTCGCACACGCCCAGATCTGTCCCAGCGGCCTTGCCGTTCGCCGGGCCGCACGAATCGCCGTCGCTCGCCGCGGCGACAGAGGTCCTCGCCGGCGCCCGCGCGGCCAGCCCGCACCGCGTCGCCCGCCGCGCGCCCTCGCTGTGGTGTCGCTTGCCGAATCGCTCGCCGCGCGCGCCGCCCCGCCAGACGTTCGCGCGCGCGCTCGTCCTCGCCGAGCTGCTCGCCGTGTCCGCGATCGCACGCCGGCGCCCGCCGCGCCGCCCGACGACGCGCGCGCGCGTATGCGCGTCCCGCTGCCTTGCGTGCCGGCCATGCGCGTCCCTGCCGTGCCGGCTCGCCAGCAGCCCCAAGCTCGTGTCGTCGCGCCGCGTGAGTTCCCTTTGAGCCGAGCTTGCTGTTCTATTGTTGTTTAGATATTTTAGATCTTGATTATTGTTGGTTTGCTAGGTTCCCGCTCGCTAGCTCGGGATTGTTCCGCAGCTTAGGATTTGTGTGTAGAAGTCTTAGACCAAGGTAAGGATTTCTTACCAGGGGTTGTGTGGACCTGCGGTATATTTGTGATTGTTGTTTTGTATGCCCGTGTATGATTACTAGCATGTTTATCTCTAGGTGCTCGCTCAATTCTCGATGGCATGAACTCTTGTATTGTTTCTCATGTTAGCCCATGCTAGGTCGTTCCGATCTCGGCATGTTCGTTATCTGTCTTGCTTCGTAGTATCATGCTAGGTTCCTTGTATCTGTTGAGCACGTATTGGGTGCATTGATTGAATCGTTATTATTGTTAAGGTTTAGAATTCGGGTAGATAGCATCATCAGGGCCCGATGAATAAAGTATCTTGCATCTATGGCAAGGACGTTTGAGACAGTTCTCCGTCCTTGGACCCCGTGAGGGATTAGCTATCCCAACCGGTAGGCCCTGCAATCTTGGGTGAGGGTGGTAGTCTAAGCGATGCCCCAACGGTCGGGATGATGACTTGGCAATGCCTAGTCCGGCGGTAGCCGCACGTCCTCGGCGTGTTCGGCAAGAGCCCTTGATTGCCACTGTTAAGGTAAGGACGGCTCACGGTGTAAGCCTACCATGACCCGTTCCTTAGCCTCAGTGCGGTGGTACAGCCGACATAGTTCACGTGTCCAGTCTCACACCCTATGTCGGTGACACCGATCCGGAGATTTAGTTAGGCGTGGTATCCGGATATGGGCGACTTTGCCACTAGACCCGGCACCCCCATAGTGTCTGTAGAAGCACGCGGTGCATGCTTACGCTCATTACAGCGCCGACCGGGAGAGCTCCTCGGGATCTTGAGCTAGTGCACCTTTCGTATCGGCGATGAGTCAGCCGAGGCCGGGACTTGTTCCCGTATAGCGCGTTTAGTGTGTTTTGGTATTTCCGGACTAAGACCCTGAGATGGCATCCGAGGTCCAAGTGTGGACTTAGCTATGTGCTCCGCTCTGTGTTTGTACTCATAGCTTGCATACATTCTTCTAGATGATCATGTATATCGTATTGTACCCGGTTGGGGATTCTTACTGGGTAATTCGTTACTCACCCTTATTCGTGGTTTTCCACGTGTAATCAAGGCGGGAGACAGGATGGGTGAAGGAGGAGCGTGATCATGGAATCTGCTTTGTCATCTCCGATTATTCTATTTTATTTATCATGACTCTTGACTTTTCTTTTTCCCCTGAATGCATGTAGACGGGCACAGAGCCCCAGGATGTTTTCTTACGTTTTATGGATTCCAGCATATTTGTACTTGTGGATTGTTTTAATGGTTTAAATAAATCTCTGATCAGAGTATGCTTTTAGAAATGTATGTTTTGGTTGTTGAATGTTTCTGTTTTTACTTGGGATCCGAAATGTAGTTTTCACAATATCTTTTATTTTCACTACATGCATTGGGGTAAAGGCCCATTTAGAGCCCCTTTTTGGGTCGGGTCTTTACAAGTTTGGCTTGGGCATAGCAGATGGTTCTATGCCGTTCGGAGTTCAGCGTACTCCTTTAGCCTTGGATCTGTTTATGGCAGTTGCACCCGTTTAGGTCGTGCCAGAGGGCTAGTTCAGTGGTAGTCGATGGACTACAAGCGAAAGGATGCTCGAGAGGAGCCGGAGCCGGAGCCTTTTCCCAGTGTTACTGGAGGTTGAGTAAGTCAGCAGGTTGGCGGTTGGTAATTGTTTGTGGGCGTGATTCTCGCGCTAGTGTTAAGGCCAAGAGATTTTTCTTTGTGGTTGGTAGTGCGGTCAACTACCTTCGAGTGCCTTAATCTGAGGAGAGTTGAGCATTGTAGATGCGAGTTTGGTCCAGCAGAGGGACCCTAAGTTGGATGCTCATAAGATGAGTTGGTTGCCATGAGGCGAGTTGAATGCTTTTGAGGCGAGATGAGCTGATGCCTTGCGAGAGGATTTGGATGCCTTATGGGTAAGCACCCTTGGTAGAGGCTTGGTATAAAGTGAGTTCGGTTTGGCATGGTTATGCCTTGATAAAGCAAGGTTGCCTCAGCTTTGAGCATCGTGTGGAGTTGGAACTTTTGGTGTTCCTTCGGTTGGAGTTCGATTGGAACCGAACAAGAGCGATGGTAGCAGAGCCGCGCAGATTTTTGTTCGCCTTGGCTAAGAGAGTTGTTTGGATCCTTTCCTTGGGAAGAAGCCTTGTTGAGAGGCTGATGTTTGAGTAGGAGGACGACGCATTCGGTAGCGTTTGGGTCCTCTTGGTTTCCAAGGTATTGGAGTTGGCTGCATGGTTGAGATCTTTGGAGAGAGTTGTGCCTGCTCGAGCGGTTGGTCATTGGCTCGTTTGTCGGCAGTGTGTGTCGAGGGTTGCCAAAGAACCCTAGGTTGTGGAGAGCCTCTCCAGAGCTCAGTCAGGCCCAGGTAGTGAGTTTCAGTTGGCAAGCTGGAGTCGTGTGGTTCGTAGCCTTGGTTGAGTTGCTAGCAGTCTTGGGAGGCTAGCAGGCCAGTGGTTGTTTGGAGTAGAGTCCGGATTGGTTCCGGTGTGGTGGCAAGTTGATGCTTGGTGTTGACCAAGGTGTGGATTGGAGTTGCTAGAGATTAGTTTTGCTCGTGGGGCGCGTGGTTTGTGCCCTGTTGGTTGTTTTCCTGTTTCCAGGATGTTGAGTTGCCCTTGTTGTTGCCCCGTGAGATTTAGATGTTGTTGCTTTAGTGGAGCAAGACAGTGAGCATTTGTGGAGCTCTCTGTCCTTCGGTTGTCTGCTTGTAAGAGCCGTTTCCTTCTGGGAGTTGTCAGATTCCTCCCGTAGCCATGAGTTAATGGTAGAGGTGCTAGCTTGAAGGAAAAGTTTGTTGGCTGCTTGGAAGCAGTCGTTTGTCCAGTTAAGCAGACTCTTGGATGGTGTTCTAGAGGCTGCAGTAAGGGTTGTTACGCCTCTTGTGAGTGTTTGGCTAAGATTGGGTTCTCTTGTTGTTTGAGTGCTAGTTCGGTTCTATTTGGAAGGCGTTGCCACGAGGTCGTGTTCTTAGTCGTAAGTTGTGGGAGTTGACCCCTCCCTCGGCGATTGAGCAAGTCTTTGTTTGTTTCGGATTGGAGATCCGATTGGTTGAGATATTCCTTGGGTGTTGCTTCCAAGAGAGTTGGTTCTTTGTTGCCTTGGGTTTGAGCAAGTCGGCGAGCTTGTGTGAAGTCCGTTGCCCTTCAGAGTTGCTTGCTGGGAAATTCGTTTCCTGTTTTTGTAGGAGACAGCTTAGCTCCAGAGTTGTGTATTTGATCAGAGTAGCGCAGCGGTCAGCCCAGCGAGAGGGTCCCTGCTTTGTGTTGTTAGCAAGCAAGAGTTGTTTGTCCTCGCAGAGGCGGTGGCCGCCGAAGAAGAGTTGTTTCCGGCAAGTTGTTGGTTCTTTGGGGATTGAAGATTTCCCTTTCCCCTAGTCTCTGTGGTGGTTGAGTTGCTCCCTGGATGTCAGCCTCAAGAGTTAGCTTTGAGGTTGTCGTTATCCGTTTTCCTCGTGAGGTTTCGTGGAGTGGAGCTTACGGTTGGAAGTTGAGTTAGGCTTAAGCTTAAAGGAGAAGTCCTTTGAGTAGTCAGTTGGATTTTAAGAGTTCAGAGGTAGCTTGGAGGCAAGTGTTGCTCGTTATAAGTTTGGGTTGAGTTCTGCTGAGCAAGCCCTTCTCGGGCTTTGACCCTTGTTGTGCGCTCGCAGTTGGAGTAGCAGAGCCGTTTGAGTGGGTTGGCACAGAGGTGCCATGGCTTTGGTTGGTAAAGCCATTGAGCTATTTTCCTCAAGGTGTTGTGCCGTAGAGAGAGTGCGTGATGGTTTAGTCCTTGCGGCCCGAGTTTTCCTTGAGAGGAATTTTGGTGGTTTCCTTGCTGGCGGTGTTTTCTTTGGCGATTGCTAGTAGATTTGCATGGAAAAGTTTTCTTTCGGCCGTTTGGTTTCTGGAATCTGGAAGGTTCAGTTGTTTGGCTTGATTTGTTGAAGGGTGAGTTTGTTTGTTGTCATTTGTGAGCTTCCAGAGGAGTTTAGCCAGAGCGTGGTGTAAAGTTTTGAGCTTTTGGCCGATCCTCGAGTTCTTTGTGAGTAGCACCGTTTTAGAGTTGGTGCGAGTTGAGGACGTGGTTTGCCGTCTGCTCCCCTTGTAGTTCGATGTATGCCCATCTGGTTGGCATTGTGGCCTTGAGTTTTTGAGAACCCAAGAGAGTTTTGGATCTCGAAGAGGGCTTGTGTGTTGGATTTCCGAGCGGTTGGGACCGATGATTCTGTACTTGATGGAGTTTGCCTATAACAACGATTATCGATCGGCGATTCGAGATGGCTCCATTCGAGGCTTTGTATGGTAAGCGTTGTCGGTCCCCCGTGTTTCGGGAAGAGGTTGGTGATAGACAGTTTTGGGTCCCGAGTTTCTGCAGATTGACCAATGGTGCAGTGTAGAAGATTGGAGCTCGTATGTTGACAAGCGAGAGAGCAGTAAGAGTTACGCCGATGTTTGGCGTCGAGATTTGGAGTTTGAGGTTGGTCAAGCATGTGTTCCTTAAGGTTGCTCCGATGCGAGGTGTTCGAGGTTTGGTAAGCGTGGGAAGTTGAGTCCCCGTTTTGTTGGTCCATTTGAGATCCTAGAGAGGATTGGCGAGTTGCTTACCGGTTAGCCCTACCTCCGTCACTATCGGCGGTGCATAGTGTTTTTCATGTATCGATGTTGAGGCGGTATGTGCCGGACCCGTCGCACATTGTGGACTTTGAGCCTTTGCGGTGAATGAGGATTTGAACTTCGAGGAGAAGCGGTGAGGATCCTTGCCTTTGAGACCGGGGCGTTGCGTAATCGCGAGATTCGTTTAGTAAAGGTTCGATGGAAGAGTCGGGGTTACGAGGAAGCCACTTGGGAGCGGGAAGACGAGATGAGATTGCATTATCCCGAGTATTTGAGTCTTAAGGACTTTCGAGGACGAAAGTCATAAAAGGAGGAATATGGTAACGACCAGGTTTTTCATCCCGGTCTTCCGAGTTTGCCCTAGGGGTAATTTGGTAATTTGGTCGGGCCGTCGGGGCCGTTTGTGTCTTTTTCGATTACTAAAATTATTGGATGGATTTATGTAGGTTTTGGAGGGATTTGTGGTTTGGTTTGAGCAAGGTTTGATGCAAAAGTAAAAATAAAGAAAATTGTGATGCAGCTGGGGTTTGAACCCGGGTCTCCTGGAAAGCTTGTGGGGATGTGTGCCAATTGAGCCATTAGGTGCTCTTGTTGCTCTTCCTGCATCATCTTATGGTTAGCCTTGGATTTTGGAGTTTTGGTGCATTTGGTTAAATGAAATAGAAATTAGGTTTATTCCATCTTCTTCTCCAAATCACCTCTTGGCCGCACAAGCTTTCCTCTCCATAGCCTTTGCCGATTCTTCTTTCCCTTGCATCTCCTTGGGTTCGATCATCATCATTCCGGGTAAGTCTTCATCCTCTTCATCCCCTCATTTGGTTATTGATGCTGGCCGAAGGTAAGAAGTAGAGTGTTGTGTGTGTTGTGTGGTTTGCGGCCCGGTAGAGAGAAGCGGCCGCAGACCATCGTCGCCGTCGGCCGGCCAGCCCCTCGCCGAGATCTATTGAAGTAGCCCGCCGCGACGCCAAGGCCGGGAGCAGCCGCAGATCGCCCGCGACGCCATCGCTCGCGGATCGCCCGCGACGCGCCATCGCTCGCCCGGTCGCGCTAGATCCACCGTCGCGACCCTCCCGCACGCCATCGCTCGTCGTCGTCGTGCGGATCGTCTGCGCGCAGCAGAAGCGAGACGCCAGACGCCAGCCGTAGCCGCGCGCCCGGCAGGCTCGCGCCGCACGCCCGAGCGCTTCGCCGCGCTGCTGCGCGCCCTGCGCTGCAGTGCGGCGGCCTGGCAGCCGCCACCCTGCCGTGCCGGCTTGCCGCGACTCAAGCTCGTGTCGCCGCGCGCGTGAGTTCCGAGCCGAGCTAACGTTTCTATTGTTTTTAGACTTTTTAGGTATTGACTATTATTGGTTTGTTAGGTTCCCGCTCGCTAGCTTGGGATTGTTCGCAGACTTAGGATTTGTGTGTAGAAGCCTTCCGACCAAGGTAAGGATTTTCTACCCAGGAGTTGTGTGGGCCTGCGGTATATTTGTGATTGTTGTTTTGTATGCTGTGTATGATTATTAGCATGTTTAGCCCTAGGTGCCACATTCAATTCTCGATGGCATGAACTCTTGTATTGTTTCTCATGTTAGCCCATGCTAGGTTGTTCCATTCGGCATGTTCGATATCATTCTTGCTTCGTAGTATCATGCTAGGTTCCTTGTATCTGTTGAGCACGTATTGGATCGCATTAAATGAATTGTTATTATTGCTATGGTTTAGAGTTCGTAGGTAGCATCATCGGCCGGATGCATAACGTAACTTGCATCCCCGACAGGGGCGTGCGAGATGGTACTCCGTCCTCGATCCCGTTAGGGTTTAGCTAACCCTAACGGTGGCCCCGCAATCTTGGGTGAGGGTGGCGATCGTTAAATGCCCCAACGGTCGGGATGATGACTTGGCATTGCCTCGTCCCCGGCGATCGGCACGTCCTCGGCGTGTTCGGCCGTAGCCCTTGATTGCCACTGTTAGGGCAAGGACCGCTTCTCGGTGTAAGCCTACCACGACCGGTTCCTTAGCCTCAAAGTGCGGTGGTTCAGTGACATAGTTCACGTGTCAGTCTCACACCCCTATGTCGGTGACACCGATCAGAGATTTAGTTAGGCATGGTGATCGAACACGGGCGGCTTGCCACTAGACCCGGCACCCCGAGTTTGCGGTAGCATGCGGTGCGCGCTTACGCTCATTCTGGCGCCGGCCACGACGGAGAGCTCCTCGGGATCTTGAGCGAGTGCACCTTTCGTATCGACGATGTAGACAGCCGAGGCGGGACTTGTTCCCGTATAGAGCGTATAGTGTGTTGTGGTATTTCCGGACTAAGACCTTGAGTTGGCATCCGAGGTCCAAGTGTGGACTTAGCTATGTGCTCCGCTCTGTGTTTATATTCATAGCTTGCATACATCCTTCTAGATGATCATGTATATCGTATTGTACCCGGTTGGGGATTCTTCTTGAGTAATTCGTTACTCACCCTTATTCGTGGTTTTCCACAGGTAACCAAGGCGCGAGACAGGATGGTGAAGGAGGAGGCGTGATCATGGAATCCTGCTTTGTCATCTCTGACCATTTTATTATATCATGACTCTTGACTTTTGTTATTCCCCTGAATGCATGTAGACGGGCACGGAGCCCTAGGATGTTTTCTCACGTTTTATGGATTCCAGCATATTTATACTTGTGGAATGTTTAAATGGTTTAAATAAATCTCTGATCAGAGTATGCTTTTAGAAATGTATGTTTTGATTGTTGAATGTTTCTGTTTTTACTTGGGATCCGAAACTTACTCTTTCATAATGTCTTTTATTTTGAATACATGCATTGGGGTAAAGGCCCATTTAGAGCCCCTTTTGGGTCGGGTCCTTACACCAGCAATCAGCCCTGTCGCCCAACCGAGCAGCCCAGACGCCTGTCGCAGCCGGAAGCCCGTCGCCCAGACGCCAGACGCCTAGCAGCGCGTCGCACAGCCCGTCGCCCAGCGCCAGCGCGCCCTCGTCTGGCGTCTCCGTCTACATCTGCGCGCCAGCGCCCCATCGTTCGTGTCGCTGTGCCAGCGCCGGTCCCCTGCTGCGCCAGCGCGCCCAGTCTGCTCGCCCCAGCTGCACGTCCTGCCTGCCCACTTGCCGCCGAGAGCCTGTTTTGTCGAGATAGATGGGACCGAGACCTAGTGCCTTCTCGGTTGGTAATTCCCGAGCCTCCACTCTTTTGGACCTTAAGGTGTTAGTTATTGTTTGCTTAATTAGGATGATTTTTATTGTTTGCATAGGTTGCTCGGGTTCATTTAGAAGCTCGAGGGTTGCTTGTTGGTTGTGGTAGTTAGTTCTGCTTGTTTCCAGGTAAGGATTTCTTACCGTGGTTGTGTGGACCCTGCGATATTATCATGATGTGCCTTGTATGTATGTTTGCTTTTATGAGCATGTTAGTGGATAGGACAGCTTGTGATTGAATTCTTGCTAGCATGTTTGCCTGTTTGTACATGTTAGTGCCATGCTAGGTTTGTTCTTCCAGCATGCTTGAGATTCCTGCTTAAAGTTCGTAGTATCATGCTAGGTTAAGTGTGATTGATGTTGATATGTATGTATAGCCAGGAATCAGTTATTTCATACTCTTAACTAGTGTAGTAGGGTTTGTCATCATCTAGAGGCTGAGAGCGGACATAACGTACTTTGTCCCCACGGGTCGGGTGTTAGAGCGAAGCATAACGTACATTGCTTCCCCCCGGCCGCCGATGTGGATGTAGCTACCATATCGGCATAAGTCTAGTTTGTAGCTTGCTAGAGTGGAACCCTGCCAATGGTGCAAGCCTGCCTTGGCCGGTTCTTAGCTTCAGGTCGGTGGTACAGGCTGCACAGATGAGTGCCGAGGGCCTCGCACTACTGTGTTCAGTGACACCGCTTCCGAGTCTTTAGGCATGCGTACCTGGCCCGCATAGTTTGTATCTAGGCCCCACATTTACGCCGGTTACAGCAGCATGCGGTGTGCGCGCACACGCGTTAGGCGCCGATTCGGAGAGCTCCCCCGGGCTAATGTTCTTGAGTACACTAGTTCCTTCCAGTTTAGAGCCAGGCTTCGGGTACTCTCCCAATAGTCCAGATTTATTAGCGAGGGTAAGAGGCCCTTGAGGACACCCATTGGGATTGGTTTTTGAGCTAATCATACGGTCGAGGGAGAGAGACCCTCGAGGGTGTCAGACATCTTTTGGGATCGGTTTTTGAGCTGATCAATTGGCCGAGGGAGAAAGACCCTCGAAGATGTCCCGGGATTGGTTATGAGAACCAATCATTAGGCCGGAAGTAGGAGACTTCCGAGGATTCCAGATTCTGCCTTGTAAGGTCGTTGAGCTATGATATGTGTTGGTAACTGTTTGCATGTATACTAGGGTGCTAGATGACTGATGTATCGTATTGTACCCCGGTTGGGGATTGTTACTGAGTATGTTTATACTCACCCTTATTTCTGTGGTTTTTCCACCAGGTAACTTGTGACAGCACCGGGACAGCTAGCGGAGGGAGCTGATTGATCATGGGAGCCGCCGGCACTCTGTCATTTATTTTTTGCATAATTTGTTCTACATGTAGACGGACAGGAGTCCTAGGGGGACGTTTTAAAAGTTGTTTAAACTGTTTTGTATGTTTTTATAAACACTGGCCAGGCTTGTTTTACTTTGTTGGTTTTGCTTAAATGAAGTTTGTTGTTTATGTTTTAAGTGTTCCCCGTTCTCAAATGTTTTGAAAGGTTTTAAATATGAGCACTAAACCGCTTGATGAAGTATTTAACTTGCATGCTGAGTGAGAACCTAGGTTTAGGACCGTATTTTGGGTCGGGTTCTTACAGTTGGTATCAGAGCCCAGAGTCATAGATCCTGTAGACTAACCTGCTTTGTAGGTTGTTGCCCCCATGATCATTAGCACTCCGCGGCCGTCAGGTTTGTCTGTGTTCATTAAGCTAAGGGTTTTATTTTACAATACTCCATCTAGTATACATGTGTTACCCTTTTGTTGGGCAGTGAGAGCCCCAGCGTGGGCTAGTTTTTATGCTTTGTGTAGATCGTCAGTTGTTGATTACACATTGAGGAGCAGGGACGTTTGGTATGTCCAACCAAGGAGTTGGACTGATCGTGTTGTTGTTGAGACCACGTCCAGGGTTGTCTAGACCCGTAGGCCAGTTTTGGCCCTGGCAGTTGAGTAGCCAAGAGGAGGGGGTAGAGGCTAGTCTGCCTCAGAGTGAGACTCCTTGAGCAGAGTGTGATCCAGCCATGAGAGAGTTGATGGCAGGTCTCTTAGCTAACAGAGAGCGGAGACCCAGGCGCAGTTTGTAGCGCGTAGTGAGGAGCCCTGAGCACAGATAGCCCAGCTGGCAGAGTTTATTTAGGAGTCAGCCCCCCTAGTAGCTCCTGTAGCCCTGTAGGTTCCCGGGAGGGCTTGATCAGCAGGTTTATGCTGATGAGTTAGTTGGCGTTGATCGAGCCGCCGAGTTTGGCATGTGGAAGCCTGTAGAGCTTGAGGTTTAGAAAGACCTACTACTAGCAGCGAGGTGGTTGGCCAGGATTGAGTTTATCATCCAAGTGTTGGGATGACCTGGTGTTCAGAGGCCCATGACCTGATGTTCAGAGGCCGAGGCGTGCCGTTCTTGTGCTGTGTGATACAACAGTTTGGTGGTGGAGGTCTCTTGAGAGAGGTGGACCAGCAGAGTCTCCACCAGCCACCCGGTCGATTGGCAAGTTGCTGAGTTAGTATCTTTTGAGGAAGATGTAGAGACATCTTGACCTCTTGCAAGCCCATTTGCTATTTTGCGGCCCGGCTCAGTTAGTACCCAGTGAGCTGTGAGTGCAGTGTGAAGTTTTCTTGTCGGGACTTAACCCATCCGTGGATTCTAGTTGGCTAGTAGGGAGAAGCACCTTGTGTTAGCATGTTCCAAGAGTGGAGCCAGGTGCTGCCACCCGAGGGTTGGCCTGAGTGTTTGTTGAGCATCGAGTGGGATGCAGGAGTGGGATGCAGGAGTGGGCCGTGGCTTGTCTGTTAGACGTGTTGTTAGAGAGTAGACTACTCGAGTGTTGAGACTCTTGTGTTGAGTGCCATTGCCCTGTCACCTGGAGTGTGACCTTCCCTTCCCTCAGAGGGGCTGAAAGCCCGTAAAGGGATGTTTGTGTTGTAAAGGATGTAGTGCCTGTTGTCACCAAGCTTTGAGAGGAGGCCTAGATTCAGGCCAGTTGGCACTTTTTGTGCAGGTGGTTCCAGGACCCGCCTGGAGTTTAGCATCCCCACTAGTCTTGTACCCATTTCCTGAGATTGCACCTATTTGGGTTGCATAAGAGATCTAGCTCGGTGGTAGTCAGAGAACTACAAGTGTGAGGTCGTTCGAGGGATAAGTAGAAGCCTTTCAGGGTCACCGAGAGTTGGGTACAAAGGATGTTGTTGGTTGTCAAGGGCTAGCGCGTCCGAGTTCTCGCGCCTGTGTTGTGGGCTTGTGAGCCAGTTGGATGGTAGTGTTATTCGACTACCCTGGAGTTACCCTAATATGAGTAGAGTTGGCATCGATGATGCGTGGTTGATCCAGTGTTAGAGCCATGAGTTGGATGGTTGATCGGAGCACGTTTAGTGGACCATTGGTATGAGGTAAGTTAGCTTGGTTTGGCTATGCTCTTGTTGAGTGAGTTGACCAATGTGTCATTTCGTGGTGAGTTGACCCCGAGAGGGTTTGAACTCTTGTTGCTCCCTTGCTAGTTGTGGCTCTGTTTGGAGGCAAAAGTTGCCTTGTGTGAGAGTTCTTGTTGGATCTTAAGGAATCTAGTTGGAGCTGTACACGTCGGTGTACTTTTGCATAGCTCATTCCGTAGTGTATGTTTGGGGAACAACGAAAGGATTCAAGTCGTGAAACCAATGCTCAGTTCTGAGGAGTTAGGGCTTTAGTTCTTGGCAAGTGCCCTAACTTTGGTTGAGAGGTTACCGTGCCGGTAGCCGGGTTGTTGCGTAGGCAAGTTATGCTAGTTGGCCCTTGACCTGAGTAGAGGCGTTTCTTGTTGATCGGTGGTTGGAGTTCAGTTGGAACTGATCAAGGGCGATGGTAGCAAAATCGCGGAGTTTCTGGCCGCCATGGCTAAGAGTGTTGTTCGGATCCTTACCCTGGGTAGAAGCTACGATGTGGCTGATGCTTTGAGCAAGAGGAGGTTTGGGTCTTTCGGTGGTTCCCGCTCAGGTGGATAGCAGACTCGCCGACAGGGCCAATCTAGGGGTCGGGATCAGCGCCGACCGCAGGTTAGAGCTCAGGATCGTCAGCAGGGCGGGGCCAGGCAGCCTGCTCATTGCTACCTCGAAGCTCTGAAAAACCACAAATCCTGCCCGGGGAGCCAAAAGACCAAAATACCCCCAAGGGTCAAAACAGCTCTAACGACCCAACCAAACAACCAAATCTTGACCCGAAGGCACCTCGAAAACTGGAATAGAAAACTGGGATGTTACAAACTGCCATGGCACTACTCCACAGTAATGACATCTCCACCTGGCGAGGTGCGAGCTCTAGCTACTACAACTAATCCGCCAAACATCTGAACTCACACAACAACCTCAACCAGCTGTCAACTTCCACACGGACTCCTACAAACCAACAACTTGAGTGCTACGAACTCGGTAGCCTAACCAACCGCACACTGCATAACCACGCCAATCTACTCAACTCCAACTCGACCTAGATCACTGACTAGAAAAGTCAACCTGCTATCAACAGGGCCCTAGAGGGCTCCCTCCACCAAACTTACCTCCATGCAAGCAATGGAACGAAGCTTGCCTCAAATATGAAACACATCTCACAAGTCCAAACGATAACACATACAGGCTTAACCCTCTAGCTTAGGCTTATTGCACCTTTCCACAGAAACTTCACAAACGGGACGCCACTACCCGGTTAACATCAACTACCAAGAACAAGAATATCAACAATGGCTGGCAAAGCACAAGCTTCACTAACCAGCAAGGATCCCTCAATAGGTCAAGACCCAAATCCAGCCACAATGGTGGAACCTCAACCCACAACTGATACAAAGGGGTTCTTCAACTACAAAGGTGCAACAGCTCCCAGGCCAAACACACAAAGTACCTTAGCTGACTAGGCCAAACACTTACAAGAGGAAGAACAACCCTTACTGCAACTTCCAGAACATCACTCAAGAGTCCGCTTAGCTGGACAAACAACTGCTTCCAAGCAGCCAACAAACCTTTCCCTCTTGCTCGCACCACTACCATCAACTCCGAGACCAAGGGAGTAATCTGACAACTCCCAGAAGGAAACGGTTCTTACAAGCAGACAACCGAAGGACAGAGAGCTCCACACACGCTCACTGTCTTGCTCCGCTAAAGCAACCACATCTAAATCTCACGGGGCAACAACAGGGGGGTCCACCACAGACTGAACCTCCAACCACACACTAGCCAAGACTCACCTCCAAATGCCAAAGGGGCAACTCTCAACATCCTGGAAACAGGAAAAATAACCGACAGGGCACGAACCACTCGCCCCACGAGCAAAACTAACTTCTAGCAACTCAAAACCACACCTTGGTCAACACCGAGCACCAACTTGCCACCACACTGGAACCAATCCAGACTCTACTCCAAACAAACTCTAGCTTGCTAGCCTACCAAACCTGCCAGCAATTCACCCGAGGTCTACAACCTACACGACTCCGGCTTGCCAACTGAACTCACTACCTGGGTCTGACTGAGCTCTGGTGAAGCTCTCCACAACTAGGGTTCTTCGGCAACCCTCGACACACACTGTCGTCTAACAGCCAACTGCCTGAATAAACAACTATTTTTCCCAGCATTACAACTATGCTGGCCTGCTCCGAACCTCGAAACCAAAAAGACCAGAAACGCTTCAGAATGTGTCATCCTCCTACTCAAAGCATCAGCCACATCGTAGCTTCCACCCAGGGTAAGGATTCCGAGCAACACTCTTAGCAACTACGGTCAGGAACTACGTGGCCTTGCTACAACCACCATTTGTTCAGTACCATCTGAACATCAACCAAGATCAACAAGAGGTTCCACCAACCAAGCTTAGGTCCAACCTAACAAAGCTTGCCTAAGCAACAACCCGACCACGAGCACGGTATCCTTACCATCTCAACTAAAGCCTTACAACATCCACCTTGAGTCCAACTTCTCCAAGAACTAAGCACCAGTTCTCCAATGCAAACTGTAACAGCCCAGTTTTCTATCCCAGTTTTTGAGGTGCCTTCGGTTCAAGATTCGGTTGTTCGGTTGAGTCGTTAGAGCTGTTTTGACCCTTGGGGGTATTTTGGTCTTTCGGCTCCCCAGGCAGGATTTGTGGTTTTTCAGGACTTTGAGGTAGTTTCTGCCTTTGTTGAGGCTTGTTTGTTGTTGGTTGCGAGTCCCGAGATGTTTGGGCTTGTCGTTTGGAAGTTCGGGTGTGGTTTGGGTTTTGGCAAAGTTATGGTTGGTTGAGTGCTTCCTTTGGGATTCGAGCCCGGGCCTTTAATGTTGATTTGGAAGTTCGATTTAAGTGAGTTTTATTTATTGGAAAAGTTTGCTTCGGTCGGGTCTCGAAGGAGGGAGCCGGGGAATGGGATTTTCGGGATTTTAAGGCTATTTAAATTGGATAAGGTTGGAAAAATAATATAAAAATCCCATTTTTCCCTTTTTTTTCTCTCTCTCTCTCTCTCTCCCCCCAGCCCGAGCCTAGCCCAGCCCGAGTCCCAGCTCGCAAAGGTCGCCCAAGCCAGAGCCCCAAGCAGCCTAGCTCTCGTCGCCCGAGCCCCCTGCTCGCCCAGTGTCGCGTCGCCCGAGCCCCCTGCCCACCCAGTGTCGCGTCGTCCAGCCCCAGCCGCGCATAGTGCCAGGCCGCCCAGCCCTCGCGTCGCTCGTCCAATCAGGGCCCGAGTTGCCCAAATCTGAGCCATCTCGTGCCAGATCGCGCGCCATGTAGCCGTCACATCGCGTCGCCCCGAGCGCGTGTCCCTATAGCTCGTCGTGTCGCCCACCCCGCGTCGTCCCTGTGCCAAACCGCGCCGCGCGCCTTCGCCCAGCCGAGCTCGTGCCCGCATCCGCGCGCCCTTGTCCCGCGCCCCAGCGCTCGTTCGCGCGCAGCCCAGCGCCCATCTGCGACCCTCAGCGCCCAGCAGCTGCCTCGCTCGTGCAGCCGGCCCGTTCGCGTGTCAGCCTTGCCTCGTGAGTTGCTCCCGAGCTGAGTCCTATTTATTTTATTATATTTAGGCCTATGGATTGTTATTTTTGATGTGGTTGTTAGGTTCGCTTTAGGTTGCTCGGGTTCGATCGCAGCTTAGGTTTCTTGTGTGTTGTTGCCTTCCAACAAGGTAAGGATTTCTTACCGGAGTTGTGTGGGCCCTGCGATATATTATGTGATTAATGATTGTATGCTTGTTTGTGTTTATTAACATGTTTTAGTGATAGGTGCTCTGTTCTGAATTCCCGACTGGCATGATTTCCTATGTTGCTTCTCATGTTAGTCCATGCTAGGTTGTTCCTTTCTGGCATGCTCGTATCTGTTCTTGCTTCGTAGTATCAAGCTAGGTTCGTTGTATTCTAATTGAGCACGTATTGGATTGTATTGGATTGTTTGCTGATTGTTATGACAGGTTAGAGTTCAGGTAGATAGCATCATCCGGGCCCAGATGCATAAAGTACCTTGCATCCATGGCAGGGACGTACGAGACAGTTCTCCGTCCCTGGACCCCGTGAGGGATTAGCTAACCCTACCGGTAGGCCCTGCAATCTTGGGTGAGGGTGGCAGTCTGTTAATGCCCCAACGGTCGGGATGATGACTTGGCATTGCCTCGTCCCCGACAGCCGGCATGTCCTCAGCATGTTCGGCAGTAGCCCTTGATTTGCCACCTGATAGGGCAAGGACGGCTTCCTGGTGTAAGCCTACGACGACCGTTTCCTTAGCCTCAGGTGCGGTGGTTCAGGCTGACATAGTTCACGTGTCCAGGTCTCACACCCCTATGTCAGTGACACCGATCCAGAGATTTAGTTAGGCATGGTGACTAGACATGGGCAGCTTGCCACTAGACCCGGCACCCCCCATAGTCTGCAGTAGCACGCGGTGCGTGTTTATGCTCATTACAGCGCCGACGGGAGAGCTCCTCAGGATTGTGAGCCAGTGCACCTTTCGTCGATAGTAGACAGGTTGAGGCCGAGACTTATTTCTCGTATAGGGCGTATTGTGTGGTGATTTTGTTTCTGGACTAAGACCCTGAGTTGGCATCTGAGGTCCAAGTGTGGACTTAGCTATGTGCTCTATTCTATGTTTATATTCATAACTTGCGTATCTTTCTACTAGATGACCATGTATATCGTATTGTACCCCGGTTGCGGATTCTTACTGAGTAATTTGTTACTCACCCTTATTTTTGTGGTTTTTCCACAAGTAACCATGGTGCGAGATAGGATGGCTGGAGGAGGAGCTGTGATCATGGAAACCCGTTGTTCAAACTCTTAGTCTTGTATTATGTTGTTATGATTTATATGTCCTCTAAATGCATGTAGTTGGGCACGGAGCCCTAGGTTGTTTTCTGAATGTATTTCCGGATTCTAGCATTGTTGTAACTATTGGAAAGCTTTTATTGTTTTAAATAAATCTCTGATCAGAGTGAGTTTTGTAAATGTATTTGTCTTGGAACAGGTGCTTGGAAACAGGGACAGGTTTCAGGAAATTATGTTGACTTTTTAAATGGATGTTTTATGTTTTAGTTTTTACTTAGAATCCGAACACCATTTTGCAAATTGTCTGTAGATTTGAATGCATGCATTGAGGTGGAGGCCTATTTTAGAACCACATTCGAGTCGGGTCGTTACACAAACCTTACATGGTTCCGAAACTCTCGCCACTAGAACGAACTACACAAAACACACTTGTGTGCACAACTCTCAACCTTCCATCAGAGATCCAAGACTAACAGGTGCTTTTCCAAAAGGCAACACTAACTTCTGGCAGAGTTACAATCAACCAAAGGAACACCAAAAGTTCCATCTCCACACGATACTCGAAGATGTGGCAACCTTGCTCTACTAAAGCATAACAATGCGAAACCAAACTTACCTTATACCAAGTCTCTACCAAGTGTGCTTACACATAAGGCGTCCAACTCCTTTCATAAGGCATCCTACTCACCTCATAGGCATCCAGCTCATCTCATAGGCATCCAACTCATCTCTTAGGCATCCAACTCTTCTCACGGGCATCCAACTCATGGTCCCTCTGCTGGACCGAACTCGCATCTACAATGCTCACTCAACTCAGGTTTAGGCACCCGAGGGTAGTGGATCGCACTACCAAACACAAAGATCTCTCGGCCTCAGCCCTAGCGTGAGACTCACACGCACTAACACTTACCAACCGTCAACCTGCTGACTTACTCAACCCCCAGTAACACTAGGAAGAGGCTCCAGCTCCTCTCGAACATCCTTTCGCTTGTAGTCCTTCGACTACCACTGAACTAGCCCTCTTGCACGACCTAAACATGTACAACTGCCATAAACGGATCCAAAGGCTAAAGGAGTGCGCTGAACTCCGGACGAATTATAGAACCATCTGTCCTACTCGTGCCAAACTCAGGCCTGAACCAGACTTAGGGCCAAAGCGGCACACCAACCAATGCACCTCAAGTGCCACTACTACCAAATCCACATTTTACTACAAATGGGGCCAGCAAGGTCACAACCTCAAGTGACAAAACTCTGGCTAGGCATACAAGGGCTAAAAAATCAAACAACCCTGCCTATGGCATCTCATCTAACTGAAGTCTCACGGCCTACTTTTGCATCTCCACATGATGCTAAAAAAAACTCCGGCCGGCTCTCTCAACATGCAGCGGCTAGCTCTGCTCTAGGAGCTCACCATAAGAAGAGTGCTCAACTCTACAAGACAACTAAGGAAACCACCAACGGATCAAGTCCAATGGGAACACTGCTCGCTGCACCCTTAACCACAGGGTTCTGGCTTACTGGCTACAAAACAACAACAACAATCTGCAAGGGAACAAAGATGTCTCTACATCCTCCACGAAGGCTACTAACTCTGCAGCCACTCTCTGGGCAATCAAACAATCTACTAAGGTTCAAGATCAACACTTGAACTACCCAGGCTAGTCCACACTAGAATCTTTTCCACAAGCATCATCATGAGTAAAGCCATAGCTAACTCCTCTACTGGAGTGGTACTCCAGGGCAAAACACCTCCACCCTCTCTCTAGGGGAAAACCAACAACTGGGCCACAAGTGGCCTACGGGAGTCTAATCTCTGCCTCCCTCTGGGACGATGTCCCAACGGTATCTGAATCTGTCTGGATACCCTGACTAGCTGCTATCACACTTCTTACACTTCGGGAAGTTGGCATGATGGTGCTCTGGACCCAAACCAACATCGAGTCAGAACCTGCTCGTCTCCGCTCCACAACACTAAACAAGGCAAACACTAGATGAAAAGTATTGTAAATTCTTAACCCTTTACTAAAACTGAAAACTTAGGCTTACCTGATGACTGTCGGAGTGCTGATGATCATGGAAAACGACCTACAACCAAAGGTCAGTCTACATAATCTATGACTCTGAGCTCTGATACCAACTGTAAAGACCCGACCCGAATGGGGTCCTAAAATAGGCCTTTTCCTGAATGCATGCTTGAAAACTTAGAAAATAATATGCAAGTTGAATGCCAAATTCTGATTAAAACAAAATAAAATAAAACATCCATTCAAAACAACACAAAACGTCCTGGAACCTGTCCCTGTTTCCAAGTACCTGTTCCAAGCTAAAACCAATTGAAAACGTACTCTGATCAGAGATTTATTTCACATTCAAATCCAAAAATGGTTTACATCAGTGTCAGAATCCGGGCAACAACCAGAAAACAACCTAAGGGCTCCGTGCCCAACTACATGCATTCAAAGGACATTTAAAAATGAACAAATACATAAAAGACTCAAAGTTCGAAACAACGGGCATCCATGATCACAGCTCCTCCTCCAGCCATCCTGTCTCGCACCATGGTTACTTGTGGAAAACCACAAAATAAGGGTGAGTAACGAATTACTCAGTAAGAATCCCCAACCGGAGTACAATACGATATACATGGTCATCTAGCAGAAAGGTATGCAAGCTATGAATATAAACACAGAAGAGAGCACATAGCTTAAATCCACACATAATCTTCGGATGCCAACTCAAGGTCTTACTCCAGAAAATCCACCACACAATACGCCCTATACGAGAAACAAGTCCCGGCCTCAGCCTGTCTACTGTCGATACGAAAGGTGCACTGGCTCACAATCCCGAGGAGCTCTCCAGTCGGCGCTATAATGAACGTATGCGCGCACCGCATGCTACTGCAAACTCTGTGGGATGCCGGGTCTAGTGGCAAGCTGCCCAAGTCCAGTCACCATGCCTAACTAAATCTCTGGATCGGTGTCACTGACATAGGGGTGTGAGACACGGACACGTGAACTATGTCGTCACTGAACCACCGCTTTGAGGCTAAGGAACCGGTCGTGGTAGGCTTACACTAGGAAGTCGTCCTTGCCCTATCAGGTGGCAATCAAGGGCTACTTCCGAACACGCTGAGGACGTGCCGGCTGCCGGGTACAAGGCATTGCCAAGTCATCATCCCGACCGTTGGGGCATTTAATAGTCTGCCACCCTCACCCAAGAATGCAGGGCCTACCGGTAGGGTTAGCTAAACCCTAACGAGGTCTAGGGACGGAGTACTGCCTCGTACGTCGCTGCCGTGGATGCAAGGTACTTTATGCATTCTGGCCCGGATGATGCTACCTACCATATCTCAAACCTATAAACAGATACAACAAACAATCCAATACGTGCTCAACAGATACAACGAACCTAGCATGTAACAGCCCAGTTTCCTATTCCAGTTTTCGAGGTGTCTTCGGGTCAAGATTCGGTTGTTTGGTTGGGTTTTAGAGCCGTTTGGCCCCTTGGGGGTATTTTGGTCTTTTGGCTCTTCGGGCAGGATTTGTGGTTTTCTGGGCTTCATGGTAGCTCCTGCCTTTGTCGAGGCTTGTTTGTTGGTGGCTGCGAGTCCCGTGGTGTTTGGGCTAGTCGGTTGGATGCTCGGTTGTGGTTTGGGCTTTGGTAAAGTGTTGGTTGGTTGTGTGTTTCCTTTGGGATTCGAGCACGAGCCCTTAGTGTTGCTTTGGGAGTTGGATTTAAGTGAGTTTGATTTATTGGAAAAGATTGCTTCGGTCCGGTCTCGAAGGGAGGAAGCCGGGAAATGGGATTTTTGAGGTTGTTAAGTGGATAAGGATGGAAATGGAATTAAAATCCCATTTTTTTCCCTTTTTCCCATTCTTCCTTTTTATTTCCTTTTTTTTTCTTTTATTTTTCCCCAAATTCATTTTTTCTCTCTCTCTCTCTCTCCCCGAGCCCCCCACCTAGCCCGACCCAGCCCCCTTGGCTCGCCCAGCCTCAGCCCGTGCAGCCCAAGCCCAGCCCGAGCTAGCCCAGCCAGGAGTCGCCCGCGCCGTGCCAGCGCTCGCGCGCGCCCTCGCCCTCGCCCAGGTCGTCTCGTCGCCAGCCCGAGCTCGCCCTGCCCTCGAGCCGCGTCACCCTGTGCCGAGCCCAGCTAGATCGCGCGTCCCCGCGCCCAAGTCGCGTGTCCCCGTGCCTGTGTCGCGCGCCCTCTCCCTGTAGCTTGCCGAGCCGCGCCGCGCGCCAGCGCCCAGCCGAGCCAGCGCCCGCGCCCGCGCCCGCGCTCCCTTGTGTCGCTCGCGTGTCGTCCGCGGGCAGCTCGCGCCCAGTGCCCGCGCCCCAGCGCCCAGCCAGCCGCTCTCCAGCGCCCCTGCGGCGGCATGGCGCAAGCCCCTTTTGGTGTGTAGCCCGTCTGGCCGGCTCGTTCGCTTCGCTTGTCAGCCGCGCCTCGTGAGTTGCTCCTGAGCCGAGCCCTGTTTATTTTAGTGCATTTAGGGCTATTTATGTTTATTGATGTGTTTGTTTGGCTCGTTATAGGTTGCTCGGGTTCGATCGCAGTTATTTTATTGTGTGTTGTTGCCTTCCGACCAGGTAAGGATTTCTTACCGGAGTTGTGTGGGCCCTGCGATATTTTCATGATTATGCCTTGCTTGTTTCTTCGATGTTATGAGCATGATAATAATAGAGCGACTTTGATTGATTTCTCGCTAGCATGTTTGCTTGATATTACATGTTAGTGCCATGCTAGGTTTGTTCTCGCAAAGATGCTTGTGATTCCTGCTTAAGCTCGTAGTATCATGCTAGGTAATGTGCTTGATGTCGGTCTTTGCTTGCTAGCCAGGAATCATTGCTTTTTCTCTGTACTCTTAGATAGAGTTGTAGGGTTTGTCATCATCCAGAGGCTGAGCGGACATAACGTACTTTGTCCACAGTAGCTCAGGTCGGGAGTAAAGTGTGCGAAGCATAACGTATCTTGCTACCCCCCGACCCGCCGGTTGTGGAATTAGCTACCCACTTCGGCATAGCCTAGTTTGTAGCCTGCTAGAGCGGAACCCTGCCATCGGTGTAAGCCTGCCCTGGCCGGTTCTTAGCTTCAGGTCGGTGGATCATGCTGCACAGATGAGCGCCTAGGGCCTCGCGCTACTTTGATCAGTGACACCGCTTCCCAGTCATAGGCATGTGCACCTGGCCCGCGTTGTTTGCCCTTAGGCCCCCGCATTTACGCCGGTTGCAGAGGAGCATGCAGTGTGCGCGCACACGCGTTAGTTGTCGATTCGGAGAGCTCTCCCGGGCTAATGTCGTGAGTACACCATTCCTTCCGTTAGAGCCTGACTTCGGGTACTCTCCCGTAAGTCCAGTTTAGTGCAAGGGCAAGGAGGCCCTTGAGGACATTCTAGGGATCAGTGTATTTCCCCCGAGTGACAGATACCTCGGTGATGTCCAGGATTGGTAAGTGTATCCAATCCCAGCTAGGCCAGAAGTAGGAGACTTCCGATGACTCCAGATCTTGTTTTATGAGCTCGTTGAGCCATGATCTGTGTTGGTAGCTGTTTGCTTGCATGCTTTGGTACTAGATGACTGATTATATCGTATTGTACCCCGGTTGGGGATTCTTACTGAGTAATTCGTTACTCACCCTTATTTCTGTGGTTTTTCCACAGGTATCCATGGTGCGAGACAGGATGGCTGGAGGAGGAGCCTGTGATAATGGAAAACCCATTGTTCAACTCTGAGTTTTATGTTTATGTTTTAAATGTTCTCTGAATGCATGTAGTTGGGCACGGAGCCCTAGGGTGTTTTCTGAATGTATTTCCGGATTCTAGCATTGTTGTAAAGATTGTATGTTTTAAATAAATCTCTGATCAGAGTAAGTTTTGTAAATGTATTTGTCTTGGAACAGGTGCTTGGAAACAGGGACAGGTTTCAGGATTTTAAATGGATGTTTTTTTGTTTTAGTTTTTACTTAGAATCCGAACACCATCTTGCAAATTTTCTGTAGATTTGTAATGCATGCATTGAGGTAACGACCTAGTTAGAACCCTTTTGGGTCGGGTCGTTACAGGTTGGTATCAGAGTTCAGAGTCATAGATTCTGTAGGCTGACCTTTGTTGTAGGTCGTTTTTCCATGATCATCAAGACTGGCGGTCATCAGTACACCTAAGTTTCTTGTTTTAAAGAAAGGGTAAGAATTTACAATACTTTTCATCTAGTGCATGCCTTGTGTAGAGTTGTGGAGGAGCGGAGACGGCGAGGTGTACGACTCGTTGTTGGTTTGGGCTTAGAGAGCCATCATGCCAACTTTCATGAAGGCGAGCATGTAGCGACTTGTTGAGGTATCCAGATAGATTCGGATGCCCCCGGGACGTCGTCCCCGAGGGAGGTAGAGCTTAGACTCCCATTGGCCATTTGTGGCCCGATTGTCGCTTTCCCCTAGTGAGAGGGTGGAGGTGCTTTGTGCGATCGCCGAGTATGTTGATCGCACCCAGAGGAGCAGGAGCTTGGCATGTCCGACCGAGGCGTTGGACTGATCTTGATGATGTTGAGGCCGCGTCCAGGGTCGTTAGACCCGTTGGCCAGAGTTGGCCCTGGCAGTTGAGTTGCCTAGAGGAGGGGGTAGAGGCTAGCAGCGCCTCAGAGTGAGACTCTTTGAGCAGAGTGTGCTCCAGCCATGAGAGATTGGATGGCAGGTCTTTAGCTATCAGAGAGCGGAGACCCAGGCGCAGTTTGTAGCGCGTAGTAAGGAGTCTCGGGCACAGATAGCCGGTGATGAGTTTGTTTAAGCATTTCCCCCAAAGTAGCTCTTGTAGCCCGGAGGTTCCAGGAGGGCATGATCAGTAGGTTTATGCCGATGAGGATGCTTGTGGAGCAGGTCCCCGTGTGGACTAGCCTGGGTAGCTCAAGTGTTGATCTTGAGCCTTAGCAGATTGTTGATTGCCCAGTGAGTAGCAGCAGAGTTGGCAGCCTTCGAGGAGATTGTTGAGGCATCTTTGTGCTCCCATAAGTGTTGTTTGTTTTAGTAAGTCCTGCTGCTAGTAGTAAAGCAGTTGGCCAGGTTTGAGTTTAGCATCCATGTGTTGGGATGCCCTGCTGTTCAGAGGCCGAGGTGTGTCGTTCCTGTGCTGTTTAGTACAGCAGTTGGTGGTGGTAGCCCCTTGTGAGAGGTGGACTAGCAGAGTCTCCACCAGTCGCCCGATTGATTGGCAAGTTGTCGTGTTAGTGGCTTGAGGCAGATGTAGAGACATCTTTGCCCCCTTGCAAGCCTGCTGTTGTTTAACAGCCCAGTTTCCTCAGATGTTTGGTAGAGTTGAGCACTCTTCCTTGGTGAGCTCCTAGAGAGGAGCTAGCTGCTGCTTGTAGAGATCCGACCAGAGCTTTGTTGAGCATCATGAGGAGATGCTAGTGTAGGCTGTGAGCCTTTGGTTTGAGGAGATGCCATAGGCATGGCTGTTTGAGTTGAGCCCTTGTGTGCCTATCCAGAGTGGTTGTCACTTGAGGTAGTGACCTTGTTGGCCCCATCTGTAGTAAGATGTGGATTTGGTAGTAGTAGCACTTGAGGTGCATTGGTTGGTGTGCCACTTTGGCACTAAGTCTGGTTCAGGCTTGAGTTTGGCTTGGGCATAGCAGATGGTCCTATGCCGTTTGTAGCCTTGGATTCGTTTATGGCAGTTGCACCTGTTTAGGTCGTGCCAGAGGGCTAGTTCAGTGGTAGTCGATGGACTACAAGCGAAAGGATGCTCGAGAGGAGCCGGAGCCTCTTCCCAGTGTTTCTGGAGGTTGAGTAAGTCAGCAGGTTGCCGGTTGGCAAGTGTTGGTGCGCGTGAGTCTCGCGCTAGTGTAAAGGCCAAGAGTTTTCTTGTGGTTGGTAGTGCGGTCAACTACCTTCGAGGGCCTTATTTAAGGAGAGTTGAGCATCGTTGATGCGAGTTTGGTCCAGCAAAGGGACCCTGAGTTGGATGCTCATGAGATGAGCTGGATGCCTATGAGGCGAGTTGGATGCCATGAGGCGAGTTGGATGCTTTTGAGGCGAGATGAGCTGATGCCTTGCGAGAGGTTTTGGATGCCTTATGGGTAAGCACCCTTGGTAAAGGCTTGGTATAAAGTAAGGTCGGTGTGGCATGGTTATGCCTTGGTAAAGCAAGGTTGCCTCAACTTTGAGCATCGTGTGAGAAGGAACTTTTGGTGTTCCTTCGGTTGGAGTTCAGTTGGAAATTGAACAAGTGCGGTGGTAGCAAAGCCGCGCAGTTTCAGATCGCCTTGGCTAAGAGAGTTGTTTGGATCCTTTCCTTGGGTAGAAGCCTTGTTGAGGCTGATGTTTGAGTAGGAGGACGACGCATTCGGTAGCGTTTCGGGTCCTCTTGGTTCCCAAGGAGTTGGAGTTGGCCAGCATGGTTGAGATGCTGGAGTGAGTTGTGCCTGTTCAGGCAGTTGGTTGTTAGCTCGTTTGTCGACCGTGTGTGTCGAGGGTGATCAGATGTAAGAACCCGACCCAAAATACGGTCCTAAACCTAGGTACTCACTCAGCATGCAAGTTAAATACTTCACCAAGCGGTTTAGTGCTCATATTTAAAACCTCACAAAACATTTAAAAGCGGGGAACACTTAAAGCATAAACAACAACCTTCATTTAAGCAAAACCAACAAAGTAAAACAAGTCTGGCCAGTGTTTATAAAAACATACAATACAATTTAAACAACTTTTAAAAACGTCCCCCTATGACTCCTGTCCGTCTACATGCTGAACAAATTATGCAAACAATGAAAGAAAGAGTGTCGGCGGCTCCCATGATCAATCAGCTCCCTCCGCTAGCCGTCCCGGTGCTGTCCCAAGTTACCTGGTGGGAAACCACAGAAATAAGGGTGAGTATAAACACACTCAGTAAGAATCCCCAACCGGGGTACAATACGATACATCAATCATCCGCACCCTAGTATACATGCAAGCGATTACCAACACGGATCATAGCTCAACGAGCTTACAAGGCAGAACTGGAATCCTCGAAGTCTCCTACTTCGGCCTAATGATTGGCTCTCATAACCAATCCGGGACATCTTCGAGGGTCTTTCTCCTCGGCCAATTGATCAGCTCAAAAACCGATCCCAAAGACGTCCGACACCCTCGAGGGTCTTTCTCCTCGACCATATGATCGGCTCAAAAGCCAATCCCAATGGGTGTCCTCAAGGGCCTCTTACCTCGCTAACAAACTGGACTATCGGGAGAGTACCCAAGTCTATCTCTAAACAGAAGGAACTGGTGTACTCACGAACATTAGCCGGGGAGCTCTCCGAACAAGCAACTAACGCGTGCAGGGCGCGCACACCGCATCTTCGCCGCAACCGGCGTAAATGTGGGGCCTAAGTACAAACTATGCGGGCGCACGCATGCCTAAAGACTCGGAAGCGGTGTCACCGAACACGAGTGAGTGCGAGGCCATCGGCACTCATCTCTGGCACTGTACCACCGACCTAAAGCTAAGAAACCGCCAAGGCAAAGCTTGCACCATTGGCGGTGGTTCCGCTCTAGCGAGCTACAAACTAGGCTTATGCCGATGTGGTAGCTAAATCCACATCATCGCCGGGGAAGCAATGTACGTTATGCTTCGCTCTACTCCCGACCGGTGGGGACAAAGTACGTTATGTCCGCTCTCAGCCTCTGGATGATGACAAACTCTACTATACTATCTAAGAGTACAAAATAACTGATTCCTGGCTAGACATACATATCAACATCGATCACACATAACCTAGCATGATACTACGAACTTAAAGCAGGAATCTCAAGCATGCTGGAAGAACAATCCTAGCATGGCACTAACATGTACAAACATGCAAACATGCTAGCAAGAATGCAATCACAAGCTGTCCTATCCACTAATCATGTTCATAGAAGTAAACATGCATATATGGCACAATCAAGAAAGCATTACAGGGTCCACACAACCACGGTAAGGAATCCTTACCTGGAAACGAGCAGAAATAACTTTCACAATCAAATAATGACCCTCGAGCTTTAAAGAGAAACCGAGCAACCTAAGCATTTTAGTAAAAACAACCTAATTAAATAAACAGCAGCCAACAGCTTAGGGTCCAAAAGAGTGGAGGCTCGAGAATTACCAAACGAGAGGGTACTAGGTCTCGGCCCCAACAATCTTGGCAAAACAGGCTCTCGGCGGCAAGTGGGCGCAGCATGACGTGTACCGGGCGAAGCAGCAGCAGTGGCGGTGGGGCGGTGGCAGGGGGGCGCGCTGGCGGGCTGGCGCAGGCGAGGATCGCGCGATAGGCGCAGGGCGCGAAGCGGCGGCGCGACGAGCGCACGCACGCACGCAGAGACGGGGTGCTGGGGCGCGGCAGGGCGGCAGCGCGCTTGCGTGCGCGGCGGTGGCGCCTAGTCGCGGACGGGCGCGGGCGCGTCTGGATGACCTGATGCAGGTCGGTGCGGCGCGATAGGGAGGCGTACAGGGCTGCGCGGCGCGTCTGGGAAGCCTGGTGCGGAGCGGCTGGGTTGTCTGGTGCGCTTGGGCTGGGCGGCTGGGCTGTCTGGTGCGCCTGGGCTGGACGGCTCGGCTGCCTTGTGCGCTGGGCTGCGTGGTTGAGAAGAGGTGCGGCTAGGCGGTCTGGGCTATTTGTGCGGCTGGGCATGGCTGGGCGGCTAGGGTTTCTTGGTGAGGTCGGCTAGGAGAGAGAGAGAGAGAGAGAAAGAGAAAGAGAGAGAGGATTTTGCAAAACAAGGGGGAAAAGGGGTTGTCTTGATTTTCTTTCCTTTTCCCTAATTAAATAGGTCTAAAATCCCTTCCCAAAGCTTCCTCTTTCCAAACCAAGCCGAAGCAAACTTATTTTAAAAGAAAACTCTCTTTTCCTACAAACTCCCCAAGACCATTTAGGGCAAGGGCTCAAAACCCAATGGAAGCACCAAAATTAAAATTAATTTTGCCATTTTCTAAAACACCTCCAAACTTCCAAACAACTTGCCCAAACCTCTCGGGTCTTGCAACCAACAACCATTAAGGTTCGACAAAGGCAGGAATGACCCTGGAATCCTGAAAATCCACAAAACCCTGACCGGGGGCAAAAGACCAAAATGCCCCTAAGGGTTAAAACAGCTCTAACGGCCCATCCGAACATCCGAATAATGACCGAAATCACCGGGTAACGGAAATAGAAAAGCGGGCCGTTACAATACTCCTCCTTTTAAGACTTTCGTCCTCGAAAGTCCTAAGACGAAAACAACTCTAGGAAACTCCACTGATTCTTAACCAACCAAGCTCCCGGTTAAGACAACATAAATCCTTCTTCGAAACCGAACCCTCTTGGTTTCCCAAAGGCTCCAAGCCCAACAGGCACCGAGTCTGCCACGAACTATCTCAACCAAAACTGAACTAACACTGAGCTTCGAGGAAAACATGCGATAACTAGTCGGTGAACCACATCCTCTGACTCGCACCAACTCTCAAACGGTCTACGACTCTAGGGCTCACTTATCCCTGCTAACCCAACTCGGAACGCCTCTCTACGGCGCTACTCTCAGCAAACTCGTGGACGGGTCACAAGCTCTAAAACTCTACGCCACGCTCCGGCGTAACTTCTCTGAATGCTCATAGCTGTTATCAAACAGTCTCGACCCTTCACCATGCTGACCAAACAACTGAACCTCCCAGGTTTCATAAACAAAACAGCCTACTCTTACTTCGCAAGAGACCTGCGAACCCCACTGGTTGCCTACAATCCTTAACGAAATCCAATTCGAACCACCAACTGGTGACTGATCCCAAGGCAACCTTTTCAAACTAGCATGCGTCCACAACACTAAAGCAACCATCTTACGAGAAATCGAAGCACCAAAGCCAAGGGGCACTTTTCTGGTTCACCAAGCGGCTACCACCACTCACACTAGCTGATACCCGACTCCGGCCATCCCCCGAACGACAAGGTCCAGGAACAGGCTCCACTCAGCCAAACTAATAAACCGGAGCCCCTCATCGACCGACAACAAACTTTCCAATGCAATCCGATCAGCCACTGGCCTAGGTGAACATCGCCAGACAGGAAAACAAACAACATTCCTCTCACGAAAATCTCGAGCAGCAAGGAATAAAACATTACGTGGCTACTAGCAACACGATAGCTGGAGGATAACAACTCTAAGGTTTCCAACCAATGCCACGACATCTCTGTGCCAACCCACTCAACTGTGGCTCAGCTATAACGCCAACTGCGAACGCACATCAACTAGGAACAAAGCCCGAGAAGGCTTGCTCTGCAGAAACTCAACCCAAGCTTATAACGAGCAAGGCTCGCCTCCAAGCTGCCACTCAACTCTTAAGCCCATCTGGCTACTCCAAGGACTTCCTCCTTATAGCTTAGACCTAACTCTTCTTCCAATCCAGAAACTCCACCCACGAAACATCGCGAGGAATAAGGATAGCGACGACCACAAGCTTGCGGATCCTGAACAACACGAGTAGGCAAGATTACCTCAAAAGTTAAAACTCGAGGCCGCCATCCACGGTGCAACTCAACTACCAAAGAACTAAGGGGTTCTACAAACTCCAAAGATCCAACAACCTTCCAGCAACAACTCAAGCCCTTGAACTGGCAGGCCTCCGCCCTTGCAGGAACAAACAACTTTCCGCTTGCTAACAAACAAACGCACGGAAACTCTCGCTGGGCTGACCGTTGCGCTACTCTGATCAACTACACAACTCAGGAGCTAAGCTGACTCCTCCTCAACAGGAACGATTTCCCAGCAAGCGAACTTCCGAAGGACAGCAAACTTCACACACGCTCGCTGCCTTGCTCAAACCCAAGGGCAACAACAACCAACTCTCTCGGAAGCAACATCCGAGGATCCTCAATCGCTTGAACCCCCAACTTGAAACTAGCAGTGCCTACTCAATTACCGAGGGAGGGGTCAACTCCCAAAACTTCCTAACTAGGAACAAGTCCTCAGGGCAACGCCCGCTTGCTCGAACCGAGCTAGTTCACGAAACAACATGGGAACCAAACCTTGGTCGACACCAAGCACCACCTCGCTAAGAATTCCGAAAATCAACGTGGAGGTTACCAAGAACAACTCTAGCTTGTTAACTGTAACGGCCCAGTTTTCTATTCCAGTTCTCGAGGTGCTTCCGATTCAGATTCAGTGGTTCGGTTGGGCCGTTAGAGCTGTTTTGACCCTTAGGGGTATTTTGGTCTTTTTGCTCCCCGGGCAGGATTTGTGGATTTTCAGGGCTTCGAGGCAGCTCCTGCCTTTGTTGAGGCTTGTATGTTGGTGGCTGCGAGTCCCGAGATGTTTGGGGTACTCGTTTGGGAGTTCGGTTGTGATTTGGGTTTTGGGCAAAGTGATAGTTGTTTGGGTGTTTCCTTTGGGATTCGAGCCCAGGCCCATAGAGTGATTTGGGAGTTTGTTTAAGTGAGAGTTATTGTTTGGAAAAGGTTGCTTCAGCCGGGAAATGGGATTTAAGGACTTTAAGGCTTGTTTAAATTAGGAAAAAGGGAAGAAAAATCAAGAAAGTCCCTTTCCCCTTGTTTTGCAATCTCTCTCTCTCTCTCTCTCTCTCTCTCTCTCTCTCTCTCTCTCTCCTAGCCGACCTCACCAAGAAAACCCAGCCATGCCCTAGCCACCCAGCCATGCCCTAGCCGCACCACACCACGGCGCGCAGATCGCTCGGCCAAAGATAGCCCCGCCCGATCCGCCGCACCAGACGCCTTTGCAGATCGCCGGCCAGTGCGCCCAGATGCGTTGCATCGTCCAGCCCTAGCCGTGACCTCGCTCCAGGCCGCCCAGGTCACCCATGCCGCGCCGTGCCGAGCCACCCCAGCGCCCGATCGCGTCGCCCTCGCCCTAGTCGCGCCGAGCCCAGATCTGCATCGCCCAGGCCATCTTCGTGTCGCCTTGGTCGCGCCGAGCCCAGATCGGCATCGCCCAGGCCGTCTCCGTGCCGAGTCGCTCGCCCCTGTAGGTCGTCGTGCCTTCCCGAGCGCCCCCGAGCCCGTCGCGTCGCGTCGCCGCGGCAAAGGCGCTTGTGCGCCGATCCTCTGTCAAGCCGCGCCGCCGTGTGTCGCCGCGCCAGCCGAGCTCGAGCCGCGCCGCGGCGCTTTGCTTCGCCCAGTAGCGCTGCGTACTGCGCCTGGCGCCCGCCCTGCGCGCCCGTGCAAGGCGCGCGCGCGCCTTGCCTGCGCCCCTGTGCCCAGCGCTGTGCCCAGCGCCTTGACCAGTTGCTCTTCTGCGCCCAGCCACTGCTGTTGTGTCTTTGGTTGGCCTTGAGCCTTGTGGCTTCTCGGATGGTATTTTCCGAGTCTTTTCTTCGTTGGGCCCCGATTTTGTTGGTCTGCTTTGTTTAGGGATTTGATTTGGGCTGCTTTATTTTACGTTTAGGTTGTTTGGGTTCGATTAGAGGCTCGAGGATCGCTTGGTTGAGTTATGATTATTTTTCGCTCGCCCTGTAAGGATTTCTTACCGTGGTTGTGTGGACCTCGCGATATGTCTCGATTGTGCCTTGTATGTTTCTGTGATTGTTATGAGCATGATAGTGATAGGTAGCTTTGTTTGATCTCTTGCTAGCATGTTTGTTGATTTTACATGTTAGTGCCATGCTAGGTTTGTTCTTCCAAAGCATGCTTGTGATTCTGTTTAAGTTGTAGTATCATGCTAGGTAAACGTGATTGATGTCGGTCATTGCTTGCTAGCCTGTGAATCATTGATTTACTCGGTATTCTTGGATAGAGTAGTAGGGTTTGTCATCATCCGGAGGCCGAGAGCGGACATAACGTACTTTGTCCCCACCGGTCGGGAGTAGAGCGAAGCATAACGTACATTGCTTCCCCGGCGGCCGATGTGGATGTAGCTACCACATCGGCATAAGCCTAGTTTGTAGCTCGCTAGAGCGGAACCCTCGCCAACGGTGCAAGCCCGCCTTGGCGGTTCTTAGCTTCAGTCGGTGGTACAGCCGCATAGAATGAGTGCCGAGGGCCTCGCACTCATCGTGTTCGGTGACACCGTTTCCGAGTCTTAGGCATGCGTACTGGCCCGCGTAGTTTGCCCTTAGGCCCCGCATTTACGCGGTTGCGAGAAGAGCATGCGGTGTGCGCGCGACACGCGTTAGTAGCCTGGTTCGGAGAGCTCCCGGGCTAATGTTCGTGAGTACACCGTTCCTTCAGCTTTAGAGCGATCATGCGGGTACTCTCCCGATAGTCCAGATTTTTAGCGAGGGTAAGAGGCCCTTGAGGACACCCATTGGGATTGGCTTTTGAGCTAATCAATTGGTCGAGGAGAAAGACCCTCGAGGGTGTCGGACATCTTGGGATCGGTTTTGAGTTGATCAATTGGCCGAGGGAGAAAGACCTCTGAGATGTCCAGATTGGTTATGAGAACCAATCATTAGGCCGGAAGAAGGAGACTTCCGATGATTCCGGAAGTAAGAGACTTCCGATGTTTCCAGATCTTGTGTTATGAGCTCGTTGAGCTATGATCTGTGTTGATAATTTGTTTGCTTGCATATTGAGGTGCTAGATGACTCGATGTATCGTATTGTACCCGGTTGCTAGATCCTTACCGAGTATGTTTATACTCACCCTTATTTATCTTTCGTGTAACTTGGGACAACACCGGGAGGGCTAGCGGAGGAGCCGATTGATCATGGGGAACCGCCGGCACTCTGTCTTTTATTATTGCATTGTTTATTCAAAGATGTAGATGGACAGAGTCCTAGGGAACCTTGTTTAAAACGTTGCTTAAATTGTATTGTACATTTTATTAAACACTGGCTAGGTTGTTTTTACTTTGTTGGATCGTTTAAAGCTGAAAATTGTTGGTTCTGCTTTTTAAGGGCTCCCCCTTCTCATATGTTTTGAAAGGTTTTTAAATATAAGCTCTAGACCGCTTGTTATCATATTTAACTTGCATCTTTGAGTAAGATCCTGTGTTTAGGACCATGTTTTGGGTCGGGTTCTTAGATTGGTATCGAGCACGAGTCATAGATTCTCAGAGACTAACCTTCCTTGTAGGTTGTTGTTCCCATGATCATCAAGACTCCACGGCCGCTTGGTTTGTCCGAGTTCAATTAAGTTAAGGGGTAAGAATTTACAATACTTTTCTTCTAGCTTTTATGCATGTGTAGAGTTGTGGAGCGGAGACGCAGCGAGTTCGACTCGTTGTTGGTTTGGGCTTAGAGAGCCATCATGCCAACTTTTCGCAAGTGCGAGTAGTTTGATGAGCAAAGTGAGAGCCCCCGTGTGGGCTGGGTTTTGTTGCTTTGTGCAGATCGCCCGGTGTGTCGATCGCACTCGAGAGGAGGCAGAGATTAGACTCCCATAGGCCATTTGTGGCCGGGGCTTGTTGGTTTCTCCCCAGTGAGAGGGTGGAGGTGCCTTGTGTGCAGATCGCCAAAGTATGTTGATTGCACTCAGAGGAGCAGGACGCTTGGCATGTCCGACCAAGGAGTTGGACCGATCTTGTTGATGTTGAGGCCGCGTCCCGTGGTTGTTTAGCCCTTTGGCGAGTTGGCCCCGGCGATTGAGTTGCCTAGAGGAGGGGGTAGAGGCTAGCACGCCTCAGTATGACTCCTTGAGCAGAGTGTGCTCCAAACCATGTGAGATTTGATGGCGTGTCTTTAGCTATCGAGAGCAAAGACCCCAGCGCAGATTTGTAGCGCAGCGAGCGAGGAGTCGGGCATGGATAGCCCAAATGACAGAGTTTGTTTCAAACATTTTCCCCAGTAGCTCTCGTAGAGCCGAGAGGTTATCGGGAGGGCTTGATCGGCGAGTTTATGCGCTTGAGTTTGTTGGCGTTGATGGAGCCGCCATTTGGCAAGTGGATGCCTCAGAGAGCTTGATGTATTAGAAAGTCCTACCGCTAGTAGTAAAGCGGTTGGCAGTTTGAGTTTAGCATCCGTGTGTTGGGATGCCCCTGCTGTTCGAGGCCGAGGTGAGCCGTTCCGTGGCCGTTGTTTCCGCAGATTGGTGGTGGTAGTCCCTTGAGAGAGGTGGACTAGCGAGTCTCCACCGATCGCCCGATTGATTGGCAAGTTGCCGTGTTAGTGGCTTGAGGCAGATGTAGAGACATCTCTCGCCCCCCTTGCAAGCTCTTTGTTGTTTTGCAGCCCAGTTCTCTTGTACCCTCGTAGCTGTGGCGTAGTGTGGAGTTTGCTTGCCGTGGTTTTATCCATCTGTGGATTTCGGCGGGCTAGTAGAGTGGAACCCTCTTTTATTTGGATGTTCCGAGTGTGGAACTAGTTGTTGCCACCCGAGGAGTTGGCTCGAGCTTTTGTTGAGCATCGAGTGGGATGCGGGAGTAGGCCGTGGCAAGTCTGTTGGTAGAGATGCGGAGAGATTAGGTCGCTCGAGTGTTTGGACTCCTGTCTTTGAGTGCCATTGCCCCGTCACTTGAGAGTGACTTTCCCTATTCTCGAGAGGGGCATAAAGCTCGTTTGAGGCTGATTCGTGTTGTAATGGATGTAGTGCTGTTGGCACCAAGCTTTGAGAGGAGGCCTAGTTTCAGGCCGGTTGGCACTTTTGGTGCAGGTGGTTCCATGGTGCCTAGAGTATAGCATCCCCGCTTGTCTTGTACCCTTTTCCGAGGTTGCACTGTTTGGGTTGCTTAAGAGATCTAGCTCGGTGGTAGTCGAGAGGACTACAAGTTTGAGGTTTTCGAGGGAAAGTAGGAGCTGTTCGGGATCTCCGAGGTTGGGTGTAAAGGATGCTATAGGTGTTAAGAGCTAGCGCGTTCGAGTTCTCGCGCTGTGTTGTGAGCCCGTGAGCCGACTTGATGGTAGCATGATTCGGCTACCCTTTGGGTTGCCCTAGTATGGTTAGTGTTGGCATCGTGGATGCGTGGTTGATCCAAAGTGTTAGAGCCATGAGTTGGATGGCTGATCGGAGCGCATTTAGTGAGCTCATTGTTTCGAGGAATGTTAGCTTGGTGTGGTTTTGCGCTTGTAAGAGTAAGTTGGCCAATGTGGCTTTTCGTGGTGAGTTGGCCCCGAGTGGGTTTGAACTCTCGTTGCTCCCTTGTTTGTTGTGGCTCTGTTTGGAGGCAAAAGTTACCCTGTGTGAGAGCCCTTGTTGGCTTTGGATCTTAAGAGATCAAGTTGGAGCCAGTACACCCGGTGCACTTTTGCGTAGCTCGTTCCGTGGTTTATGTTTGGAAAACCACGAGAGGTTCGTGTTGAGGAGCCAGTGCTCGATCTTTGAGGTGTCAAGGCTTTAGTTCTTGGCAAGTGCCCTAGCTTTGGTATGTAAGGATGCCGTGCTCGTTGTCGGCTGTTGGTTAAGCAAGTTTTGCTAGTTGGTCCTTGCCTGGTTAGGCTTCATTGGAACCGAACAAGAGCAAGAGTGGCAAGCCGCGCGATTTTCGATCGTTTTGGCTAAAGAAAGTCGTTCGGATCCTTACCTTGAGCGAAGGTATGTTGAGGTTGTTGCTTTGAGTAGGAGGATGACGCCTCCCGTAGCGTTTCGGTTCCCTTGGTTTCCAAGTTGGAGTTGGCGGCGTAGTTGAGATTTCGGAGAGGGTTGTGCCCGCGTGAGCCGGTTGTTTGTTAGATCGTTGTCGACCGTGTGTGTCGGGGTGATCAGAGGATCTCTAGTTGTGGAGAGCCTCTCCGAGCTCGATTAGACCTGTGCAACGTTCCTTGGGTGAGTTGCTTGCGATTTGGCGATCCCAGCAAGCTAGTGCTTGTTTGGTTTTGGAGGCTAGTTGGTGCTTGGTGTTGACCAAGATTTGGTTCTCTTGATTTTTCAAGAGCTTGCTCGGTTCGAGCCAAAGGGCGTTGCCCCGAGGATTTTATTCCTAGTCCGGTTGTTTTGGGAGTTGATTCTCTCTCGGTGGTTGAGTAAGTTCACTAGTTCGGATTGGTGGTCCAATCGGCTTGAGTTTCCCTGGGTGTTGCTTCCAAGAGAGTTGGTTGATGTTGCCCTTGGGTTTGAGCAAGTCGCGAGCGTGTGTGATGTTCACGCCCTTTAGAGTTTTGCTTGCCGGGAAATCGTTCTCGTTGAGGAGTCGGCGTAGCTCTGAGTTGTGTAGTTGATCGAGTAGCGCAGATGGTTAGCCCAATGAGAGGGTCCTCGCATTGTGTTGTTAGCAAGCGAAAAGTTGTTTGTCCCCGCAAGAGCGGTGGCCGCCTGATTTAAGAGTTGAGCTTGAGTTGAGTTTCTGCTTTGAGCAAGGCCTTCTCGGGCTTTGTTTCTAGTTGTTGAGCTTTCGCAGCTGGCGAATAGTGAGCCTCGATTGAGTGTGTTGGCACAGAGGTGCTTTGTGGCATTGGTTGGTTAGCCCTTGGGCCGCTTTCCTCAAGTTGTTGTGTGTTCTTTGGTAGCCCCGTGAGGGTTTGGTCCTTGTCGCCGAGATTTTCCATGAGAGGAATGTTGGGTGTTTCCTTGCACGGCAATGTTCTTTTTGGCGATTGCTAGTAGGTTTGCATGGAAAAGTTTGTGTTCGGCCGTTGTGAGGCTCCAGCTTGTTGGCTTGGCCGAGTGGAGCTGTGCACTGGTTTTTGGCCATTTAGGGTTGGCCGTGAGTGAAGTTTCGGCTTGTGCTAGTGGGAAAAGTTTGCCTTTTGGATCAATCGCCGATTGGTGGTTCGATTGCTTTTAGTTAAGGCTTTAGGCAAGCCTTGTGGTTCATTGGTCTCTTGTGAAGAAAGAGTAGGCCGTTTGGTTTTTCGGAACCCGAGAGGTTCGATTGTTTGGCCACTTGGCGTTGTGTTGAGGCGATTTGTTATCGGTTGCCAGGCATTCAGAGAAGTTACGCGGTCGCGTGGCGTTGAGTTTTGGAGCTTGTGCCTGGGTCTGCGATTTCTTTGAGAGTAACACCGTTGAGAGGTGTTCCGTGTTGGTTTAGTGGGGTTTTGGCATTTGAGCCCCAAGTTTGTAGGGCTTTTGAGATCCTTGAGCGGATTGGAGCAAGTGGTTAGCTTTGCCCCGTCCTTTCAAAGATGCAAGTTTTGTGTTCTTCGTCTCTTTGTTGAGATAGTTTGTAGTGCATCGAGAGCATCGTGGCTTGTGCCTTTGAGAACCCAAGAGGGTTTGGTTATCGAGAAGGGCTAGTGTTGTTTTAGCCGAGAAGTTCGATTGGCTAAGAATCGGTGGAGTTTTCATAGAGAATTTTGTTTCGTTTTAGGACTTTCGAGGACGAAAGTCTTAAAAGGAGGGAGTATTGTAACGGCCCGATTTTCTATTCCAGTTCTCGAGGTGCTTAGGTTCGAGATTCAGTGGTTCGGTTGGGCCGTTAGAGCTGCTTTTTTGACCCTTAGGGTATTTTGGTCTTTTGCTCCCGGGCAGGATTTGTGGATTTTCGGGGCTTTGAGGCAGCTCCCGCCTTTGTTGAGGCTTGTATGTTGGTGGTCTGCGAGTCCCGAGATGTTTGGGGTACTCGTTTGGGAGTTCGGTTGTGATTTGGGTTTTGGGCAAAGTGATCGTTGTTTGGGTGTTTCCTTTGGGATTCGAGCCCGTGCCCATAGAGTGATTTGGGAGTTTGTTTAAGTGAGAGTTATTGTTTGGAAAAGGTTGCTTCAAATGAAATGGGATTTAAGGACTTTAAGGCTTGTTTAAATTAGGAAAAGGGAAGAAAAATCAAGAAAGTCCCTTTCCCCTTGTTTTGCAATCTCTCTCTCTCTCTCTCTCTCTCTCTCTCTCTCTCTCCTAGCCGACCTCACCAAGAAAACCCAGCCATGCCCTAGCCACCTGACCATGCCCTAGCCGCACCACACCACCGGCCGCATCGGATCGCTCACCAAAGATAGCCCCGCCCAGCCCGCGCGCACCAGACGCGCGTGATCGCATCGGCCTAGGTGCGCCAGATGCGTTGCATCGTCCGGCCCTAGCCGCGACCTCGCTCCAGCCGCCCAGTCACCCATGCCGCGCGCGTGTCGAGCCACCCAGCGCCCGATCGCGCCGCCCTCTCGCCCTAGTCGCGCCGAGCCCGGATCAGATCGCCGAGCCATCTTCGTGTCGCCTTGGTCGCGCCGAGCCCAGATCGGCATCGCCCGTGCCGCCTCGTGCCGAAGTCGCTCGCCCCTCGTAGGTCGTCGTGCCTTCCCGAGCGCCCGAGCCGTCTCGTCGCGTGCGCCGCCGCCGCCGCGGCTTGTGCGCCGTTCTCTGTCAAGCGCGCGCCGTGTGTCGTCGCCAGCCGAAGCTCGAGCCCGCGCCCGCGGCGCTTTAGCCTTCGCCCGGCGCGCCGTGCTGCGCGCCGCGCCGCCCGCTGCGTGCGCCGAGTGCTGCGCGGCGCCCGCGCGCCTGCGCGCCCCTGTGCCCGCGCTGTGCCCGGCGCCCGGCCAGTTGCTCTTCTACGCCCAACTCGCCTGTTGTGTCTTTGGTTGGCCCGAGCCTGTGGCTTCTCGGATGGTATTTTCCGAGTCTTTTCTTCGTTGGGCCCCGATTTTGTTGGTCTTTGTTTAGGGATTTGATTTGGGCTGCTTTATTTTACGTTTAGGTTGTTTGGGTTCGATTAGAGGCTCGAGGATCGCTTGGTTGAGTTATGATTATTTTCTCGCTTGCCCTGTAAGGATTTCTTACCGTGGTTGTGTGGACCTGCGATATGTCTCGATTGTGCCTTGTATGTTTCTTTGATTGTTATGAGCATGATAGTGATAGGTAGCTTTGTTTGATCTCTTGCTAGCATGTTTGTTGATTTTACATGTTAGTGCCATGCTAGGTTTGTTCTTCGGCATGCTTGTGATTCCTGTTTAAGTTGTAGTATCATGCTAGGTAAACGTGATTGATGTCGGTCATTGCTTGCTAGCCGGGAATCATTGATTTACTCGGTATTCTTGGATAGAGTAGTAGGGTTTGTCATCATCCAGAGGTGAGAGCGGACATAACGTACTTTGTCCCCACGGTCGGGAGTAGAGCGAAGCATAACGTACATTGCTTCCCCGGCAGCCGATGTGGATGTAGCTACCACATCGGCATAAGCCTAGTTTGTAGCTCGCTAGAGCGGAACCCCGCCAACGGTGCAAGCTCGCCTTGGCCGGTTCTTAGCTTCAGTCGGTGGTACAGCCGCATAGATGAGTGCCGAGGGCCTCGCACTCATCGTGTTCGGTGACACCGTTTCCCGAGTCTTAGGCATGCGTGCACTGCCCGCGTAGTTTGCCCTTAGGCCCCCGCATTTACGCCGGTTGCGAGAAGAGCATGCGGTGTGCGCGCGACACGCAGCGTTAGTAGCCGGTTCGGAGAGCTCCCCCGGGCTAATGTTCGTGAGTACACCAGTTCCTTCCAGTTTAGAGCCAGACTGCGGGTACTCTCCCGATAGTCCAGATTTTTAGCGAGGGTAAGAGGCCCTTGAGGACACCCATTGGGATTGGCTTTTGAGCTAATCAATTGGTCGAGGGAGAAAGACCCTCGAGGGTGTCGGACATCTTGGGATCGGTTTTTTGAGCTGATCAATTGGCCGAGGGAGAAAGACCCTCGGAGATGTCCCGGGATTGGTTATGAGAACCAATCATTAGTAGGAAGAAGGAGACTTCCGATGATTCAGGAAGTAAGAGACTTCCGATGTTTCCAGATCTTGTGTTATGAGCTCGTTGAGCTATGATCTGTGTTGATAGTTGTTTGCTTGCATATTGAGGTGCTAGATGACTGATGTATCGTATTGTACCCCGGTTGGGGATCCTTACTGAGTATGTTTATACTCACCCTTATTTATCTTTCAGGTAACTTGGGACAACACCAGGAGGGCTAGCGGAGGGAGCTGATTGATCATGGGGAACCGCCGGCACTCTGTCTTTTATTATTGCATTGTTTATTCAGCATGTAGATGGACAGGAGTCCTAGGGGAACCTTGTTTAAAACGTTGCTTAAATTGTATTGTACATTTTATTAAACACTGGCTAGGTTGTTTTTACTTTGTTGGATCGTTTAAACTGAAAATTGTTGGTTCTGTTTTAAGGGCTCCCCCTTCTCATATGTTTTGAAAGGTTTTTAAATATAAGCTATAGACCGCTTGTTATCATATTTAACTTGCATGCTGAGTAAGATCCGTGTTTAGGACCATGTTTTGGGTCGGGTTCTTACTGATTGGTATCGAGCACAGAGTCATAGATTTCTGTAGACTAACCTGCCTTGTAGGTTGTTGTTCCCATGATCATCAAGACACTCCACGGCCGCTTGGTTTGTCCGAGTTCAATTAAGTTAAGGGTAAGAATTTACAATACTTTTCTTCTAGCTTTTATGCATGTGTAGAGTTGTGGAGCGGAGACGAGCGGTGTTCTCGACTCGTTGTTGGTTTGGGCTTAGAGAGCCATCATGCCAACTTTTTTCGCGGTGCGAGTAGTTTGATGAGCGGTGAGAGCCCCGTGTGGGCGAGTTTTGTTGCTTTGTGCAGATCGCCGGTGTGTCGATCGCACTCGAGGGAGGCAGAGATTAGACTCCCACAGGCCATTTGTGGCCCGCTTGTTGGTTTCTCCCCTAGTGAGAGGGTGGAGGTGCCTTGTGCGCATCGCCCGATATGTTGATTGCACTCAGAGGAGCAGGACGCTTGGCATGTCCGACCAAGGAGTTGGGACCGATCTTGTTGATGTTGAGGCCGCGCCCCGTGGTTGTTTAGCCCTTTGGCCGAGTTGGCCCCTGGCGATTGAGTTGCCTAGAGGAGGGGGTAGAGGCTAGCACGCCTCGAGTATGACTCCTTGAGCAGAGTGTGCTCCACCATGTGAGATTTGATGGCGTGTCTTTAGCTATCAGAGAGCAAAGACCCGAAGCGCAGATTTGTAGCGCGAAGCGAGAGTCCGGGCATGGATAGCCCGGTGACAGAGTTTGTTTCAAAGCATTTTCCCCGGTAGCTCTCGTAGCCGGAGGTTCCCGGAGGGCTTGATCAACAGAGTTTATGCGATTGAGTTTGTTGGCGTTGATGGAGCGCCCGATTTGGCAAGTGGATGCCTGTAGAGCTTGATGTATTAGAAAGTCCCTCGCTAGTAGTAAAGCGGTTGGCCAGTTTGAGTTTAGCATCCGTGTGTTGGGATGCCCCCGCTGCTCAGAGGCCGAGGTGAGCCGTTCCGTGGCCGTTGTTTCCGCAGATTGGTGGTGGTAGTCCCTTGAGAGAGGTGGACTAGCGAGTCTCCACCGATCGCCCGATTGATTGGCAAGTTGCCGTGTTAGTGGCTTGAGGCGGATGTAGAGACATCTCTCGCCCCCTTGCAAGCCTCTTTGTTGTTTTGCAGCCCAGTTCTCTTGTACCCTCGTAGCTGTGGCGTAGTGTGGAGTTTGCTTGCCAGGGTTTTATCCATCTGTGGATTTCGGCGGGCTAGTAGAGTGGAACCCTCTTTTATTTGGATGTTCCGAGTGTGGAACTAGTTGTTGCCACCCGAGGAGTTGGCCTGAGCTTTTGTTGAGCATCGAGTGGGATGCAGGAGTAGGCCGTGGCAAGTCTGTTGGTAGAGATGCGAGAGATTAGGTCGCTCGAGTGTTTGGACTCCTGTGCTGAGTGCCATTGCCCCGTCACTTGGAGAGTGACTTTCCCTATTCTCAGAGGGGCATAAAGCTCGTTTGAGGCTGATTCGTGTTGTAATGGATGTAGTGCCTGTTGGCACCAAGCTTTGAGAGGAGGCCTAGTTTCAGGCCGGTTGGCACTTTTAGTGCAGGTGGTTCCATGGTCGCCCAGTATAGCATCCCCGCTTGTCTTGTACCCTTTTCCTGAGGTTTGCACTGTTTGGGTTGCTTAAGAGATCTAGCTCGGTGGTAGTCGAGAGGACTACAAGTTTGAGGTTTTCGAGGAAAGTAGGAGCTGTTCGGGATCTCTCGAGGGTTGGGTGTAAAGGATGCTATAGGTTGTTAAGAGCCAGCGTTCGAGTTCTCGCGCTTGTGTTGTGAGCCGGTGAGCCACCTTGATGGTAGCATGATTCGGCTACCCTTTGGGTTGCCCTAGTATGGTTAGTGTTGGCATCGTGGATGCGTGGTTGATCCAGTGTTAGAGCCATGAGTTGGATGGTGATCGGAGCGCATTTAGTGAGCTCATTGTTTCGAGGAATGTTAGCTTGGTGTGGTTTTGCGCTTGTAAGAGTAAGTTGGCCAATGTGGCTTTTCGTGGTGAGTTGGCCCCGAGTGGGTTTGAACTCTCGTTGCTCCCTTGTTTGTTGTGGCTCTGTTCGGAGGCAAAAGTTACCCAATGTGAGAGCCCTTGTTGGCTTTGGATCTTAAGAGATCAAGTTGGAGCCACACACCCGGTGCACTTTTGCGTAGCTCGTTCCGTGGTTTATGTTTGGAAAACCACGAGAGGTTCGTGTTGAGGAGCCAGTGCTCGAGTCTTTGAGGTGTCAAGGCTTTAGTTCTTGGCAAGTGCCCTAGCTTTGGGTGTAAGGATGCCGTGCTCGTTCCGGGCCTGTTGGTTAAGCAAGTTTTGCTAGTTGGTCCTTGCCCTCGTTAGGCTTCAGCTTGGAACCGAACAAGAGCAAGAGTGGCAAGCGCGCGCAGCTTCGATCGTTTTGGCTAAGAAAGTCTGTTCGGATCCTTACCTTGGAGCAGAAGGTATGTTGAGGTTGTTGCTTTGAGTAGGAGGATGACGCCTCCCTGTAGCATTTCCGGTTCCCTTGGTTTCCAAGTTGGAGTTGGCAGCGTAGTTGAGATCTTGGAGAGGGTTGTGCCCGCGTAGCCGGTTGTTTGTTAGATCGTTGTCGCACCGCGGTGTGTCGGGGGTGATCAGAGGATCTCTAGTTGTGGAGAGCCTCTCAGAGCTCCGATTAGACCCAGTGCAACGTTCCTTGGGTGAGTTGCTTGCAGATTTGGCGATCTAGCAAGCTAGTGCTTGTTTGGTTTTGGAGGCTAGTTGGTGCTTGGTGTTGACCAAGATTTGGTTCTCTTGATTTTTCAAGAGCTTGCTCGGTTCGAGCAGGAGGGCGTTGCCACGAGGATTTGTTCCTAGTCTGGTTGTTTTGGGAGTTGATTCCTCTCTCGGTGGTTGAGTAAGTTCGGCTAGTTCGGATTGGTGGTCCAATCGGTTGAGTTTCCTTGGGTGTTGCTTCCAAGAGAGTTGGTTGATGTTGCCCTTGGGTTTGAGCAAGTCAATGAGCGTGTGTGATGTTCACGCCCCTTTAGAGTTTTGCTTGCCGGGAAATCGTTCCGTTGAGGAGTCAGCGTAGCTCTGAGTTGTGTAGTTGATCAGAGTAGCGCAGATGGTTAGCCCCCAATGAGAGGGTCCTCGCATTGTGTTGTTAGCAAGCGAAAAGTTGTTTGTCCCCGCAAGAGCGGTGGCGGCCAGATTTAAGAGTTGAGCTTGAGTTGAGTTTCTCACGAGCAAGGCCTTCTCGGGCTTTGTTTCTAGTTGTTGAGCTTTGCAGATTGGCGAATAAGTGAGCCTCGATTGAGTGTGTTGGCACAGAGGTCTTTGTGGCATTGGTTGGTTAGCCCTTGGGAACATTTTCCTCAAGCCGTTGTGTGTTCTTTGGTAGCCCTGTGAGGGTTTGGTCCTTGTCGCCGAGATTTTCCATGAGAGGAATGTTGGGTGTTTCCTTGCTGGCAATGTTCTTTTTGGCCATTGCTAGTAGGTTTGCATGGAAAAGTTTGTGTTCGGCCGTTGTGAGGCTCCAGTTGTTGGCTTGGCCGAGTGGAGCTCGTGCTCGGTTTTTGGCCATTTAGGGTTGGCCGTAGTTGAAGTTTCACTTGTGCTAGTGGGAAAAGTTTGCCTTTTTGGATCAATCGCCGATTGGTGGTTCGATTGCTTTTTCGTTAAGGCTTTAGGCAAGCCTTGTGGTTCATTTGGTCTCTTGTGAAGAAAGAGTAGGCCGTTTGGTTTTCGGAACCCGAGAGGTTCGCTTGTTTGGCCACTTGGCGTTGTGTTGAGGCGATTTGTTATCGCCAGGGCATTCAGAGAAGTTACGCCAAAGGCGTGGCGTTGAGTTTTGGAGCTTGTGCCCGATCGCGATTCTTTTGAGAGTAACACCGTTGAGAGGTGTTCCGTGTTGGTTTAGTGGGGTTTTGCATTTGAGCCCCAAGTTTGTAGGGCTTTTGAGATCCTTGAGCGGATTGGAGGCGTTGGTTAGCTTTGCCCCGTCCTTTCAAAGTGCAGTGCAAGTTTTGTGTTTCTTCGTCTCTTTGTTGAGATAGTTTGTGGCAGACTGGAGAGCATCGTGGCTTGAGCCTTTGAGAACCCAAGAGGGTTTGGTTATCAGAGAAGGGCTAGTGTTGTTTTAGCGAGAAGTTCGGTTGGCTAAGAATCGGTGGAGTTTTCATAGAGTTGTTTCGTTTTAGGACTTTCGAGGACGAAAGTCTTAAAAGGAGGGAGTATTGTAACGGCCCGATTTTCTATTCCAGATTCTCGAGGTGCTTCCTGGTTGTATTCGAGTGGTTGGTTGGGCCGTTAGAGAGCTTTTGACCCTTAGGGGTATTTTGGTCTTTTGCTCCCGGGGCAGGATTTGTGGATTTTCGTGGCTTCGAGGCAGCTCCCGCTTTGTTGAGGCTTGTATGTTGGTGGTCATGAGTCCCGAGATGTTTGGGGTACTCGTTTGGGAGTTCGGTTGTGATTTGGGTTTTGGGCAAAGTGATCGTTGTTTGGGTGTTTCCTTTGGGATTCGAGCCTGTGCCCATAGAGTGATTTGGGAGTTTGTTTAAGTGAGAGTTATTGTTTGGAAAAGGTTGCTTCAGTAGGAAATGGGATTTAAGGACTTTAAGGCTTGTTTAAATTAGGAAAAAGGAAGAAAAATCAAGAAAGTCCCTTTCCCCTTGTTTTGCAATCTCTCTCTCTCTCTCTCTCTCTCTCTCTCTCTCTCTCTCCTAGCCGACCTCACCAAGAAAAACCAGCCATGCCCTAGCCACCCACCATGCCCTAGCCGCACCACACACACGGCCGCATCAGACCGCTCGGCCAAAGATAGCCCCCGCCCACCCGCGCACAGACGCGACAAGATGCATCGCCGGCCAGTGCGCCCGGATGCGTTGCAATCTCTCTCTCTCTCTCTCTCCTAGCCGACCTCACCAAGAAAACCCAGCCATGCCCTAGCCACCCACCCATGCCCTAGCCACCCGGCCATGCCCTAGCCGCACCACACCACGGCGCAATGCAGACCGCTCGGCCCAAAGATAGCCCCGCCACCGCCCGCACCAGACGCGATCGATCGCCCCGGCCAGTGCGCCCGGATGCGTTGCATCGTCCAACCCTAGCCGCGACCTCGCTCCAGCCGCCCAGTCACCCATGCGCGCGCCCGCCGAAAGCCACCCCAGCGCCCGATCGCGTCGCCCTCGCCCTAGTCGCGCCGAGCCCAGATCTGCAGATCGCCCGAGCCATCTTCGTGTCGCCTTGGTCGCGCCGAGCCCAGATCGGCATCGCCGAGCCGTCTCGTCGCCGAGTCGCTCGCCGCTCAGAGGTCGTCGTGCCTTCCCGAGCGCCCCGAGCCGTCGCGCGTCGCGTCGCCGCCGCGGCTGGCGCTTGTGCGCTGGCGTCCTCTGTCAAGCGCCGTGTGTCGCCGCCGGCCGAAGCTCGAGCCCGCGCGCGTGCGCCTTTAGCCGCCCGGCGCGCCGTGCTGCGCTCGCGCGCGCCGCCTGCGCGCGCGTGCTCGCGCTGGGCGCCCCGCCTTGCGCCGCTGTGCCCGGCGCTTTGTGCCCAGCGCCCACCGGTGCTCTTCTGCGCCCGGCCTGCCTGTTGTGTGTTGGTTGGCCCGAGCCTTGTGGCTTCTCGGATGGTATTTTCCCGAGTCTTTTCTTTGTTGGGCCCCGATTTTGTTGGTCTTTGTTTAGGGATTTGATTTGGGTCGCTTTATTTTACGTTTAGGTTGTTTGGGTTCGATTAGAGGCTCGAGGATCGCTTGGTTGAGTTATGATTATTTTTCGCTTGCCCTGTAAGGATTTCTTACCGTGGTTGTGTGGACCTCGCGATATGTCTCGATTGTGCCTTGTATGTTTCTTTGATTGTTATGAGCATGATAGTGATAGGTAGCTTTGTTTGATCTCTTGCTAGCATGTTTGTTGATTTTACATGTTAGTGCCATGCTAGGTTTGTTCTTCCGGCATGCTTGTGATTCTGTTTAAGTTGTAGTATCATGCTAGGTAAACGTGATTGATGTCGGTCATTGCTTGCTAGCTGGGAATCATTGATTTACTCGGTATTCTTGGATAGAGTAGTAGGGTTTGTCATCATCCAGTAGGTGAGAGCGGACATAACGCACTTTGTCCCCACCGGTCGGGAGTAGAGCGAAGCATAACGTACATTGCTTCCCCGGCACCGATGTGGATGTAGCTACCACATCGGCATAAGCCTAGTTTGTAGCTCGCTAGAGCGGAACCCCGCCAGCGGTGCAAGCCTGCCTTGGCGGTTCTTAGCTTCGTGTCGGTGGTACAGTGCGTGCATAGATGAGTGCCGAGGGCCTCGCACTCACCGTGTTCGGTGACACCGTTTCCGAAGTCTTAGGCATGCGTGCACGGCCCGCGTAGTTTGCCCTTAGGCCCCGCATTTACGCCGGTTGCGAGAAGAGCATGCGGTGTGCGCAAGACACGCGTTAGTAGCCGGTTCGGAGAGCTCCCGGGCTAATGTTCGTGAGTACACCAGTTCCTTCGCTTTAGAGCCGATCGCGGGTACTCTCCCGATAGTCTAGATTTTTAGCGAGGGTAAGAGGCCCTTGAGGACACCCATTGGGATTGGCTTTTGAGCTAATCAATTGGTCGAGGGAGAAAGACCCTCGAGGGTGTCGGACATCTTGGGATCGGTTTTTGAGCTGATCAATTGGCCGAGGGAGAAAGACCCTCGGAGATGTCCCGGGATTGGTTATGAGAACCAATCATTAGGCCGGAAGAAGGAGACTTCCGATGATTCCGGAAGTAAGAGACTTCCGATGTTTCCAGATCTTGTGTTATGAGCTCGTTGAGCTATGATCTGTGTTGATAGCTGTTTGCTTGCATATTGAGGTGCTAGATGAACTGGCAGGCCTCCGCCCTTGCAGGAACAAACAACTTTCCGCTTGCTAACAAACAAACGCACGGAAACTCTCACTGGGCTGACCGTTGCGCTACTCTGATCAACTACACAACTCAGGAGCTAAGCTGACTCCTCCTCAACAGGAACGATTTCCCAGCAAGCGAACTTCCGAAGGATAGCGAACTTCACACAAGCTCGCTGCCTTGCTCAAACCCAAGGGCAACAACAACCAACTCTCTCGGAAGCAACATCCGAGGATCCTCAATCGCTTGAACCCCCAACTTGAAACTAGCAGTGCCTACTCAATTACCGAGGGAGGGGTCAACTCCCAAAACTTCCTGACTAGGAACAAGTCCTCAGGGCAACGCCCGCTTGCTCGAACCGAGCTAGTTCACGAAACAACATGGGAACCAAACCTTGGTCGACACCAAGCACCACCTCGCTAAGAATTCCGAAAATCAACGTGGAGGTTACCAAGAACAACTCTAGCTTGTTAACCGACAACAAGCATCTAGCAACTCAACCGAGGAACTTTGCTCTGGTCTGAGTGAGCTCGGTGAGGCTCTCCACAACTTAGGGTTCCTCCGATCGCCTCCGACACACACACTGTCGTCAAACGGTCTAACAGACAACTGGCTACACGAGCACATCTCCCTCCAGCATCTCAACTGTGCTGGCCAAAAGCTCTTCCTTGCCACATCTGTAGCAAGCACGGGCGATGCTCCACACAATCCGAAAAACGCCTTACCACACTTGATGCAATGAGCGGCCGCTCGGCCCGCCTCGCTGGCGATCTCGAGCTCTAACTGCGGTCGTGCGCCGATCGCGACCCTAGATCGCCTTGTCGGCGAGTGCGCCATCCACTGAGCGGGAACAACCGTAAGACCCAAACTTCCTCTTGCTCAAAGCATCGCCACATCGTAGCTTCTACCGAGGTAAGGATCCGAACAACTCTCTTAGCCATGCCGGCCGGAAACTCCGCGATTTTACTACCATCGCGCCTGGATCGGTTCCAATCGAACTCCAACCATCGATCAACAAGAAATGCCTCTACCTGTGTCAAGGGTCAACTAGCATAACTTGCCCTACGCAACAACCAAAGCACGGCACGGCAGAACCTCTCAACCCAAGTTAGGGCACTTGCCAAGAACTAAAGTCCTAACTCCTCAGAACTGAGCACTGGTTTCACAACCTGAAACCCCTCGTGGTTCTTGAAAAATACACCACAGAACGAGCTACACAAAAGTACACCGGCGTGCATGGCTCCAACTTGGTTGCTTAAGATCCAAACCAACAAGTATTCTCACACAAGGCAACTTTTGCCTCCCAATAGAGCCACATCTAGCAAAGGAGCAACAAGAGTTCAACCCACTCGTGGTCAACTCACCACGGAATGCCACATTGGTCGACTCACTCTTACAAGAGCATAGCCACACCAAGCTAACTTACCTCATACCGATGGTCCACTAAACGTGCTCGATCAACCATCCAACTCATGGCTCTAACGGTGGATCAACCACGCATCATCGATGCCAACCCTACTCATATTAGGGTAACTCCGTGGTAGTCGAATCACACTACCATCCAACTGGCTCACAAGCCCACAACACAGGCGCGAGAACTCGGACGCGCTAGCCCTTAACAACCAACAGCATCCTTTGTACCCAACTCTCGGTGACCCTGAAAGGCTCCTACTTATCCCTCAAACGACCTCAAACTTGTAGTTCTCTGGCTACCACCGAACTAGATCTCTTATGCAGCCCAAATAGGTGCAATCTCAGGAATGGGTACAAGACTAGTGGGGATGCTAAACTCCGGGCGGGTCCTGGAACCACCTGCACGAAAAGTGCCAACTGGCCTGAATCTAGGCCTCCTCTCAAAGCTTGGTGCCAACAGGCACTACTTCCTTTACAACACAAACATCCCTTTACGGGCTTTAAGCCCCTCTGAGGGTAGGGAAGGTCACACTCCAGGTGACAGGGCAATGGCACTCAACACAAGAGTCTCAACAATCGAGTAGACTACTCTCTGACATCACGTCTAACAGACAAGCCAAGGCCCACTCCTGCATCCCACTCGATGCTCAACGAATACCCAGGCCAACCCTCGGGTGGCAGCACCTAGCTCCACCCCTGGAACATGCTAACAGAAGGTGCTTCTCTCTAATAGCCAGCTGAAAACCACGGACGGATTAAGTCCTGACAAGCAAACTCCACACTACCCCCTGGCTACGAGGGTACTAAAAGAACTGGCTGCAAAACGACTGTAGGCTTGCAGGAGGACAAGATGTCTCTACATCTTCCTCAAAAGCTACTAACTTGGAAGCTTGCCAATCGACCGGGTGGCTGGTGGAGACTCTGCTGGTCCGCCTCTCACAGGGGACTACCACCACCACACCGCTTTGCATCAAAAACACAGAATGGCGCGCGCTCGACCTCTAAACATCAGTCATCGGCCTCGAACACCGTGTCATCCCAAAGACTTGGATGATAAACTCGATCTGGCCAACCACCTTGCCGCTAGCAGTGAGGTCCCAAAACATCCAAATTTACAAAGCTTCCACTTGCCAAACTCGGCGGCTCGATCAACGCCAACTATCTTATCAGCACAAACCTGCTGATCAAGCCCTCCCGAGAACCTCCGGGGCTACTGGAGCTACAAGGAGGGGTGTCTCCTAAATAAACTCTACCAGCTGGGCTATCTGTGCCCAAGACTCCTCACTACGCGCTACAAATCGCGCTGGGTCTCCGCTCTCTGTTAGCTAAAAGACACGCCATCAACTCCTCATGGTCGAGCACACTCTGTTCAAGGAGTCTCACTCTAAGGCGTGCTAGCCTCAACCCCCCTACTCTTGGCAACTCATCTGCCAGGGCCAAAGGTGGCCTACGGGTCTAGACAACCTTGGACGCGGTCTCATCATCAACATGAACAGTCCAACTCCTCGGTTGGAAATACCAAACGTCCCTGCTCCTCTAAGTACAATCAACCTACTAGCGATCCACACAAAGCATAAAAGCTAGCCCACGCTGGGGCTCTCACTACCAAACAAGGGTAACACATGTATACTAGATGCAGTATTGTAAAATAAAACCCTTAGCTTAATGAACTCGAGACAAACTGTGGCAAATGAGTGTCGATGATCATGGGAGCAACAACCTACAAAGCAGGTTAGTCTACAGAATCTATGACTCTGTGCTCTGATACCAACTGTAAGAACCCGACCCAAAATACGGTCCTAAACCTAGGTTCTCACAAAGATGCAAGTTAAACATTTCAGAAAGCGGTTTAGTGCTCATATTTAAAACCTCTCAAAACATTTAAAAGCGGGGAACACTTAAAGCATAAACAACAACCTTCATTTAAGCAAAACCAACAAAGTAAAACAAGTCTGGCCAGTGTTTATAAAAACATACAATACAATTTAAACAACTTTTAAAAACGTCCCCCTAGGACTCCTGTCCGTCTACATGCTGAACAAATTATGCAAACAATGAAAGAAAGAGTGCCGCCGGCTCCCATGATCAATAAGCTCCCTCCGCTAGCCGCCCCAAAGTCTTTGTCCCAAGTTACCCGGTGGGAAACCACGAAATAAGGGTGAGTATAAACATACTCAAGAAGAATCTCAACCAGGGGTACAATACGATACATCAATCATCCGCACCCTAGTATACATGCAAGCAAAGATTACCAACACGGATCATAGCTCAACGAGCTTACAAAGCAGAACTGGAATCCTCGAAGTCTCCTACTTAGGCCTAATGATTGGCTCTCATAACCAATCTCGGGACATCTCCGAGGGTCTTTCTCCTCGGCCAATTGATCACTCAAAAACCGATCCCAAAGATGTCCGACACCCTCGAGGGTCTTTCTCCTCGACCATATGATCACTCAAAAGCCAATCCCAATGGGTGTCCTCAAGGGCCTCTTACCCTCGATAACAAATCTGGACTATCGGAGAGTACCCAAGTCCGGCTCTAAACAGAAAGAACGGTGTACTCACGAAGATTAGCCGGGAGCTCTCGAACCGGCGACTAACGCGTGTGCGCGCGCACACCGCATGCTTCGCCTGCAACCGGCGTAAATGTGGGGGCCTAAGTACAAACTACGCGGGCGTGTACCCATGCCTAAAGACTCGAGGCGGTGTCACCGAACACACGAGGTGCGAGGCCCTCGGCACTCATCTGCGCAGCCTTTACCAACGACACGAAGCTAAGAACCGCCAAGGCAGCTTGCACCATTGGCGTGGTTCCGCTCTCTAGCAGCTACAAACTAGGCTTATACCGATGTGGTAGCTAAATCCACATCGGCCGCGGGGAAGCAATGTACGTTATGCTTCGCTCTACTCCCGACCGGTGGGGACAAAGTACGTTATGCCCGCTCTCGGCCTGCGGATGATGACAAACTCTACTATACTAGCTAAGAGTACAAAATAATCGATTCCGGCTAGACATACATATCAACATCGATCACACATAACCTAGCATGATACTACGAACTTAAAGCGGGAATCTCAAGCATTTGGAAGAACAATCCTAGCATGGCACTAACATGTACAAACAGGCAAACATGCTAGCAAGAATGCAATCACAAGCTGTCCTATCCACTAATCATGTTCATAGAAGTAAACATGCATATAAGGCACAATCAAGAAAGCATCGCAGGTCCACACAACCACGGTGAAGGAATCCTTACACCGAAACGAGCGTAAATAACTTTCACAATCAAATAATGACCCTCGAGCTTTAAAGCGAAACCGAGCAACCTAAGCATTTTAATAAAAACAACCTAATTAAATAAACAACAGCCAACAACTTAGGGTCCAAAAGAGTGGAGGCTCGGGAATTACCAAACGAGAGGGTACTAGGTCTCGGCCCCAACAATCTTGGTAAAACAGGCTCTTGGCGGCAAGTGGGCAGGCAGGACGTGCAGCTGGGGCGAGAAGGCTGGGCGCTGCTGGGTGCGCTGGGGCGGCAGGGGACGGGCGCTGGCGCTGGTATCAGGCGCGCGATCGCGACATAGGCGCAGCGCGCTTAGCGAAGCGACGCGAGCGAAGCGAGACGCACGCATGACTTCGGGCGTCGCTGGAAGCGCGGCAGGCTGCAGAGGGCGGCAAGCGTCTGCGCGGCAGTCTGTGGCGGCTGGTGCGGGACGGCGTGGCGCGTCTCGGGCGACTGATGTGTGTCGGTCGCGGCGCGATAGGGAGGAATCTGTGGCTGCGCGCGCGTCTGCGGGCGACCCGTGCGAGTGATGGGTTGTCTCGTGCGCTGGCCGACGGCCGGCCGCTGCTGCGTGCGCTGGTGGCGTGGTGAAGTGAAGGTGCGACTAGGGCGTCTGGGCTGGTAGTGCGGTGGGCATGGGCATGGGCGGCTAGGGTTTCTTGGTGAGGTCGACTAGGAGAGAGAGAGAGAGAGAGAAAGAGAAAGAGAGAGAGGATTTTGCAAAACAAGGGGGAAAAGGGGTTTTCTTGATTTTCTTTCCTTTTCCCTAATTAAATAGGTCTAAAATCCCTTCCCAAAGCTTCCTCTTTCCAAACCCTACGAAGCAAACTTATTTTAAAATAAAACTCTCTTTTCCTACAAACTCCCCAAGACCATTTAGGGCAAGGGCTCAAAACCCAATGGAAGCACCAAAATTACAATTAATTTTGCCATTTTGTAAAACACCTCCAAACTTCCAAACAACTTGCCCAAACCTCTCGGGTCTTGCAACCAACAACCATTAAGCTTCGACAAAGGCAGGAATGACCCTGGAATCCTGAAAATCCACAAAACCATGACCGGGGGCAAAAGACCAAAATGCCCCTAAGGGTTAAAACAGCTCTAACGGCCCATCCGAACATCCGAATAATGACCCGAAATCACCTGGGTAACCGAAATAGAAAACTGGGCCGTTACATCGGAGGATCCTTAGGTTGTGGAGAGCTTCTCCAGAGCTCAGTCAGGCCCAGCTAGTGAGATTCAGTTGGCTAGCTGGAGGCGTGTAGTTTGTAGCCTCGGTTGATTTGCTAGCAGTCTTGGTAGACTAGCAAGCCAGTGGTTGTTTGGAGTAAAGTCCGGATTGGTTCTGGTGCGGTGGCTAGTTGATGTTTGGTGTTGACCAAGGTGTGGTTTGGAGCTGCTAAAGATTAGCTTTGCTCGTGGGGCGAGTGGTTCGTGCCCTGTTGGTGGCTTTCCTGTTTCCAGGATGTTGAGTTGCCCCGTTTGGCATTTGGAGGTTCAGTTTGAGATGAACCCCTGTTGTTGCCCAGTGAGATGTAGATGTTGTTGCTCTAGTGGAGCAAGACAGTGAGCGTATGTGGAGCTCTCAGTCCTTCGGTTGTCTGCTTGTAAGAGCCGTTCCTTCTGGGAGTTGTCAGATTTCTCCTGTAGCCATGAGTTGATGGTAGAGGTGCTAGCTAGAAGGAAAAGTTTGTTGGCTGCTTGGAAGCAGTTGGTTGTCCAGTTAGGTGGACTCTTGGATGGTGTTCTAGAGGCTGTAGTAAGGGTTGTTTTGCCTCTTGTGAGTGTTGGGCCAAGGTTTGGTCCTCTTGTTGTTTCGAGAGCTAGTTCGGTTTTAGCTGGAGGGCGTTGCCCTGAGGTCTTGTTCCTAGTCAGGAAGTTTGGGAGTTGACCCCTCCCTCGGCAGTTGAGTAAGTTTTGTTAGTTCCGGATGGGTGATCCGATTGGTTGAGTTTTCCCTTGGTTGTTGCTTCCAAGAGAGTTGGTTGCTGTCGCCTTGGGTTTGAGCTAGTCAGCGAGCGTGTGTGAGTTCGCTGCCCTTCTGGAGTTTGCTTGCTGGGAAAGTCGTTTCCCGTTTGGCGTGAGTCACTTAGCTCCGAGTTGTGTAGTTGGTCGAGTAGCGCAATGATCACCAATGAGAGGGTCCTCGCTTTGTGTTGTTAGCAAGCAAGAGTTGTTTGTCCCCGCAAGGGCGGTGGCCTGCCATTAAGAGTTGTTTCTGGCAAGTTGTTGGTTCTTTGGGGATTGAAGATTTCCCTTCCCCCTAGTCTCGGTGGTGGTTGAGTTGCTCCCTGGATGTCAGCCTCGAGTGTTAGCTTCTGAGGTAGTCTTGCAGATTCGTGTGGCTCAGGATCCGTAAGCTTTGAGGTTGTTGATATCCATTTTCCTTGCGAGGTTTTGGGAGTGGAGCTTCTGTTTGAGAGTTGAGTAGTAGCTTGGGGGCGAGCGTTGCTCGTTATAAGTTTGGGTTGAGTTCTGCTGAGCAAGCCCTTCTCGGGCTTTGGTCCTGTTTCTTTGTGCGCGCATTTCATTGTTGGCGACGAAAGCGAGAGCCGTTTGAGTGAGTCGGCACGGAGGTATCGTGGCTTTGGTTGGTAAAGCCGTTGAGCTATTTTCCTCAAGGTGTTGTGCCGTTGAGCTGCGTGATGATTTAGTCCTTGCAGCCCAAGTTTTCCTTGAGAGGAATTTTGGTGGTTGCTAGTAGGTTTGCATGGAAAAGTTTGCTTTCGGCCGTTGAGAGCCTGCAGTTTGTTGGCTTGGCTGAGTTGAGCCTGTGCCTGGCCCTTGTCTTTTAGAGGTGGCCGTAGCTGAAGTTTCAGCTGGTGTGTGTGTTGTAGGCCGTTTGGTTTTTGGAACACAGGAGGTTGATTGTTTGGCTTGATTTGTTGTTGGGTTGAGGCTGCTCGTTAGCAGCTGTGAGCTTCCAGAGGAGTTCGCCAGTGCGTGGCGTTGAGTTTCAGAGCTTATGGCCCGTCCTCGAGTTTGCTAGAGTAGCACCGTTTTAGAGTTGGTGCGAGTTGAGGACGTGGTTTGCCGTCTTTTTCCTTTGGAGTTCAGCGTATGCCCAGTATGGATGGCATTGTGGCCTTGAGTTTTTGAGAACCCAAGAGGGTTTGGTTCTCGTAGAGGGCTAGTGTTGTTGGCCGAGAAGTTCAGTTGGCTGGATCAGTGGAGTTTTCCTGGAGCTGTTTCGTCTTAGGACTTTCGAGGACGAAAGTCTTACAAGGAGGGAGTATTGTAATGACCAGATTTCATATTCGATTTTGAGGTGCCTTCAGGTCAAGATTCGGTTGTTTGGTTGGGTTTTAGAGCCGTTTGGCCCCTTGGGGGTATTTTGGTCTTTTGGCTCTTCGGGTTGGATTTGTGGTTTTCTGGGCTTCGTGGTAGCTCCTGCCTTTTTCGAGGCTTGTTTGTTGGTGGCTGCGAGTCCCGTGGTGTTTGGGCTAGTCGGTTGGATGCTCGGTTGTGGTTTGAGCTTTGGTCAAGTGTTGGTTGGTTTTGTGCTTCCTTTGGGATTCGAGCCCGTGCCCTTAGTGTTGCTTTGGGAGTTGGATTTAAGTGAGTTTGATTTATTGGAAAAGATTGCTTCGGTCGGGTCTCGAAGGAGGAAGCCGGGAAATGGGATTTTTGAGGTTGTTAAGTGGATAAGGATGGAAATGGAATTAAAATCCCATTTTTTTCCCTTTTTCCCATTTTTCCTTTTTATTTCCTTTTTTTTCTTTTATTTTTCCCCAAATTCATTTTCTCTCTCTCTCTCTCTCTCTCTCTCTCTCTCTCTCTCTCTCTCTCCCCGAGCCCCACACCTAGCCCGACCCAGCCCCCTTGGCTCGCCCAATTCACCGTGCCGTCTGGCCCAAGCCCGGCCCGAGCTAGCCCGGCCAGAGTCGCCTCATTGTGCAGCGCCGCCGCCCTCGCCAGTCGTCGCGTCGCCAACCCGAGCTCGCCCTGCCCTCGAGCCGCGTCGCCCTGTGCCGAGCCCAGCTAGATCGCGCGTCCCCGCGCCCAGGTCGCGTGTCCCCGCGCCTGTGTCGCGCGCCCTCGCCCTGTAGCTTGCCGAGCCGCGCCGCGCGCAAGCAAGCCAGCCTGAGCGAGCGCCGCGCCGCAAGCGCCCTGTGTCACTAGCGTGTCATCCGCGCTCAGCTCGTGCCTGGGCCGCGAGCCGAGAGCTCCCGCGCCCCTGCGGCTCCAGCTGCGCGCGCCAGCCCGGCCCTTTTGGTCGCCTAGCCCGTCTGGCAAAATGCTCGTTCAGCGTGTCGGCCAGCGCCTCGTGAGTTGCTCCCGAGCCGAGCCCTATTTATTTTAGTGTATTTAGGGCTATTTATGTTTATTGATGTGTTTGTTTGGCTCGTTATAGGTTGCTCGGGTTCGATCGCAGTTATTTTATTGTGTGTTGTTGCCTTCCGACCAGGTAAGGATTTCTTACCGGAGTTGTGTGGGCCCTGCGATATTTTCATGATTATGCCTTGCTTGTTTGCTGACTGTTATGAGCATGATAATAATAGAGCAGCTTTGATTGATTTCTACTAGCATGTTTGCTTGATATTACATGTTAGTGCCATGCTAGGTTTGTTCTGCCAGCATGCTTGTGATTCCTGCTTAAGCTCGTAGTATCATGCTAGGTAATGTGCTTGATGTCGGTCTTTGCTTGCTAGCCAGGAATCATTGCTTTTTCTCTGTACTCTTAGATATAGTTGTAGGGTTTGTAATGATCCAGAGGCTGAGCGGACATAACGTACTTTGTCCACAGTAGCTCAGGTCGGGAGTAAAGTGTGCGAAGCATAACGTATCTTGCTACCCCGACCCGCCGGTTGTGGAATTAGCTACCCGCCGGCATAGCCTAGTTTGTAGCTCGCTAGAGCGGAACCCGCCATCGGTGTAAGCTCGCCTGGCCGGTTCTTAGCTTCGTGTCGGTGGATCATCTTTGCCGCATGATGAGCGCGAGGGCCTCGCGCTACTGTGATCAGTGACACCGCTTCCGAGTCATAGGCATGTGCACCTGGCCCGCGTAGTTTGCCCTTAGGCCCCCGCATTTACGCCGGATGTAGAGGAGCATGCGGTGTGCGAGCACAAGCGTTAGTTGCCGGTTCGAAGAGCTCCTCCGGGCTAATGTCGTGAGTACACCATTCCTTCCGTTAGAGCCTGACTTCGGGTACTCTCCCGTAAGTCCAGTTTAGTGCAAGGGCAAGGAGGCCCTTGAGGACATTCTAGGGATCGATGTATTCCCGAGTGACAGATACCTCGGTGATGTCCGGGATTGGTCGGTGTATCCAATCGGCTAGGCGGAAGTAGGAGACTTAGATGACTCGAGATCTTGTTTTATGAGCTCGTTGAGCCATGATCCGTGTTGGTAGTTGTTTGCTTGCATGCTTTGGTACTAGATGACTGATTATATCGTATTGTACCCCGGTTGGGGATTCTTACTGAGTAATTCGTTACACACCCTTATTTCTGTGGTTTTTCCACAGGTATCCATGGTGCGAGACAGGATGGCTGGAGGAGGAGCTGTGATCATGGAATACCCGTTGTTCAACTCTAAGTTTTATGTTTATGTTTTAAATGTTCTCTGAATGCATGTAGTTGGGCACGGAGCCCTAGGGTGTTTTCTGAATGTATTTCCGGATTCTAGCATTGTTGTAAAGTTTGTATGTTTTAAATAAATCTCTGATGAGAGTAAGTTTTGTAAATGTATTTGTCTTGGAACAGGTGCTTGGAAACAGGGACAGGTTTCTGGATTTTAAATGGATGTTTTATGTTTTAGTTTTTACTTAGAATCCGAACACCATCTTGCAAATTTTCTGTAGATTTGTAATGCATGCATTGAGGTAACAGCCTAGTTAGAACCTTTTCGGGTCGGGTCGTTACATAGCATGATACTACGAAGCAAGAACAGATAACGAGCATGCCAGAACGGAACAACCTAGCATGGACTAACATGAGAAACAACATAAGAAATCATGCCAGTCGGGAATTCAGAACAGAGCACCTATCACTAAACATGTTGATAATCACAAACAAGCATACAAACAGCAATCACATATAATATCGCAGGGCCCACACAACTCAGGTAAGAAATCTTTACCTTGGTCGGGAGGCAACTACACACAAAACCCTAAGCTACGATCGAACCCGAGCTAGCTACCGAGAACCTAACAAACACAATAATAATCACAATCCATAGGCCTAAATATAGTAAAATAAACAAGGCTCGGCTCGGGAGCAACTCACATTTGCATGGTCGACGCTGCGGACGGACGGACAGCCGCGTCTTGCGGGGTCTTCTTGGCCGATGGGCGCAGATGGGCGCGGTGCGATTACGCATATGTACAGGCGGGCGGGCTGGCCTGGCGCCGCGCACGAGCGCGATAAGCCGGACGGGCAGCGAGCCGCACCGCGACGGGCGTGGCTGCTGGGACAAGCAAAGCGCGCGACGCAGACGAGCGGGCGCGCTGGCGACGCGGGAGTGCAGGCGCGAGCTCGGCTGGGCGATCTGGGCTTCTGGGCGGCTGCGACGGGTTCTGGTGCGTCGCGACAGTAGCCGCTGCGAGCGCGCGGCGAGGGCGGGCGCGGCAGATGCGATCCGTGTGTCTTTGGGTGGTCGCTCATTTCTTTGGCGATCTGGGCGTCTTTGGGCGGTCCGGCCATTTCTTTGGGTAGATCTGGGCATGCTGGGCGGTCTGGCTCGGATGCTAGGCAGATCTGGGAGTGCTGGGCGGCTTACAACAAAACACACACACACACCACCCCTTCCTTTACACTCGGCCAGCAAGGACACCAAATGGAGAAGATGAAGAGGATGAAGACTTACCCGGAATGACGATCGAACCACGGAGCTGCTAAGGAGATGAAAAATGGCTTGGGGAGCTAGGGAGCAAAGCTTGGGCGGCCAAGAGACTTTTGGAGATGAAGACCCAAAACGCTACATTTCTTTTCTTTTAATCAAATGCACCAAAACTCCAAAGATCCAAGGTTAACTAAGATATGACGTGGAAAGAGTAACAAGAACTCCCACTAGCTCAACTGGCAAGGACACACAACTAACCTCCCATACCACTTGGGTTCGAAACCCAACAGCTACACAATTTACTAACATTTTTACTTTTGCATCTAACCATGCCCAAACACATCCACAAAGCCTAAAAAACTTACAATAACCCATCCAATTATAATTTTAGCAACTGGAAAAAGACATAAACGGCCCTGACGGCCCGACCAAATTACCAAAATACCCCTAGGGCATACCTGGAAGATCGGGATGAAAACCTGGGCCGTTACAGGCATTGCCTTGTCCCCAGAAGCCGGCACGTCCTCAACGTGTTCGGCAGTAGCCCTTATTGCCACCTGATAGGGCAAGGATGGCTTCATGGTGTAAGCCTACCACGACCGGTTCCTTAGCCTCAGGTGTGGTGGTTCAGGCTGACATAGTTCACGTGTCCAGGTCTCACACCCCTATGTCAGTGACACCGATCCAAAGATTTAGTTAGGCATGGTGACTGGACCTGGGCAGCTTGCCACTAGACCCGGCACCACCCAGAGTTTGCAGTAGCATGCGGTGCGCGCTTACGCTTAATACAACACCGACTGGAGAGCTCCTCGGGATTGTGAGCCAGTGCACCTTTCGTATTGACAGTAGACAGGCTGAGGCCGGGACTTGTTTCTCGTATAGGGCGTATTGTGTGGTGGATTTTCTGGAGTAAGACCCTGAGTTGGCATCCGAGGTTTATATGTGGATTTAAGCTATGTGCTCTATTCTGTGTTTATATTCATAGCTTGCATATCTTCCAGCTAGATGACCATGTATATCGTATTGTACCTCGGTTGGGGATTCTTACTAAGTAATTCGTTACTCACCCTTATTTTTGTGGTTTTCCACAGGTAACCAAGGTGCGAGACATGATGGCTGAAGGAGGAGCTGTGATCATGAGAACCAGCTGTCATACTCTGATTTTATGTTATGATTTTTTATGTTTTTGTTTCCTCTGAATGCATGTAACCGGGCATGGAGCCCTAGAATGTTTTCTGAATGTTTTTACGGATTCCAGCATTGTTGCAACTGTTGAAAGTTTTGAATGCTTTAATAAATCTCTGATCAGAGTAAACTTTTGGAAACGTATTTATCTTGAAACAGGTGCTTGGAGACAGGGACAGGTTTCAGGAAATTGTTTTGGCTTTGAATTGAATGTTTGAATGTTTTGGTTTTAATTGGAATCCGAAAGCCATTCCTGCATATTGTCTTTAACTTTGAATGTATGCATTGAGGTAAAGTCCCATTTAGAGCACCTTTTGGGTCGGGTCTTTATAGTTGGTATCAGAGCTCAGAGTCATAGATTCTGTAGACTGACCTTTTGTTGTAGGTCGTTTTCCCATGATCACCAGCACTTCGACAGTCATCAGGTACGCCTAAGTTTACTGTTTTAGAAAAGGGTTAAGAATTTACAATATCATTCATCTAGTGTATGCCTTGTTTAGTGTTGTAGAGCGGGGACGAGCAGGTTACGACTCGTTGCTGGTTTGGGTGTAGATCGCCAGCATGCCAATCACCCACACCGGAAGAGGAGGTTCGAGAGCGTGTCGGGGGTATCGTGGATCGGATCGACATCGCGGGGACATCGTCCCAAGCTGAGACTGATGGCATTCCACCAGTAGCTCCCCCTGTTGCGCCTAGAGCAGGCATTGAGGCGATTGAGCACCGTGAGACTGCTCCTGGAGCAGAATTTGCTGATTCTATGAGGGCTATGATGGTCAGCCTGTTGAGTGACCAGAGGGCAGAGACCTAGGCTTCGTTGGCAGCACAGCGGGAAGAGTCCCGAGCCCAGATCGAGCAGTTGACTCGCATGTTTCAGTAGGGCGCAGCAGCACCCCCATGTAAGAACCCGACCCAAAACACGGTCCTAAACCTAGGTTCTCACTCAACATGCAAGTTAAATACTTCATCAAGCGGTTTAGTGCTCATATTTAAAACCTTTCAAAACATTTAAAAGCGGGGACACTTAAAACATAAACAACAACCTTCATTTAAGCAAAGCCAACAAAGTAAAACAAGCCTGGCCAGTGTTTATAAAATCATACAATACAATTTAAACAACATTTAAAAACGTCCCCCTAGGACTCCTGTCCGTCTACATGCTGAACAAATTATGCAAACAATAAAAGACAGAGTGTCGGCGGCTCCCATGATCAATCAGCTCCTCCGCTAGCCGCCCCTTGCTTTGCCCCAAGTTACCGGTGGAAAACCACAGAAATAAGGGTGAGTATAAACATACTCAGTAAGAATCCCCAACCGGGGTACAATACGATACATCAATCATCTGGCACCCTAGTATACATGCAAACAGTTACCAACACAGATCATAGCTCAACGAGCTTACAAGGCAGAATCTGGAATCCTCGGAAGTCTCCTACTTAGGCCTAATGATTGGCTCTCATAACCAATCCGGGACATCTCCGAGGGTCTTTCTCCTCGGCCAATTAATCACTCAAAAACCGATCCCAAAGATGTCCGACACCCTCGAGGGTCTTTCTCCTCGACCATATGATCACTCAAAAGCCAATCCCAATGGGTGTCCTCAAGAGCCTCTTACCCTCGCTAACAAATCTGGACTATCGGAGAGTACCCAAGTCCGGCTCTAAAGCGGAAAGAATGGGTGTACTCACGAACATTAGCCCTGGGAGCTCTCCGAAGCGGCGACTAACGCGTGCGCGCGCACACCGCATGTTGTTGCAACCGCATAAATGTGGGGCCTAAGTACAAACTACGCCGCCGTGCACGCATGCCTAAAGACTCGGAAGCGGTGTCACCGAACACGATGAGTGCGAGGCCCTCGGCACTCATCTGTGCGCACTGTTTCACCGACTGAAGCTAAGAACCGCCAAGGCAAAGCTTCCACCGTTAAGGTGGTTCCGCTCTAGCAGAGCTACAAACTAGGCTTATGCCGATGTGGTAGCTAAATCCACATCGGTCATTTCTTTGGGAAGCAATGTACGTTATGCTTCGCTCTACACCCGACCGGTGGGGACAAAGTACGTTATGTCCGCTCTCTCACCTCGGATGATGACAAACCCTACTATACTAGCTAGAGTACAAAATAACCGATTTCTGGCTAGACATACATATCAACATCAATCACACATAACCTAGCATGATACTACTAACTTAAAGCAGAATCTCAAGCATTTGGAAGAACAATCCTAGCATGGCACTAACATGTACAAACATGCAAACATGCTAGCAAGAATGCAATCACAAGTTGTCCTATCCACTAATCATGTTCATACAAGTAAACATGCATATAAGGCACAATCAAGAAAGCATCGCAGGGTCCACTCAACCACGGTAAGGAAATCCTTACCTGGAAACGAGCAGAAATAACTTTCACAATCAAATAATGACCCTCGAGCTTTAAAGCGAAACCGAGCAACCTAAGCATTTTAGAAAAAACAACCTAATTAAATAAGCAAAGACCAATGACCTAGTGCCCAAAGGAGAAAAGACTCGGGAATTACCGACCGAGAAGACACAAGGTCACGCCCTAACCAAAGACGGCAGGCAAGCCGCCGTCCGCAGCGACAAGTGGCGCTACGGCATCGGGCGATGGGCGCTGGTGCTAGCGAGGCATAGGACGCGGCTGACGCGGTCGTATCGCAGCGAGCGAACACGCTGGTTGGGTCGGCGCGCGGCGACGCCGGGTCGCGAGGACAGCGGCGTGGGCGATAAGTCAAGGCGGCAAAATGAAGCAGCGCAGCGGCGACGCGGCCGAGGCGGCAGCTGAAGCGGAGCGGCGCGGCGCGTCTGGGCGGCCTGGTGCGGAACGGCGATGCGCATCTGGGCGCGCCTTGGCTGGGCGATGCAACCCGTCTGGGCGCACTGGTGGGCGATGCATCGTTTTTGGGCGCACTCGGGCCGGGCGCGTGGCGTCTGGCGTGCGTGCGGCGTGGCGGGGGTGGTGTGCTAGGTGAGCGGTCCCGATGCGGCCGGTGTGGTGCGGCTAGGGCATGGCTGGGCGGCTAGGGTTAGGTTTTCTTGGTGAGGTCGGCTAGGAGAGAGAGAGAGAGAGAGAGAGAGAGATTGCAAAACAAGGGGAAAGGGACTTTCTTGATTTTTCTTCCCTTTTCCTAATTTAAATGGGTCTAAAATCCCTTCCCAAAGCTTCCTCTTTCTAAACCCGGCCCAAACAAACTTTTCTTTCTAGAAAAACTCTTTTTCCTACAAACTCCCAAAACCATTTAGGGCAAGGGTTCAAATCCCAAAGGAAGCACTCAAAAACCCATTAATTTTGCCAATAACTAAAATACCTCCATACTCCCAAACAACTTGCCCAAACCTCTTGGGTCTTGCAACCAACAACCACCAAAATTCGATGAAGGCAGGAAAGGCCTTGAAATCTTGAAAATCCTCAAAACCCTGACCGGGGGCAAAAAGACCAAAATACCCCTAAGGGTTAAAACAGCTCTAACTGCCCATCCAAACATCCGAATAATGACCCAAAATCACCTGGGTAACCGAAATAGAAAACTGGGCCGTTACACCCCAGCTCCAAAGGAGCAAGCAGCCCTAGAGGCAGATGTGGCAGAGGGTGCCGAGGAGCTTGGCAGATGGTTGAAGGACTTCGTGAAGTGGAAGCCAGAGAAGTTCGATGCCTCGGGAGATGCTTTAGCGGCAGCCAGATGGATTGCCCATTTGGAGTACACCTTCCTGATTATGGTGTGCCCCGATGTTCAGAGGCCGAGGTGTGCAGCTCATGTGCTAGGAGGCACAGCTAGATGGTGGTGGGAGTCCACTTTGAGTGAGAGACCAGCTGGGTCTCCACCTGCCACCTGGGAGTTCTTCGAGTCGGAGTTCAAGGCCAAGTACATTAGAGATGAGGCCCAGGAGAAGATGGTGGAGCTTTTCCAGAACCTGAAGTAGGGTTCTGATTCTATAGAGAAGTATGAGAGAAAGTTCTCAGGGTATGGTTATTTTGCTCCGTAGTTGATAGCCACCCCTGAGTTGAAGATTCGGAAGTTCATTTCTGGCTTGAGGCAGGGGATGTCCCAGGATGTCAGGGCTCAGGCTCCTGACACTTATACTAGAGCTGTTCAGTTAGCCACCATTTATAATGGGAAGTATCCTGTTGAGCAGTTTGTCGCAGCTCCGGTTCAGCTGCCTGCCCCAACTGTAGTGGGGCAGAAGAGGAAATTTGATTTCAGAGGAGGCGGCTAGCGCCGTCAAGGATTGTTTCAGAACCGGGATCAGCGTAGAGTTCCGGCCCGTTTCCAGCCTCGCCAGCAGGGCGATCCCAAGCAGGTTCCCGCATGTGCCACTTGTGGGAGAGTCCACACTAGAGCTTGTCAGACCGGGCCCAGGTTGTGTTTTCGCTGTGGTAAGGAGGGGCATATGATCCGTTCTTGTCCTCAGCTAGCCATGGCAGCTCTACCAGTGCAGCAGCAGCAGGGTCGGGTGTTTGCTACGACCCGCCAGGAGGCCGAGCGTACAGATGACGCTGTGGCAGGTACGCTTCTTGTTTTAGATCACTGCGCATTTGTCTTGTTTTATTCTGGATCTACGCATTCGTTTGTATCTGTTGTTGTTTGCTGAGCATGCTAGGTTGAGACTAGAGCCTCTAGGTTTTGAGTTATCTGTTGCAACTCCTTCGGGAGTTAATATGTTAGCTAGAGATAAGATTAAGGGTGGCCGGATCGAGATATCCAGGGAGTTGCTTACAGCTACGCTCATAGTCCTGCCTATGAGCGGTTTCGATGTGATTCTTGGTATGGAGTGGTTAGCTGCTAACCACGCATTGATTGACTGCCACCGGAAAGAAGTAGTGTTCAGGCCGCCGGGTCGGTCTAGCTTTAAGTTTCATGGAGTCCAAGGTGGAGTTTGCCCGCCGATGGTGTCGCCAGAAAGCTCGTCGTTTGCTAGCTCATGGAGCTTGGGGCTACCTAGCCAAGTTGTGCGAGAGAGCCGCCCCTCTCGATTGTTGATCGTGTGCCGGTCGTGCAGGAGTTTGGGAATGTGTTTCGAGGAGTTACGGGGTTGCCCCGAAGAGAGAGGTTGACTTCACAATTGAGCTCGAGTCGTGACCCTCCCTATCTCGAAGGCTCCGATCGTATGGCGCCAAGAGAGTTAAAGGAACCGAAGGTTCAGTTGCAGGAGATGTTAGATCGAGGGTTCATTCGTCCGAGTGTGTCCCCGTGGGGAGCACCAGTTCTGTTTGTAAAGAAGAAGGATGGTTTGATGCGCTTATGTATTGATTATCGCGAGCTTAATAAGGTGACAGTGAAGAATAAGTATCCGTTGCCCCGTATTGATGATTTGTTCGACCAGCTTCAGGGAGCTTCCGTGTTCTCCAAGATAGATTTGAGATCCGGTTACCACCAGTTGCAGATCAGGGATGCCGACATTCCTAAGACAGCTTTCAGGTCTAGATATGGACACTATGAGTTTGTGGTCATGTCGTTTGGATTGACTAATGCCCCAACAGCATTCATGGACATGATGGATAGGGTGTTCAAATCATTTTTGGATAGCTTCGTCATCGTGTTCATTGACGATATTCTGATCTATTCGAGGACTAAGGAGGATCATGCAGAGCATTTGAGGAGAGTATTGGCAGCTTTGAGGGAAAACCAGCTTTATGCGAAGTTTTCCAAATGTGATTTCTGGTTGGAGCAGGTGGCCTTCCTAGGTCACGTAGTTTCGAGAGATGGTATAGCCATGGACCCTGCGAAGATTGAGGCCGTGAGTTCGTGGGCCAAGCCAACTTCGATGAGCGAGATACGCGACTTTTACGGGTTTGGCGGAGTTACTACCGTCGGTTCGTTAAGGACTTTTCCGCCATAGCTGTAAGGACCCGACCTGGAATACGGTCCTAAACCTAGGTCCTCACTCAGCATGCAAGTTAAATATTTCAACAAGCGGTTTAGTGCTCATATTTAAAACTTTTTCAAAACATTTGGAAACGGGGAACACTTAAAACATAACCAACAATTTTCATAAGCAAATCCAATCAAGGTAAAATAAGCCTGGCCAGTATTTATAAAAGAACATTCAAAACAGTTTAAACAACTTTAACATCATTCCCCTAGGACTCATGTCCATCTACATGCTCAATAAATAAATGCAAACAATAAACGACAGAGTGCCGGTAGCCCCCCATGATCAAACAGCTCCCTCCGCTAGCCATCCTGGTGTTGTCCCAAGTTACCTAGTGGAAAAACCACAGAAATAAGGGTGAGTATAAACATACTCAGTAAGAATCCCCAATCGGGGTACAATACGATACATCAGTCATCTAGCACCCTAGTATACATGCAAATAAAACAATGACTTAGAGCAAAACGGTTGAATTAGGCTATGAGCTACTTCTAGAGCGAGCCTATTCAAGGGCTTTCATCTACTGCCTATCCTAGGTTCTACACTTGGATGCCCTTCGTGCCTTACACCACCTAGGACTCAGTGATGCCCAGTGGGGTCTTATACACCTAGGATGCCCATCGGGGTCTTACACCTCCAACTCAGTGATGCCCATCGGGGACTTACACACCTAGGATGCCCATCAGGGTCTTACACCTCCAACTCATTGATGCCCATCGGGGACTTACACACCTAGGATGCCCATCGGGGTCTTACACCTCCAACTCAGTGATGCCCATCGGGGACTTACACACCTAGGATGCCCATCAGGGTCTTACACCTCCAACTCAGTGATGCCCATCGGGGACTTACACACCTAGGATGCCCATCGTGGTCTTACACCTCCAACTCGGTGATGCCCATCGGGACTTACACACCTAGGATGCCCATCGTGGTCTCACACCTCCAACTTATTGATGCCCATCGGGACTTACACACCTAGGATGCCCATCGGGTCTTACACCTCCAACTCGGTGATGCCCATCGGGACTTACACACCTAGGATGCCCATCGGGTCTTACACCTCCAACTCGAGAGATGCCCATCGGGACTTACACACCTAGGATGCCCATCGTGGTCTTACACCTCCAACTCGGTGATGCCCATCGGGACTTACACACCTAGGATGCCCATCGTGGTCTCACACCTCTAACTCAGTGATGCCCATCGGGGACTTACACACCTAGGATGCCCATCGGGGTCTTACACCTCCAACTCAGTGATGCCCATCAGGGACTTACACACCTAGGATACCCATCAGGGTCTTACACCTCCAACTCAGTGATGCCCATCAGGGACTTACACACCTAGGATGCCCATCAGGGTCTTACACCTCCGGATGTCCATCGGGGTCTTACCCGAGCGAGACCTAAACTAGTTACCCCTACAGTCTTCTACACTATACATCACCCGCCTATGCCTGGCACGGAACTAACAGGATAAAATAGAACAAGGTATGCCAAGATAATTAAACCTATTGCATGGAACTAACAGAATATATCAGGGGACACAAGAGCAACATGATATGGAAGCAAGAGAAAACATGTAACCTACCCACTGGAAATTTCATACAATCACAAGACATGGCATGCTGGAAGAACAAACCTAGCATGACACTAACATGAACAACAAGCAACATGCTAGCAAGATTTCAAACACAAGTTGTTCAATAGCTAACATACTCATAACAACAACCAAGCAAACAAGGAACAATCATGATAGCATCGCAGGGTCCACATAACCACGGTAAGAAATCCTTACCTGGAAACAAGCAGAAAATAACTACCATAAGCCAACCAAGTGACTCCTGAGCTTCTAAGTGAACCCGAGCAACCTAAGCATTTAATAAAAATATCCTAATTAAATAACAACAGCCAATCAACTTAGGGTCTAAAAGAGTGGAGGCTTGGGAATTACCAACCGAGAAGGCACTAGGTCTCGGCCCAACTTTCTTGGCAAAACTCAGGCTCTCGGCAGCAAAGGGCCGGCAGGTTGGGCGGCAGAGGCGAGCAACTGACGCTGGCTGGCCTTACCGGGCGCGATAGAGGGGACGGCGCCGCACGGCGACACGGGCGGCGGGCGCGCGCAAGGGACGGCGGCGCACGGCGACACGGGAGCGCCTGGCGCGCAAAGGGACGAAGGCGCTGCACGGCGACACGGCGGGGCCGCGCGGCAAGAAGAGACGGCGCGCGCGGCGGACGGGCACGGCGACACGGACTAGGCGCGCAGGCGTGACGCGAGTAGGCTGGCGGGGCGTCTGGGCGCGATCGCGAGGGTGTCTTTGGGCGCTGGCGCGCTTGGCGTTGGTGTCGCGAGTGGGGGGTATCTTGGGGTGTCTGGTGCTCGCCGGTTGCGGCGTGCATGCATGGCTGCTTTAGTCTTGGTGTCTTTGGTGGCTCGGTCTGCGGCTCGGTTGGGTTTCTTGGTGAGGTCGGCAGAGAGAGAGAGAGAGAGGGAGAAGGGGAAAGAATAAGGGTTTTCTCTTTTCTTTTCCTTTTTCCTAAATTAAATAGGCTTTGGGTGGTCCAAAATCCCTTCCCAAGGCTTTCCTCCTTCGAGTCCTAGCTGACGCATTCTTTTCCATTTAAAAAAAACCCATTTAAATCAAGCCTCCTAATATCCGTTAGGTCAAGGGTTCAATTCCCAAAGGAAGCACTCTAATTAACAATAATTTTGTTAATTAAAAAATCACCTCCAAACTTCCAACCAACTAGCCCGAACTTCTTGGGTCTCGCAACCAACAACAATCAAGCCTCGACAAGGCAGGAGTGACCCGAAGTCTTGAAAATCCACAAAACCCTTTACAGGGGCAAAAGACCAAAATACCCCTAAGGGTTAAAATAGCTCTAACGGCCCATCCGAACATCCGAATAATGAACCGGAAACACCTGGGAAACCGAAATAGAAAACTGGGCCGTTACAATAGCCTCGCCCCTCACTCGTCTGACGAGGAAGGGTGTCGAGTTTGTTTGGGACAGTAAGTGTGATGAGAGCTTTGCCAGGCTCAAGCGCAGTTTGACTTCAAAGACACAGTGTTGGCGGTCCCGAGAGGGACAGTGGTTTCGTGGTCTACAACGATGCTTCCAAGTTTGGGTTAGGTTGTGTGTTGATGCAGCACGGGAAGGTCATTGCCTATGCTTCTCGCCAACTGAAGCCGTATGAGCAGAATTACCCGACTCATGACATGGAGTTGGCAGCAGTGGTGTTTGCACTGAAGATTTGGAGGCATTACCTGTATGGTGAGCGGATTCAGATGTTTACCTATCACCAGAGCCTCAAGTATTTGTTTACTCAGAAGGAGTTGAATATGAGGCAGAGGAGATGGTTAGAGTTGGTAAAGGATTATGACTGCGAGATTTTGTACCATCTGGGTAAAGCCAATGTAGTGGCTAATGCTTTGAGTAGGAAAGAGTCCCAGCCCAGATTGCGAAAATTGTTCGAGCGGGCCGAGGTTGCGGTGTTGTTGGGTGAGGTTACCGCCAGAGTAGCTCAGTTGACAGTTCAGCCGTCGATTAGGCAGGGGATTATTGATAGCCAGCTGAGTGACCCCGCCCTTAAGAGATTGTTTGACAGAGTTAGTGCTGACGGAGATTTTGACTTCGTATATTCACCAGACAGTGGGCTGACTTACAGAGGCCGGTTGTGCGTTCCAGATGTTGCAGGATATCGAGTAGAGTTGCTCTTAGAGGCCCACAGTTCTCCGTTTGCTTGGCACCCCGGGGGTACCAAGATGTATCAGGACCTTAAGCAGACATTCTGGTGGATGGGTATGAAGAGAGATGTTGCAGAGTTTGTCAGTCGGTGTCTCACTTGTCAGCAAGTGAAGGCACCAGTGCAGAGGCCACCGGTTTGTTTGCTACCCACGAGTGTGCCTCAGGGGAAATGGGAAGAGATCTCCATGGACTTTATTTCTGGTTTGCCGAGGACTTTGAGGAAGTTCTCTCAGATCTGGGTGATAGTCGACCGATTGACTAAGAGCGCACATTTCATTCCCGGTAGAGACACTTATACTGTGGAACAGTGGGCACAGTTGTTTTTGGAGCAGATCATTCGTTATCATGGTGTGCCTGTGAGGATTGTGTCTGACCGTGATTCGAGGTTCACTTCTCGTTTCTGGAGAGCGCCCCATAAAGGTTTAGGCATTGAGTGCGAGTTCAAAGATGACTTTTCACCCTCGAGATGATGGATGGACAGATTGAGAGGGTAAACCAGATTCTCGAGGATATGTTGAGGGCTTGCGTGTTGGATTTCCCAGGCAGTTGGGACCAGTATCTGTATCTGATGGAGTTTGCCTATAACAACAGTTATCAGTCGACGATTCAGATGGCTCCATTCTAGGCTTTGTATGGTAAGCGTTGCCGGTCTCCTATGTTATGGGAAGAGGTTGGTGATAGACAGGTTTTGGTTCTCGAGTTGCTGCAGTTGACTAATGGTGCAGTGCAGAAGATTAGAGCTCGTATGTTGACAGCTCAGAGCAGGCAGAAGAATTACGCCGATGTTCGGCGTCGAGACTTGGAATTTGACGTTGGACAACATGTGTTTCTAAAGGTTGCACCGATGCGAGGTGTTTTGAGGTTTGGTAAGCGTGGAAGTCTCCGTTTTGTTGGTCCGTTTGAGATTCTTGAGAGGATTGGCAGAGTTGCTTATCGGTTAGCCCTGCCTCCGTCATTGTCAGCGGTGCACAGTGTTTTTCATGTATCGATGTTGAGGCAGTACGTGCCGGACCCGTCGCACATTGTCAACTTTGAGCCTTTGCAGCTGAATGAGGATTTGAGCTTCGAGGAGAAGCCAGTGGGGATTCTTGCCTTTGAGACAAAGACATTGCGTAATCGTGAGATCCGTTTGCTAAAAGTTCAGTGGAGGAGTCAGAGTTCAGAGGAAGCCACTTGGGAGTGGGAAGATGAGATGAGATTGCATTATCCTGAGCTGTTCCAGTCTAAAGACGAAAGTCATAAAAAGGAGGGAATATTATAACGGCCCAGGTTTTCATCACGGTCTTCCAGGTATGCCCTAGGGGTATTTTGGTAATTTGGTCGGGCCGTCAGGCCCGTTTATGTATTTTTCCAGTTGCTAGAATTATTGGATGGGTTATTGTAGGTTTTTTAGGCGTTGTGGATGTGTTTGTGCATGGTTAGATGCAAAAGTAAAAATGTTTGGAAATTGTGTTGCAGTTGGGATTCGAACCAGGGTCTTAGAGAAAGCTTGTTGGGATGTGTGCCAGATGAGCTATTGGGAGCTCTTGTTACTCTTTCCGCGACATATCTTAGTTAACCTTGGATCTTTGGAGTTTTGGTGCATTTGATCAAAAGAAAAGAAATTTAGGGTTTTGGGTCTTCTTTTCCAAAATCTCCTTGGCCGCCCAAGCATTTCTCCCTAGCTCCCTCAAGCCGAATCCTTGCTCTCTTGCAGCCCCGAGGTCCGATCGTCTTTCCCGTAAGGTTCTTCGTCTTCTTCTTCTTCTCCTTCTCCGATTGGTATGCTGGTTGGCCGAGTGGTTAGAAGTGTGTGGGTGTTTGTGTTTGGTTGCAGCTAGCCGAGAGAAGCCCCCAGCCAGTAGCCCCACCGTCGCCCAGCTAGCAGCCTAGATCGCCCAGGCCCATCGTCCCCCTGTCGCGCGCACCAGCAGTGTAACAGCCCGGTTTACAATTGAACGCAAAATTAGGTTTGTATATATTTTATTTTGAAACGTGTTGTTGGGAGGACTCGGACCCTTGGCCTAAAAGGGGTGGGAAGCTTGGAATTAAATAAAGAAAATAGGTACGTCCGCCGGGGCTCGAAGGGGGGAAGCCTTGGGAAGGGAATTTGGGATTCCCAAGACTTATTTAATTTGAGCAAAGAAAAAAAAAGGAAAAAAAGAAAGCTTCACTCGCAAAAACACTTACCCTCTCCCCACACCCGCCGCGCCGCGCCGTCGCCGTCCATCGCCATCCCACACCGGTGCACTCGGACACGCCACGCCGCACCGAAAGCAGCCTTTGGCAGCACGCGAGAGCCAGCGCGCCGTCGCTCGCTCGCGCATCGCGCTCCCCAGCTCCGTCCGTCGCGACTGCTGGCGCGCTTGTTGTCGCCCGACCGACCGCGCATCCGCGATCGCGGCCCCGAGCACCCACCGCGGCGTCATCCGTTAAATACCACACAGCGTCGCCGCGACGCCGCTGCTCCAGCGAGCCCGCTCGCCCGCGCCGGTTCTCGTAAACACGCGACGCCCGCCAAGACACCAAGACCGTTCGCGTCGCGCGCGCCAAAGACGCCGACCGCGCGTCTGCGCGCGTCGTCTCGCGAGCCGCACGCCCCGCCGCGCCGTGTTGCCGAGGGCCACGCGCTCGCGCGCCAGCACCTATTTGTACCACCGCGCAAGCAGCGCTGACCCAGCAGCTTCGGCGGCTGACGCGCGCACAAGAGCCCGTCGCTCCGCACGCCCTCCCTGCACGCCTCCTTGCCGAGCCTGGTGCCTTCTCGGTTGGTAAATTCCCGAGCCTCCACCCTTTGGAATTTACGTTCTTTTTAGCTGCTGTTGGTTAATTAGGTTGAATTTATTACTTGCTTAGGTTGTCGGATTCGCTTAGAAGCTCGAGAGTCATCCGTCGATTGTTGGTTCTATTCACTTCCAGGTAAGGATTTCTTACCGGGGTTGTGTGGACCCTGCGAATACTTGATAGCATGCTATGTGTTGTGTTTGTATGAAATTGCTAGTGGATAGGTTGCTTGTTCTTTCTTGTTTTCAGATGGTTTTTGTGCTTGTGATTCCTCATATATCCTGTTAGTTTCATGCTAGGGGTTAAATTGTCTCGGCATAACCGTGACCATGTTATCCTGTTAGTGCCATGCTAGGAATTGGCGGGTGATGTATAGTGTAAGAGATCGTAGGGGTAACTAGTGCGTCCCGCTCGGGTAAGACCCCGATGGACACTCGGAGGTGTAAGACCCTGATGGGCATCCTAGGTGTATAAGTCCCCGATGGGCATCACTGAGTTGGAGGTGTAAGACCCTGATGGGCATCCTAGGTATGTAAGTCCCCGATGGGCATCACTGAGTTGGAGGTGTAAGACCCCGATGGGCATCCTAGGTGTGTAAGTCCCCGATGGGCATCACTGAGTTGGAGGTGTAAGACCCCGATGGGCATCCTAGGTGTATAAGACCCCGATGGGCATCACTGAGTTTGAGGTGTAAGACCCCGATGGGCATCCTAGGTGTATAAGACCCCGATGGGCATCACTGAGTTGGAGGTGTAAGACCCGATGGGCATCCTAGGTGTATAAGACCCCGATGGGCATCACTGAGTTGGAGGTGTAAGACCCTGATGGGCATCCTAGGTGTATAAGACCCCGATGGGCATCAGTGAGTTGGATGTGTAAGACCCCGAAGGGCATCATAGGTGTATAAGACCCCGATGGGCATCACTGAGTTGGAGGTGTAAGACCCCGATGGGCATCCTAGGTGTATAAGACCCCGAAGGGCATCACTGAGTTGAAGGAGTAAGACCCCGATGGGCATCCTATGTGTGTAAGTCCCCGATGGGCAGCGCTGAGTCCTAGGTTGTGTAAGGCCCGATGGGCATCCAGGTGTAGAACTGTAAAGACCCGACCCAAAAGGGCACTAAATAGGCCTTTACCCCAATGCATGTGTTAAAAGGAAAAGACATGATGCAAATAAAGTTTTCGGATTCCCATTAAATCAAACATTCAAAATTCAATTCAGAACAATAAAGTCTATTGAAACCTGTCCCTGTCTCCAAGTACCTGTTTCACAGACAAATACATTTCCAACAGTTTACTCTGATCAGAGATTTTATTAAAACATTTGGAACATTCTCAAATTCAATAAAGCGGGAATCCACAAAATCATTCAGAAAACATCCTAGGGCTCCGTGCCCGGCTACATGCATTCAGGGGAAAATGAAAGACAAGAGTCATAGAAATAAAAAGTCGAGACGACAAAGACGTTCCCATGATCATAGCTCCTCCTTCAGCCATCCTGCCTCGCGCCATGGTTACCTGAAAGATAAGTAAGGGTGAGTAACGAATTACTCAGTAAGAATCCCCAACCGGGGTACAATACGATGCACATGGTCATCTAGATGAGTGTATGCAAGCTATGAATATAAACACAGAATAGAGCACATAGCTTAAGTCCACACTTGGACCTCGGATGCCAACACAGGGTCTTAGTCCGGAATAATCCACACCACACAATACGCCCTATACGAGAACCAAGTCTCGGCCTCACTGCCTCTCGCCGATACACGAAAGGTGCACTAGCTCAAGATCCCGAGAGAGCTCTCCGGTCGGCGTTTGTAATGAGCGTAAGCATGCACCGCGTGCTCTCTGCGAGACTATGGGGGTGCCGGGTCTAGTGGCAAGTCGCCCATGTCGATCACCACGCCTAACTAAATCTGCGGATCGGTGTCAGCGACATAGGGTGTGAGACACGGACACGTGAACTATGTCGGCTGAACCACCACACTTTGAGGCTAAGGAACCGGTCGTGGTAGGCTTACACCAGAAGCGGTCCTTGCCCTAACAGTGGCAATCAAGGGCTACGCCGAACACGCCGAGGACGCGCCGATCGTCGGGGACGAGGCAATGCCAAGTCATCATCCCGACCGTTGGGGCATTTAACGATCCGCCACCCTCACCCAAGATTGCGGGGCCTACCGGTCGGGTTAGCTAAACCCTAACGGGGTCGGGACGGAGAAGCTGTCTCGACGCCCCCGCCATGGATGCAAGATACTTTATGCATCGAGCCGGATGATGCTACCTACCTACACTTTAACCTATCATATCAATAACATACAATCCAATACAATCCAAAACGTGCTCCAACAGATACAACGAACCTAGCATGGTACTACGAAGCAAGAAGCAGATATGAGCATGCTAGAACGGAACAACCTAGCATGGGCTAACATGAGAGAACAACATACGAAGTCATGCTAGTCGAGAATTCAGAGCGAGCACCTAAACTATACATGCTTGATAATCACAAACAAACATACAAACAACAATCACATAGGACATCGCAGGTCCACACAACTCCGAAGAAATCCTTACCTTGGCCGGAGGCAACTACACACAAAATCCTACGCTGCGATCGATCCCGAGCTAGCTAACGAGAACCTAACAAACACAATAGAAATCACAATCATAGCCCTAAAAATATAATAAAACAAGCGAGGCTCGGCTCAGGGCACTCACACGGCACGACCGACACGCGGACGGGCAAGCAAAGACGGGCGGGCTGCGGCGCTGCTGGCGGCGAGCAGCGCTGGGTGGCGGTAGGGTAGGGCGCTGGGCGCCAGCAGACGCAGATGGGCGGTAGAGCTGGCGCACGCGCGCTGCTGACGGCCGTAGCGGGCCAGCGCTGGCGCGGCTTGGACAAGCTGGAAGCGGACGGACACGCGCATGAGGCTTGCTGCTGCGACGACGGGCGCGTTGGGCCGACGAGCGTCTCGACGCGCGATTCTCGCTGCTGCGAGGGCTCGACATGGCGCATCTGGCTGGCGAGATCTGGGTTGCGGCAGGAAATGCTCGGGCGTCTCTGGCCGCGCTGGAGAGGGTATCTGAGCGTCTCTTTGGCTGCGACAGTGGGCCGGGCGACTCGAGGCGATCTGGGCTTGCTTCTTTGGTGCGATCTGGCCGGGTGGGGGGCGCGACGGTGGAAATTTGCTGGTGGGCTCCTCCTCTCGGCAGGCTGCAAACAAACATACACACACAACCACACTCTCCTATTTACATTCGGCCAGCAAGAACTCAAATCGGAGAAGAAGAAGAGACGAAGAAACTTACCGGAAAGACGATCGAACCACGGGGTGCAAAGGGGATGAAAATCGGCTTGGAGCTTGGGAGGGGAAAGCTTGTGCGGCCAAGAGGTGATTTGGAGAAGAAGATGGAATAAACCTAATTTCTTTTCATTTAACCAAAATCACAAAACTCCAAAGATCCAAGGGTAACTAAGATATGACGCGGAAAGAGTAACAAGAGCTCTCCATAGCTCAAGCTGCACGCATCCTCACAGAGCTTTTCAGGAGACCGGGTTCGAATCCCAGTGCAACACAAATTCCTTTATTTTTACTTTTGCATCTACCCATGCTCAAACCAAACCACAAAGCCTCAAAAACCTTCATAAATCCATCCAATAATTTTAGCAAGAAAAAAAGATATAAACGGCCTGACGGCCCGACCAAATTACTAAAATACCCCTAGGGCAATACCGGAAAGGCGGGACGAAAACACAGGCCGTTACAATATTCCCCTCTTTTTATGACTTTCGTCCTCGAAAGTCCTTAAGATCAAAAAGCAAGACAGATATCTGCAATCTCATCCCGTCTTCCCGCTCACAAGCGGCCTCCTCTGAACTCTAACTCCTCCACTGAACTTTTACCAAACGGATCTCACGATTATGCAACGTCTTCGTCTCAAGGACCAGAATACTCACAGGCTTCCTCTCGAAGCTCAAATCCTCAATCAGCTGCAAAGGCTCAAAGTCCACACTGAGCGATGGGTCCGACACATACTGCCTCACACCGATACATGAGAATACTGCACACGGCTGACAATGACAGAAAAAGCTAACCAATATGCAACTTTGCCAATCTTCTCGATAATCTCAAATGGTCCAACAACAGGAGACTCCACTTCTCCCGCTTACCAAACCTCAACACAACTCACAACGGCACAACCTTAAAAGCACGCACTGTCCAACCTCAAACTCTAAAACTCGACGCCAAACATCGTGAAACTTTCATGCGCTCCTGAGCTAACCACAAACGAGCTCAACCTCCACGCACAACACTCTCGGTCAAGCTGCAGCAACACGGGACCCAAAACAACACCGACGGCCACCAACCTTTTCTCACAAAGCACTAGAGACTCGCAACACTTACCATACAATGCCTCAATGGAACCACAAGAACCGATCACGAGAAGCGCTACCCAAGGCAACCTCCTAAAACCACCTTTGGTCTCCGCCGCCTAATCACGGAAACACCAACTCGCAACAAGCTCCGAAGGATCTGGCTCACTCCTCCCAAAAGACCATCGGACAAAAAGGGTGAAAACACTCTGAATCGCACCCGGCTCATAAGCCTCTTAACAACGCTCTCTCGGAACCACGGTTCATCACGCACTACCTAGAAAAATCTTTGTTGCCACACCCTAATGGCAACATCTCCAACTCTGAAACCGACATGCCTCTACTCCATAGAAATGGCATCTCGCACACCAACCGACCGAGGTGCGAGCTCTAGCCATCAAGTCAATACTCCAAAAATCCAAACTCACACAACAACCTCAACTAGGTGACGGCTCCCACACGGAAACTTACAATCCAACAACTTGAGTGCTACGAACTAGGAAGCTCAAACAACTACAAGCTGCATAGCTATGCCAAACCACTCATCTCTAGCTCGACTCAAATCACTTTGGGCAAGACAACTTGCAAACAACCAGGCCCCGGAGGGCTCCATCCACTAAACTTACCTCCATGCAAACAACGGAACAAAGCTCGCCTCAAATATGAAACACATCTCACAAGTCCAAACGATAACACATACAGCTTAACCCTCAAGCTTAGGCTTAATGCACCTTCCCACCGAAACTTCATAACTGAACTCCACTACCCGGTCAACACCAACTACCAAGAACAAGAATACCAACAATGGGTGGCAGAGTGCAAGCTACACTAGCAGCCAGCAAGGATCCCTCAATAAGTCCGGACCTAATCCAACCACAATGGTGCAACCTCAACCCACAACCGATACAAAGGAGATCTTCCACTACAAAGGTGCAATGACTTCCAAGCCAACACTCAAAACCTTAACCAACTAGGCCAAACACTCATAGGAGGCGAGAACAACCCTTACATCGCAACTTCAGAACACCACTCACGAGTCCGCTTAGCTAGACAAACAACTGCTTCCAAGCAGCCAACAAACTTTTCCTCCTACTAGCACCACTACCACCAATTCCAAGACCAAGGAATAACCTGACAACTCCCAAGGAGAAACAGGTCCTTACAAGCAGACAACCAACGGACAGAGAACTCCACATACGCCACCGCTGCCTTGCTCCACCAGAGCAACAACATCTAATCTCACGGGGGCACAACAAGGGTCCATCTCGGTGAACCTCCAAATGCCAAGCGGGGCAACTCAACATCACGGAAGCGGGAAAAACAACCATCATGGCACAAACCACTCGCCCCCACGAGCAAAACTAAACTCTAGCAACTTCAATCCACACTTGGTCAACACCAAGCATCAACTTGCCACCACACCGAAACCACTCCGGACTTTACTCCAAATAAACACTAGCTTGCTAGTCTACCAAGCGCTAGCAACTCCACCGAGGCTACAAACTACACGCCTCCGGCTAGCCAATCTGAAACTCACTATTTGGGCTGGTCGAGCTCTAGAGAGGCTCTCCACAACCTAGGGTTCTTCGGCAACCCTCGACACACACACCGCTTGGCATACGATCTAACAGACAACCTGCTGAACAAACAACTCCAATTTCGGCATCCCAACCATGTGGCCAACTCCAACTCCTTGGGAACCTAGAGAACCCGAAGCGCTACTGAGACGCGTCATCCTCCTACTCAAAGCATCGGCCACAACATAACTTCTACCCAAGGAAGGATCCGAACAACTCTCTTAGCCATGCCGATCAGAAACCACGCGGCTTAGCTACCACCGCTCTTGTTCAGTTTCCAACTGAACTCCAACCAACGATCAACAAGAAGATCCGCCAACCAAGCTTAGGCCCAACTTAACAAATCTTGCCTAAGCAACAACTTGATACCACGAGCATCGTGATCCTTACCACCTCAACCCAAGCCTTACAATAACCACCAGAGTCCAACTTCTCAAGGCACCGAGCACGAGATCTCCAAAGCAAACCCTACATGGATCTGAAACTCTCGCCACGGAACGAACCACACAAAACACACTTGTGTGCACAACTCCCAACCTTCCTTTAGAGATCCAAGACTAACAAGCGCTTTTCCACAAAGCAACGATAACTCCTGGCAGCGATACAAACAATCCAAGGAACACCAAAAGTTCCATCTTCACACGATACTCGAAGCAGTGGCAACCTTGCTCTGCTAAAACATAACGACGCCAAACCGAACTTACTTTATACCAAGACTCTACCAAGTGCGCTACACATAAGGCGTCCTACTCATCTCATAGGCATCCAACTCATCTCATAAGCATCCAACTCATCTCGAGAGCATCCAACTCATCTCACGGGCATCCAACTCATGGTTCCTGCTTTGGACCGAACTCGCATCTACAATGCTCACTCAACTCGAGTTTAGGCACCCGAAGGTAGTGGACCGCACTACCAACCACAAAGATCTCTTGGCCTTAGCACTAGCGTGAGACTCACACGCACTAACACTTACCGGCCGCCAACCCTTTGACTTTACTCGACCCCCAAGAACACCGGGAAGAGGCTCCACTCCTCTCGAACATCCTTTCACTTGTGGTCCTTCAACTACCACCGAACTAGCCCTCTTGCACGACCTAAACAAGTGCATTTTCCATAAATGGATTCAATGGCTAAAGAAGTACGTTTGAACTCCGAACGGCATAGAACCATCCGCTATGCCCAAGCCAAACTCAAGCGGAACCAGACTTAGTGCCAAAGTGGCACACCAACCAATGCACCTCAAGTGCTACTACTACCAAATCCACATCCGAGGAAGCGGGAACTGTTAAACAACAACAGGCTCGCTCGCAGAGGGCAAAGATGACCCTTCATCCGCCTCAAGCCACTAACACGGCAACTTGCCAAACAATCGGGCCACTTTGGTGGAGACTCGCTAGTCCACCTCTCACAAGGGACTTCCACCACCATCCGATGAACCAAGCAAAGACAGAAGGCGGCACACCTCGGCCTTTGAGCAGCGGGGCATCCCACACACGGATGCTAAACTCAAACTGGCCAACTACTTTACTACTAGCGGTAGGACTTACTAAAACATCGAGCTCTACAGGCATCCATTTGCCAACACGGGCGTCTCCAACAACGCCAACAAACTCATCTGAATAAACCTGCTTGATCATGCCCTCCGGGAACCTCAGGGGCTACAAGAGCTACCGGGGAAAAATCTTTGAAACAAACTCTGTCATTTGGGCTATCTGTGCCGGGACTCCTCACTACGCGCTACAAAGCTGCGCTGGGTCTCCGCTCTTTGATAGCTAAAGACACGCCATCAAATCTCTCATGGTGGAGCACACTCGCTCAAGGAGTCTCACTGAGGCGCTGCTAGCCTCTACCCCCTCCTCTAGGCAACTCAGCTGCGGGGCCAAATCGGCATGCGGGCCTAACAACCACAGGACGCGGCCTCAACATCAACACGATCGGTCCAACTCCTCGGTCGGACATGCCAAGCGCCGCCTGCTCCTGCAGGTGCGATCAACATCTTGGCGATCTACACGAAGCACCACCACCCTCTCACTAGGGAAAAGCGACAATCGGGCCACAAATGGCCAAGCGGAGTCTAAGCTCGCCTCCCTGCTGGAGCGATGTCCCGGGGCATCCGAATCTATCCGGATACCTCAACAAGCCGCTAAACAAAGCGCGCCTCGATCTTTGCGAGAAAGTTGGCATGATGGCTCACTAAGCCCAAACCAACAACGAGTCAGAACCTGCTCGTCTCCGCTCCACAACACTACACAAGGCATACACTAGATGAAAGGTATTGTAAATTCTTAACCCTTTTAAAAAAAACAGTAACTTAGGCGTACTGATGGTTGTCTGAGTCTTTGGTGATCATGGGAAAGATGACCTACAACAAAAAAGGTCGGAGTCTCACAGAATCTATGACTCGAGCTCGATACGATACCAACTGTAAAGACCCGACCCAAAAGGGCACTAAATAGGCCTTTACCCCAATGCATGTGTTAAAAGGAAAAGACATGATGCAAATAAAGTTTTCGGATTCCCATTAAATCAAACATTCAAAATTCAATTCAGAACAATAAAGTCTATTGAAACCTGTCCCTGTCTCCAAGTACCTGTTTCACAGACAAATACATTTCCAACAGTTTACTCTGATCAGAGATTTTATTAAAACATTTGGAACATTCTCAAATTCAATAAAGCGGGAATCCACAAAATCATTCAGAAAACATCCTAGGGCTCCGTGCCCGGCTACATGCATTCAGGGGAAAATGAAAGACAAGAGTCATAGAAATAAAAATTCAGAGACGACAAAGACGTTCCCATGATCATAGCTCCTCCTTCGACCACCCATCCCGCCTCGCGCCATGGTTACACGAAAGATAAGTAAGGGTGAGTAACGAATTACTCAAGAAGAATCCCCAACCGGGGTACAATACGATGCACATGGTCATCTAGATGAGTGTATGCAAGCTATGAATATAAACACGAATAGAGCACATAGCTTAAGTCCACACTTGGACCTCGGATGCCAAACACGGGGTCTTAGTCCGAATAATCCACACCACACAATACGCCCTATACGAGAACCAAGTCTCGGCCTCACTGTCTCATCGTCGATCACGAAAGGTGCACTAGCTCAAGATCCCGAGGAGCTCTCCGGTCGGCACAGTAATGAGCGTAAGCATGCACCGCGTGCTCTGCAGAACTATGGGGGTCTGGGTCTAGTGGCAAGTTGCCCATGTCCGATCCACCACGCCTAACTAAATCTACGGATCGGTGTCAGCGACATAGGGGTGTGAGACACGGACACGTGAACTATGTCGGCTGAACCACCGCACTTTGAGGCTAAGGAACCGGTCGTGGTAGGCTTACACCAGAAGCGGTCCTTGCCCTAACAGTGGCAATCAAGGGCTACGGCCGAACACGGCGAGGAGGCGTGCCGATCGTCGGGGGCGAGGCAATGCCAAGTCATCATCCCGACCGTTGGGGCATTTAACGATCGCCATCCTCACCCAAGATTGCGGGGGGCCACCGGTCGGGTTAGCTAAACCCTACGGGGTCGGGGACGGAGAAGCTGTCTCGACGCCCCCGCCATGGATGCAAGATACTTTATGCATCGGGCCGGATGATGCTACCTACCTACACTTTAACCTATCATATCAATAACATACAATCCAATACAATCCAAAACGTGCTCACAGATACAACGAACCTAGCATGGTACTACGAAGCAAGAACAGAGATATGAGCATGCTAGAACGGAACAACCTAGCATGGGCTAACATGAGAGAACAACATACTGAAGTCATGCTAGTCAGAAATTGAAAGCAGAGCACCTAAACTATACATGCTGATAATCACAAACAAACATACAAACAACAATCACATAGGACATCGCAGGTCCACACAACTCCTGTGAAGAAATCCTTACCTTGGCCGGGAGGCAACTACACACAAAATCCTACGCTGCGATCGATCCCAAGCTAGCTAACGAGAACCTAACAAACACAATAGAAATCACAATCATAGCCTAAAAATATAATAAAACAAGCGAGCTCGGCTCGGGGCACTCACACGCACGGCCCGACACGCGCCGGACGCGGCGGCAAAGCGGCGGGCTGCTGGCTGGCATTGGCGACGACGGCGCCGATGGGCGGTAGGGTCGGGCGCTGGCGCTGGCTTGACGCAGATGGGCGGCAGAGCTGGCGCGCGCTTGTATGGACGGCCGGCGGGCGCAGCGCGCACGGCGCGAGACAAAGCTGGAAGCGGACGGACACGCGCGCGCGCTGGCTGCGACAACGGGCGCTTGGTGGCCGATGAGCGTCTGACGCCTGATGATCGCTGCTGCGAGGGCTCGACATGGCGCGATCTGGCTGGGCGAGATCTGGGTTGCGGCAGGCTGCTCTGGCGTCTGTCTTTGCGGCTGCGGCAGGGCTATCTGAGCGTCTCTGCTGGCCGCGACAGTGGTGGGCGACTCGGCGATCTGGGCTTCTTCTTTGGTGCGATCCGCGGCCGGGCCGCGACTGCGACGGGAAATTTCTTGGTGGGGCTCCTCTCGTGAGGTGCAAACAAACATACACACACAACCACACTCTCCTATTTACATTCGGCCAGCCAAGAACTCAAATCGGAGAAGAAGAAGAGACGAAGAAACTTACCGGAAAGACGATCGAACCACGGGGTGCAAAGGGGATGAAAATCGGCTTGGAGCTTGGGAGGGGAAAGCTTGTGCGGCCAAGAGGTGATTTGGAGAAGAAGATGGAATAAACCTAATTTCTTTTCATTTAACCAAAATCACAAAACTCCAAAGATCCAAGGGTAACTAAGATATGACGCGGAAAGAGTAACAAGAGCTCTCCATAGCTCAACCGCACGCATCCTCACAGCTTTTTAGGAGACCGGGTTCGAATCCCAGCTGCAACACAAATTCCTTTATTTTTACTTTTGCATCTACCCATGCTCAAACCAAACCACAAAGCCTCAAAAACCTTCATAAATCCATCCAATAATTTTAGCAACTGGAAAAAGACATAAACGGCCCTGACGGCCCGACCAAATTACTAAAATACCCCTAGGGCAATACCTGGAAGACTGGGACGAAAACCTGGGCCGTTACAAGAACCTAGGGTAGTTATAGATGTAAGCCTTCGAATAGGCAAGCTCCCGGAGGGGCGTATGGTCTAACCCAACTATTTGCTCCAAGTCGTTGAATGGTTGCATGTACTTGTGCTAAATGAGATATTTTCGTATTGTACCCGGTTGGGGATTCTTCTTGAGTAACTCGTTGCTCACCCTTATTTTCTCGTGGTTTTCCACGGGTAACTTGGGACAGATTTGGATGGCTAGGAGGAGAAATTCTGCTGGATGATCATGGATAGCCGACTCGAGATTGCACATTCTTTTCTTGTTTTTATGAATTAGCATGTAGTGGGACTTGAGTCCCTAGGAAAACACTCATAAAACTATTTTATGTTCACAAACCGTTTCCCTTGATTGTTTTAAGAAAATCTTGATCGATCACTTACTTGATGGTTTTATTTAATGGAATTATGGTTTTTGTTTTAAATTGTTGATTACAAGGTTTTAAATTTGGAGCTCTAAATGACGTTTTACATTCTTAATAATGCATGCTAAGTAAGGATCTAGGTTAGAGACCGCTTCTTGGGTCGGGTCGCATAGCGAGCACCAGCGAGCCCAGATCGCCCAAAGACGTCGCCTCGTCGCGACGGCGGATCGCCAAAGAAGTTCTATCTGCGGCCGTCGACGCACCGATCGAGCGGCCAGCGCGCGCCTCGCCTCGCCTTGCTTACGCATGTGTGTGCCAAGACGCCAGCCACGCCCAGCGCCGTGCTGCGTGCTGTGTGCACCGTGCCAGCCCATCGCCAAAGAAGGCGGCCTCGCCCGTCGCGACTGCCCGTCAGCATGTCAGCCGCGCCGCGTGAGTTGCTCCCGAGTCGAGCCTTGTTTATTTTATTATATTTAGGCCTAAGGATTGTGAGTATTATTGTGTTTGCTAGGTTCTCGTTAGCTAGCTCAGGATCGATCGCAGCTTAGAATTTTGTGTTTAGTTGCCTCCCGACCAAGGTAAGGATTTCTCACCGGATTTGTGTCGGCCCTGCGATATATTATGTGATGTTGTTTGTATGCTTGTTTGTGTTTATCAGCATGTTTAGTGTTAGGTGCTCTGTTCTGAATTCCTGACTGGCATGATTTCTTATATTGTTTCTCATGTTAGTCCATGTTAGGTTGTTCCGTTCTAGCATGCTCGTATCTATTCTTGCTTCGTAGTATCATGCTAGGTTCGTTGTATCTGTTGAGCACGTATTGGATTGTTTTTTGTTGATGTTATAGTTTAGAGTTCAGATAGGTAGCATCATCTGGGCCAGGATGCATAAAGTACCTTGCATCCACGGCAGGGACATACGAGGCATGTACTCCGTCCCTGGACCTCGTTAGGGTTTAGCTAACCCTACCGGTAGGCCCTGCAATCTTGGGTGAGGGTGGCAGACTGTTAAATGCCCCAACGGTCGGGATGATGACTTGGCATTGCCTTGTCCCCGGCAGCCGGCACGTCCTCAGCGTGCTCGGCAGTAGCCCTTGATTGCCACCTGATATGGCAAGGACGGCTTCCTGGTGTAAGCATACCACGACCGGTTCCTTAGCCTCATGTGCGGTGGTTCAGTGTAACGGCCTAGGTTTTCATCCCGGTCTTCCAGGTATACCCTAGGGGTATTTTGGTAATTTGGTCGGGCCGTCAGGGCCGTTTATGTCTTTTTCCAGTTGCTAAAATTATTGGATGGACTTAAGTAGGATTTTGATGCTTTGTGAATGTATTTGGGCATGGTGAGATGCAAAAGAAAAATTGGGAATTAAAAATGTGGCAGTTGAGTTTCAAACCCAGGTGGCCTGGAAGGTTAGTTGTGTGTCCTTGCCAGTTGAGCGACCAACAGCTTTTGTTACTCTTTCCGCAGCATATCATAGTTAACCTTGCAACATAGGAATTTTGGTGCATTTGTTTAAAAGAAGAGAATTGGGGTTTTTGGGTCTTCTTCTCCAAAATCACCTTTGCCGCCCAAGCCTCTCTCTCCCAAGCCCCAAGCCGAATCCTTGCTCTCTTGCAGCCCCGAGGTTCGATCGTCTTTTCGGTAAGGTTCTTCTTCTTCTTCTTCTTCCCCTTCTTAATTTTAGCACCCCTGATGGCAGAGAGTGAGGAGGTGAGTGTGTGTGTGTGTCTTGTGCAGCTTGCCGAGAGGAGCCAACCCAGCTGCCGAGCCAAGTTTCCCAGCTCGCCCCTGTCGCACGCCCAAGTTTCCCAGCTCGCCCCTGTCGCACGCCCAAGTCGCCCAAGTTGCTCCATCCCCCCTGCAGTGCCGTCGATCAGCGTGTCGCCCAGCAGCCGAGCCAGACGCCTAGATCGCCCCGTCGTAGCCGTCGCACTCACTCGGTAGAAAGCGCCGCGCTCCTCGTCCCAGGTAGCGCCTCGCCCATCCGCTTGCCGCGCGCCGTGAGTCTGCGCCCGGCCCGGCCGTCACACAGCGCGCGCGCGCAGCCTTTGCCGCCCTTTTTGCGCATGGCTGACCACTGCACGTGCACGCACTGTCTGTCCGCGTGTCAGCCGTGCCGAGTGAGTTGCTCCCGAGCCGAGCCCTGTTTATTTTATTTTATTTAGGCCTTTGGATTGTGATTATTGTTGTGTTTGCTAGGTTCTCGTTAGCTAGCTCGGGATCGTTCGCAGCTTAGGATTTTGTGTGTAGTTGCCTCACGACCAAGGTAAGGATTTCTTATCGGAGTTGTGTGGGCCCTGCGATATTGTAACGGCCCAGGTTTTCATCCCCGTCTTCCAGGTATGCCCTAGGGGTATTTTGGAAATTTGGTCGGGTCGTTAGGGCAGTTTATGTCTTTTTCAAGTTGCTAAAATTATTGGATGGGTTATTGTAAGTTTTTTAGGCTTTGTGGATGTGTTTGGGCATGGTTAGATGCAAAAGTAAAAATGTTAGTAAATTGTGTAGCTATTGGGTTTCGAACCCAGGTGGTCTAGGAGGTTAGTTGTGTGTCTTTGCCAGTTGAGAAAGTGGGAGTTCTTGTTACTCTTTTCGCGTCATATCTTGGTTAACCTTGGATCTTTGGAGTTTTGGTGCATTTGATTAAATGAAAGGAAATTAGGTTTTTTTTGGGTTCCAGAACACCACTCAAGAGTTCGCTTAGCTGGACAAACAACTGCTTCCAAGCAGCCAACAAACTTTTCCCTCTTGCTAGCACCACTACCAACAACTCCAAGACCAAGGGAGTAACCTGACAACTCCTAAGAGTAAACGGCTCTTACAAGCGGACAACCGAAGGACAGAGAGCTCCACACACGCACGCTATCTTTGTAAAGACCCAACTGTAAAACAGTGGTAAACCTAGATCTTTACTCAGCATGCAAGTGAAAAGCAGAAAAGGACCCAGCCAGGGTCGGTTTGTAAACCTTTTCAAATATAAGAGTGGAAAACATTAAAAACAAAGTAAACATTCATTAGGCAAAAATGAACCATTCAAATTAAAAACAGTGACTGATCAGTACTTTCCTTAAAAACATAAAATAGTTCAAATCATAAGTTTTCCCTACGGACCTAAGTCCAACTACATCTTTGAAATAAAAAGCAGTAAAATAAGACACGGCAGAGTGTCAGCAAAGCATCCATGATCTCGGCTCCTCCGCTAGCCGCCTCGGTCTTTGTCCCAAGTTACTGTGGAAGAAACCACAATAAGGGTGAGTATAAACATACTCGTAAGAATCCGGCGACGAGTACGATACGATGCAATCAATCATCTAGCAACCTAGTACACATGCAAGCGAGTTATCAACAAGGATCTCACTCAACGAGCTCACAAGGCAAATCCGGAGTCCTCGAAGTCTCCTACTTCCGACCTAATGATTGGTTCTCATAACCAATCCCGGGACATCTACGAGGTCTTTCTCCTCGGCCAATTGATCGACTCAAAAACCGATCCCAAAGATGTCTAACACCCTCGAGGTCTTTCTCCTCGACCAATTGATTAGCTCAAGAGCCAATCCCAATGGGTGTCCTCATGTAAAGACCCACCCAAAAGGGGCTCTAAATGGGCCTTTACCCCAATGCATGTAGTGAAAATAAAAGACATTATGAAAAATACATTTGATTCCAAGTAAAAAGCGAAACATTCAACAACCAAAACATACATTTCTAAAAGCACACTCGATCAGAGATTTATTTAAACCATTAAAACAATCCACAAGTACCAATATCTTTGGAATCCATAAAAGCGTAAGAAAACATCACGGGGCTCTGTGCCCGTCTACATGCATTCAGGGAAATAATAAAAAGTGAAGAGTCATGATAATTAAAATAAAACAATCAGAGATGACACAGCGAGTTCCATGATCATAGCTCCTCCTTCACCATCCTGTCTCCCGCCTTGATTACCGTGGAAAACCACGAGAATAAGGGTGAGTAACGAATTACCAAGAAGAATCCCCAACCGGGGGTACAATACGATATACATGATCATCTAGAAGAATGTATGCAAGCTATGAGAACAAACACGAGCGGAGCACATAGCTAAGTCCACACTTGGACCTCGGATGCCAACTCGGGGTCTTAGTCGGAAATACCACAACACACTAAACGCACTATACGGGAACAAGTCCCGCCTCGGCCTGCCTACGGCGATACGAAAGGTGCATGGCTCAAGATCCCGAGGAGCTCTCGATCGGCGTATTTGTAATGAGCGTAAGGATGCACCGCGTGCTTCTACTGCACTATGGGGTCTGCGGGTCCAGTGGCAAGTTGCCCATATCCGGATACCACGCCTAACTAAAATCTACGGATCGGTGTCAGCGACATAGGGGTGTGAGACACGGACACGTGAACTATGTCACTGTACCACCTTTTTGAGGCTAAGGAGGCGGGTCATGGTAGGCTTTACACCAGAAGCCGTCCTTACCTTATCGGTGGCAATCAGGACTCTGCCGCAACACGCGAGGACGTGCGTTTGCCGGGACTAGGCATTGCCAAGTCATCATCCCGACCATTGGGGCATCGCTTAGACTACCACCTCACCCAAGATTGCGGGGCCTACCGGTTGGGATAGCTAATCCCTCACGGGGTCCAAGGCGGAGAAGCTGTCTCAATCGTCCTTGCCATAGATGCAAGATACTTTATGCATCGGGCGGATGATGCTATCTACCCGAATTCTAAACCTTAACAATAATAATGATTCAATCAATGCATCCAATACGTGCTCATCGGATACAAAGAACCTAGCATGATACTACGAAGCAAGAAGCGGATATCGAACATGCTAGAACAGAACAACCTAGCATGGGCTAACATGAGAAACAATACAAGAGATCATGCGATCAGAATTGAAGCAGAGCACCTAGAGATAAACATGCTAGTAATCATACACAGGCATACAAAACAACAATCACAAATATACATAGAGGTCCACACAACCCGGTAAGAAATCCTTACCTTGGTGGAAGACTTTTACACACAAATCCTAAGTCTGCGGAACAATCCCGAGCTAGCGGCGGGAACCTAGCAAACCAACAATAATCGATTATCTAAAATATCTAAACAACAATAGAATGACAAGCTCGGCTCGGGAACTCACGCGGGCGCGACGACCACGAGCTTGAGCTTGGCTTTGCCGCAAATTTCGCTCGGCAAAGTGGGCGCTGGCCGCTTATGGCCGCACAGCGAGGACATGCGCATTGGGCTGCGCTACTGCACTGCAGGCTGGACACGCGCGTGAGAGCAGCGCTCGACGGCGGCGCGCGGCGCCTTTGGCGTCGCGGCGAAGCGGCGCGCGGCGCTGGCGGCGCGGCTGGCGCGCGCGGCGAACGCTCGAGCGGCGCGCGCGCGGCGAGCGGCTCGGCAAGCGGACACACGCCGAGGGTGTGCGAGCGATCGGTTGACGCGTCTGGCGCTGGCGAGGACCTCTGGCGTCGCGGCGAGCGACGCGATCGGCGATCTGGACGAGCGAACGGCGAGGCTGCCGCGGAGCAGTCGGGCGTGCGCTGGGTCTGGCTCGACCGATCTGGCGCGTGCGGCAGTGCTCGCTCGACCGTCTGGGCGTGCTGACAGCTGGCTCGACCGATCTGGGCGTCGCGGCGTAGTGGCTCGACCGATCCGGGAGCGTCTGGTGGGTGAGGATGATGGCATTTGCTCCTCTACCGGGCCGCACAACACACACACACACACAACCCCTTTTTCTTACATTCGGCCAACAAACACCCAAATGAGAAGATGAAGAAGACGAAGACTTACCCGGAATGATGATGATCGAACCCAAGGAGATGCAAGGATGAAGAACTCGGCAAGGCTATGGAGATGGAGAGCTTGGGCGGCCAAGAGATGTTTTGGAGAAGGAGATGAAATAACCTATTTCTATTTCATTTAACCAAATGCACCAAAACTCCAAAAATCCAAGGTTAACTAAGATGTGATGCGAGAAAGAGTAACAAGAGCACCTAATGGCTCAAATGGCACACCTCTCTACAAGCTTCCCAGAGACCGGGTTCAAACCCAGTGCTGGACAATTTCCTTTATTTTTACTTTTGCAACAAACCTTGCTCAAACCAAACCACAAACCCCTCCAAAACCTACAAAAACCATCCAATAATTTTAGTAGTGGAAAAGACACAAAGCGACCATGACGGCCCGACCAAATTACCAAATTACCCCTAGGGCATACGGAAGACCGGGAAGAAAAAACACAGGTCGTTACAATATTCCCTCCTTTTTATGACTTTCGTCCTCGAAAGTCCTTAAAACGTAAATGACTCAAGGTAATGCAACCTCATCTCGTCTTCCCGCTCCCAAGTGGCCTCCTCGAATCCCGACTCCTCCCATGAACCTTTACCAAACGATCTCTCGCGATTACGCAGCGTCTTGGTCTCAAAGGCAAGGATCCTCACCGGCTTTTCCTCGAAGTTCAAATCCTCATTGTTTGCAAAGGCTCAAAGTCCACAATGTGCGACGGGTCCGGCACATCTTGCCTCAACATCGATACATGAAAAACACTATGCACACCGTGATAGTAGCGGAGGTAGGTAGGGCTAACAGGTAAGCAACTCTGCCAATCCTCTCTAGGATCTCAAATGGACCAACAAAGCGGGGACTCAACTTCCCACGCTTGCAAACCTCGAGAACACCTCGCATCGGAGCAACCTTAAGGAACACGTCTTGACCAACCTCAAACTCCAAATCTCGGCGCGCGAACATCGGCGTAACTCTCTCTACACGCTCTGAGTGTCAACATACGAGCTCTAATCTTACGTGACTGCACCATTGGTCAAGCTGCAGTAACTCGGGACCCAACACTGTCTATCACCAACCTCTTCCCGAACACGGGGACCGACAACGCTTACCATACAATGCCTCGAATGGAGCCATCCAGATAAATCGATCGGTAGCGTTGTTATAGGCAAACTCCATCAAATCTGAATCTTGGTCCCAAGCGCTCGGGAAATCCAACACACAAGCCCTCAACATATCCTCGAGAATCGATTCACTCTCTCGATCGACCATCCGTCTCGAGGGTGAAAAGTCATTGTCTTTGGCGCACTCTGTGCCCAAACCATACGGGCGCTCTCGAAACGAGAAGTGAACCGCGAGTCACGATCGGACACAATCCTCACGGTACACCATGATAAGCGGATGATCTCGCTCCAAAAGCATTTGCGCCCACTGTTCCACGGTATAAGTGTCTCTACCGGGAATGAAGTGTGCGCTCTTGGTCAAACGGTCGACAATCACCCAAATGCGAGAGAACTTCCTCTGAGTCCTTGGCAAACCGGATATAAAGTCCATAGAGATCTCTTCCCATTTCCACAGGGTACACTCGATGCATTTGCAACAAACAGTGGCCTCTGCACAGGTGCCTTCACTTGGCGACAAGTGAGACACCCGGTGACAAACTCTGCCACATCTCTCTTCATTCCCATCCACCGTAAAGTCCGCTTAAGGTCACGATACATCTTGGTACCCCGGGGTGCCAAGCAAAAAGGAACAGTGGGCCTCAGAGCAACTCGCTCGCAAAAACCGCAATGTCCGGAACACACAACCGGCCTCTATAAGTCAACCCATTGTATGCGGTGAATATACAAAGTCAAAGTCACCGTCGGCACTAACTCTGTCAACCAATCTCTTAAGTGCGGGGGGTCGCCCTAACCGGCTGTCTATAATCCATTTTGCCGAATCGGCGGTGAGCGATCCAATCGAGCTACCTGGCGGTAACCTCTCCCAACAACACTCGCAACCTCGGCCCGCTCGAACTCTCTCTCGCAAGCGGGTGGGAACTCAACAACGCCGCGAGTGCGGCGTCTTTCTGCTCAAAGCATCGGCCACTACGTTGGCTTTACCGGATGGTACAAAATCTCATGATCATAATCCTTTACCGGCTCTAACCACCTCCTCTCGCCTCATATTCAACTCCTTACGAGTAAGCAGATACTTGAGGCTCGGTGATCGGTAAACATCCGAATCCGCTCACCGCATGCGGTAATGCCTCCAAATCTTGATTGCAAACACCACTGCCGCCAACTCCATATCATGAGTCGGGTAGTTCTCGCTCATACGGCTTGGTGGCGGGAAGCATAGGCAATGACCTTCCGTCTTTGTATCAACACACAACCTAAACCAAACTTGGAAGCATCACTTTGAGACCACGAAACCACTGTCCCCTCGGAAGCGCCAACAGTGGTTTGAAGTCAAAGCGCGCTTGAGCTGGCAAAGCTCTCATCACACTGCTTTGTCCCAAACAAACTCGACACCCTTCCTCGTCGGACGAGTGAGGGGCGAGGCTATAGCAGAAGAAGTCCTTGACGAACCGACGGTAGTAACTCGCCAAACCCGTAAAGCTGCGAATCTCAAGAATCGAAGTCGGCTTGGCCCATGAACTCACGGCCTCAATCTTCGCGGGGTCCACGGCTATACCATCTCTCGAAACCACGTGGCCTAGGAAGGCCACCGCTCCATCCGAAATCACATTTGGAAAACTTCGCATAAAGTGGTTTTCCTCAAAGCCGCCAATACTCGTCTCAAATGCTCTGCATGGTCTTCTTTAGACCTCGAATAAATCAAAATATCATCAATGAACACGATGGTGAAGTTTGTCCAAAAATGATTTGAACACCCTATCCATCATGTCCATGAACGCGGTGGGGCATTGGTCAATCCAAGCGACATAACCACAAACTCATAGTGACCATATCCGGACACAGAAAGTTGTCTTAGGAATGTCGGCATCCACGATCCGCATAATCGATGGTAACTTAGGATCTCGAGATCTATCTTGGAGAACACCGAAGCTCCTGAAGCCGATCGAACAAATCATCGATACGGGGCAGCGGATACTTATTCTTCATCTTTGTCACCTTATTAAGCTCGCGGTAATCAATACATAAGCGCATAGAACCATCCTTCTTTTTCACAAGCAGGTGGTGCTCCCCGCGAGGACACACTTGGACGGATGAACCCTCGATCTAACATCTCCTGCCAGCTGAATCTTGGTTCCTTTAACTCGGCTGGCGCCATGCGTCACGGAGCCTTCGAGATAGGGAGGGTCACGGCTCGAGCTCAATATTGAAGTCAACCTCTCTCTTTGGGGCAACCCGGTAACTCCTCAGAAACACGTCCGCAAACTCCCCGCACGGCCGTGCACGATCAGCAGAGCAGGCGGGCGCTCTTCCCGAACAACTTGGCTAAATAGCCCCAAGCTCCATGAGCTAGCAAGCGACGAGCTTTCTGGCCCGACACCATCGGCGGGCAAACTCCACCACTGGACTCCACGAAACTTAAAGTGGGCCGACTGGCGGCTGAACACTACTTCTTTCGGTGGCGGTCAATCAACGCGTGGTTAGCGACTAACCACTCCATACCAAGAATCACATCAAAACCACTCATAGGCGGAACTATGAGTGTGGCTACTAGCAACTCTCCGGATATCTCGATCCGGCCATCCTTAATCTTATCTCTAGCCAACATACTAACTCCCGAAGGAGTTGCAGCATGAATAACTCAAAACCTAGAGGTTCTAGTCTTAACTTAGCATGCTCGACCAAACAACACGAGATACAAATGAATCGTAGAGGCAGAATCAAACAAGACAAATGCGCGATGATCTAAAACAAGAGCGCGCACCGCCATGGCGGCATCCGACGCTCGGCCTCTGACGAGTCGTAGCAAACACTCGACCTGCTGCTGCTATTTACTGGCCGAGCCGCCATAATTTGGTGAGGACGAAACGGATCATATGTCCCTCTTTACCACAACGAAAACACACTCTGGGCCCTGCATCGCAAGCTCGGTGTGGGTCCTCCCATAAGAAGCACAAGCGAGAAACTGCTGGGACCGCCCGCGCGCGGTGAAAGCGGATCGGGGCCTATGCCGATCCGGCTTTGGAAGCGCCCTTGGCGGCGCCGCGCCACCCGAAAGTCAAACTTCTCTTACGCCCCACAGTGCTTGGGACAGGGGCCCCGGAAACGAGGCGGCAACAACCCGCTCGGCGGGATACTTCCCATTATAGATCGTGGCTAAGCTGGGATGACCCTAGCATAAGTGTCGGGGCACGAGCCACGACATCACGGGAAACACCACGCCTCAATCCGGATATGAACTTCCGAATCTTGACTCGGGGTGGCAATCAAGCGAGGAGCAAAATATCCATACTCACGAGAACTTGCGCTCATATTCCTCAATGGAATCGAGAACCACCGCCGAGTTGCGGAAGAGCTCCACCATCTTCTCCTGAGCCTCATCAGCGATGAACTTTACCTTGAACTCGGCCTTGAAGAACTCCCAAGTAGCGGGTGGAGACCCGGTGGTCTCTCGCTCAAGGTGGACTCCCACCACCATCTCATTGTGCCTCCTAGCACATGAGCCGCACATCTCGGCCTCTCGAATATCGGGGCACACCATGATCGGAAGGTGTACTCCAAATGGGCAATCCACACAGGCTGCCAGCTAGCGCATCACCGGTGGCATCAAACTTCTCGAGCTTCCACTTCACAAAATCCTTGACCACCTACCCAATTCCTCGGCACCCTCGCGCCATATCGCCTCTGGGGCTACTTGCTCTGTGGAGCTGGAGGAGCTCTCGAGCTCGGTGAACCAATCGAGTGTTTGCTCGTCTGGGCTCGGGACTCTTCCCATTCATGCAGCGCCAACAAGGCACAGGTCTCGCCCTCTGGTCACTCAACATGCGACCATAAAAGTCCTCATAGACTCAAAGCAAACTCTGCTCCGGGAGCGATCTCACGGCGCTTCGATCGCCTCAACGCCCGCTCTAGGCGTAACGAGAGGAGGCTCTTTGGTGGAATGCCATCGATGTCGGCTTGGGACGATGTCCTGCGATGTCGAGATCCGATCACGATACCTCGACTGCTCTCGAACCTCCTCTCCGATGCGGGTGGTAGCATCTTTGGCGATCTACATCCAAACCAACAACGAATCAAAACACACTTTGTCACCATTCCACAACACCAAACAAGGCATACACTAGATGATAGGTATTGTAAATTCTTAACCCTTTTCCTTTCTAAAACAATAAATCTAGGCGTACATGATGGTGTCAGAGTCTTGATGATCATGGAAAACGACCTACAACAAAGGTCGATCTACAGAATCTATGACTCGAGCTTTGATACCAGCTCAGTAAAGGCAGGCCAAAAGGGGCTCTAAATGGGCCTTTACCCCAATGCATGTAGTGAAAATAAAAGACATTATGAAAAATACATTTCGGATTCCAAGTAAAAGCAGAAACATTCAACAACCAAAACATACATTTCTAAAAGCACACTCGATCGGGAGATTTATTTAAACCATTAAAACAATCCACAAGTACCAATATCTTTGGAATCCATAAAGCGTAAGAAAACATCACGGGGCTCTGTGCCTCGTCTACATGCATTCGGGGGAAATAATAAAAAGTGAAGAGTCATGATAATTAAAATAAAACAATCGGAGATGATGAAGCGAGGTTCCATGATCATAGCTCCTCCTTGACCATCTGTCTCGCCTTGATTACCGTGGAAAACCACGAGAATAAGGGTGAGTAACGAATTACCAGTAGAATCCCCAAGCAGGGGTACAATCACGATATACATGATCATCTAGAAGAATGTATGCAAGCTATGAGAACAAACACGAGGCGGAGCACATAGCTAAGTCCACACTTGGACCTCGGATGCCAACTCGGGGTCTTAGTCAGGAAATACCACAACACACTAAGCGCACTATCACGGGAACAAGTCCGGCCTCGGCTGCCCTGCGGCGTCGAAAGGGTGCGGCTCAAGATCGAGGAGCTCTCGATCGCGTATTTGTAATGGCGTAAGGATGCACCGCGTGCTTCTCACTGAGACTATGAAGTGCGGGGTCTAGTGGCAAAGCTTTGCCCATATCCGGATACCACGCCTAACTAAATCTCGGATCGGTGTCAGCGACATAGGGTGTGAGACACTGGACCGTGAACTATGTCGGCTGTACCACCGCACTTTGAGGCTAAGAGGCGGGTCATGGTAGGCTTACACCGAGAAGCCGTCCTTACCTTATCGGTGGCAATCAAGGCTCTTGCCGAACACTGGCGAGGGCGCGGCGTGCATTTGCAGGGGACTAGGCATTGCCAAGTCATCATCCCGACCATTGGGGCATCAGCAGACTACCACCCTCACCCAAGATTGCGGGGCCCTACCGGTTGGGATAGCTAATCCCTCACGGGGTCCAGGGCGGAGGCTTGTCTCAATCGTCCTTGCCATAGATGCAAGATACTTTATGCATCGGGCGGATGATGCTATCTACGAATTCTAAACCTTAACAATAATAACGATTCAATCAATGCGGTCCAATACGTGCTCATCGGATACAAAGAACCTAGCATGATACTGAGAAGCAAACGGATATCGAACATGCTAGAAACGAGAACAACCTAGCATGGGCTAACATGAGAAACAATACAAGAGATCATGCGATCGAGGAATTGAGCGAGCACCTAGAGATAAACATGCTAGTAATCATACAGGCATACAAAACAACAATCACAAATATCTGCATGAGTCCACACAACCCGGTAAGAAATCCTTACCTTGGTGGAAGACTTTTACACACAAATCCTAAGGCTGCGGAACAATCCCGAGCTAGCGGCGGGAACCTAGCAAACCAACAATAATCGAGTATCTAAAATATCTAAACAACAATAGAACGACAAGCTCGGCTCAAGGGAACTCACGCGGTAGCGACGACCACGAGCTTGGGGCTGGCAGCAAGCAAGCTCGGCAAAGGAAAGTGTGTTGTGTGCTTGTGTGTTGGCAGCGAGGACACATGTGGCCAGGCTGTGTCTTGTATTGTGACGCAGCAGCGAGGACTGGCTGCGTAGCGCAGCGTCTGAGCCAGAATTGTGGCGGCTGGCGTCTGGCGCGGCGGCCTGTGTGGCGTCTGGCGTCTGGCGGCGGCGCGGCGAAGTCGAGCGTCTGGCGCGCGCGGCGGCGGCGGCGGCAAGCGGACCGCTGGCGGGTGTCGCGGCGATCGGTGGGCGTCTTTGGCGCTGGCGAGGACCTCTGGCGTCGCGGCGATCGGGCGATCTGGCTGCGAAGCGAGCGGCGAGGAAAGCGGAGCAGTGCTGGGCGTCTGGCAGGGTGGCTCGGCCGTGCGGGCGTCGGCGGTGGTAGCTCGACCGTCTGGGCGTCGCGGCGGTGGCTCGACCGATCTGGGCGTCGCGGCGGTGGCTCGGCCGATCTGGGCGTCTGGTGAGGTGAGAGATGATGTTTGCTCCTCTCGGTTGTTGCACAACACACACACACACACAACCCCTTTTTCTTACATTCGGCCAACAAACACCCAAATGAGAAGATGAAGAAGGCGAGACTTACCGGAATGATGATGATCAACCCAAGGAGATGCAAGGATGAAGAACTCGGCAAGGCTATGGAGATGGAGAGCTTGGGCGGCCAAGAGATGTTTTGGAGAAGGAGATGAAATAACCTATTTCTATTTCATTTAACCAAATGCACCAAAACTCCAAAAATCCAAGGTTAACTAAGATGTGATGCGAGAAAGAGTAACAAGAGCACCTAATGGCTCAAATGGCACACCTCTCTACAAGCTTCCCGGGAGACCCGGGTTCAAACCCATTTGTGGCCTAATTTCCTTTATTTTTACTTTTGCAACAAACCTTGCTCAAACCAAACCACAAACCCCTCCAAAACCTACAAAAACCATCCAATAATTTTAGTATTTGGAAAAGACACAAGCGACCATGGCGGCCCGACCAAATTACCAAATTACCCCTAGGGCATACACGGAAGGCCGGGAAGAAAAACACAGGTCGTTACAATATTCCCTCCTTTTTATGACTTTCGTCCTCGAAAGTCCTTAAAACAAGCTTGACTCGAGGGTAATGCAACCTCATCTCGTCTTCCCGCTCCCAAGTGGCCTCCTCGAATCCGACTCCTCCTTTGAACCTTTGCAAAGCGAATCTCGCGATTACGCAGCGTCTTGGTCTCAAAGGCAAGGATCCTCAGCGGCTTTTCCTCGAAGTTCAAATCCTCATTCATTTGCAAAGGCTCAAAGTCCACAATGTGCGGCGGGTCGGCACATCTTGCCTCAACATCGATACATGAAAAACACTATGCCGCGATAGTAGCGGAGGTAGGGCTAGCCGGTAAGCAACTCTGCCAATCCTCTCTAGGATCTCAAATGGACCAACAAAGCGGGGACTCAACTTCCCACGCTTGCAAACCTCAGAACACCTCGCATCGGAGCAACCTTAAGGAACACGTCTTGACCAACCTCAAACTCCAAATCTCGGCGCCGAACATCGGGCGTAACTCTCTACTGCTCTGAAATTTGTCAACATACGAGCTCTAATCTTACGCCTTTGCACCATTGGTCAAGCTGCGATAACTCGGGACCCAACACTGTCTATCACCAACCTCTTCCCGAACACGGGGCCAGACAAGCGCTTACCATACAATGCCTCGAATGGAGCCATCACAGATAAATCGGTAGTAAGCGTTGTTATAGGCAAACTCCATCAGAAATCTGAATCTGGTCCCAAGCTGCTGGGAAATCCAACACACAAGCCCTCAACATATCCTCGAGAATCGATTCACTCTCTCGGTCGACCATCCGTGCGAGGGTGAAAAACATCTTTGGCGCACTCTGTGCCCAAACCATACGGGGCGCTCTCGAAGCGAGAAGTGAAGCCGCGAGTCACGATCGGACACAATCCTCCGGTACACCATGATAGCGGATGATCTGCTCCAAAAGCAGTGCGCCTTTGTTCCACGGTATAAGTGTCTCTCACAGGGAATGAAGTGTGCGCTCTTGATCAAGCAGTCGACAATCACCCAAATGCGAGAGAACTTCCTCGGAGTCCTTGGCAAACCGGATATAAAGTCCATAGAGATCTCTTCCCATTTCCTTTGGGGGTACACTCGATCATTTGCAACAAACCGGTGGCCTCTGCACAGGTGCCTTCACTTGGCGACAAGTGAGACAGGTGACAAACTCTGCCACATCTCTCTTCATTCCCATCCACGAGAAAATGCGCTTAAGGTCACGATACATCTTGGTACCCCGGGGTGCCAAGCAAAAAAGAAACAGTGGGCCTCAGGAGAGCAACTCTGCTCGCAAACTGCAATGTCGGAACACTGGCCGGCCTCTATAAGTCAACCCATTTATGCGGTGAATATACAAAGTCAAAGTCACCGTCGGCACTAACTCTGTCAACCAATCTCTTAAGTGCGGGGTGCCCAGTGGCATCTATAATCCATTTGCCGAATCGGCGGTGAGCAGATCAGTGAGCTACCACTGGCGGTAACCTCTCCCAACAACACTTTGCAACCTCGGCCGCTCGAACTCTCTGCGCAAGCGAGGGTGGGAACTCAACAACGCCGCGCGAGTGCGGCGTCTTTTCTGCTCAAAGCATCGGCCACTACGTTGGCTTTACCGGATGGTACAAAATCTCATGATCATAATCCTTTACCAACTCTAACCATCTCCTGCGCCTCATATTCAACTCCTTACGAGGTAAGCAGATACTTGAGGCTCACGGTGATCGGTAAACATCGAATCAGCTCACCATCACGGGTAATGCCTCCAAATCTTGATTGCAAACACCACTGCTTTGCCAACTCCATATCATGAGTCGGGTAGTTACTGCTCATACGCCTTGGTGGCGGGAAGCATAGGCAATGACCTTCCGTCTTTGCATCAACACACAACCTAAACCAAACTTGGAAGCATCTTTGTAGACCACGAAACCACTGTCCCCTCTCGGAATGCCAAGCAGCAGTCTTTGAAGTCAAAGCTGCGCTTGAGCACAGCAAAGCTCTCATCACACCTGCTTTGTCCCAAACAAACTCGACACCCTTCCTCGTCAGGGCGAGTGAGGCGAGGCTATAAGCGAGAGAAGTCCTTGATGAGCAAGCGGTAGTAACTGCCAAACCAGAAAAGCTGCGAATCTCAGTGAAGTCGGCTTGGCCCATGAACTCACGGCCTCAATCTTCGCGGGGTCCACGGCTATACCATCTCTCGAAACCACGTGGCCTAGGAAGGCCACTGCTCCATCCGAGAAATCACATTTGGAAAAACCGCATAAAGTGGTTTTCCCTCAAAAGTGCCAATACTCGTCTCAAAATGCTGCATGGTCTTCTTTAGACCTCGAATAAATCAAAATATCATCAATGAACACGATGCGAAAATTTGTCCAAAAATGATTTGAACACCCTATCCATCATGTCCATGAGCGCTTGGTGGGGCATTGGTCAATCAAGCGACATAACCACAAACTCATAGTGACCATATCTACGGACTGAAATTTGTCTTAGGAATGTCGGCATCCACGATCCATGGCCCGATGGTAGCAGGATCTCGAGATCTATCTTGGAGAACAACGAAGCTCCACTGGAAGGTGATCGAACAAATCATCGATCGGGACAGCGGATACTTATTCTTCTTTGTCACCTTATTAAGCTCGCGGTAATCAATACATAAGCGCATAGAACCATCCTTCTTTTTCACAAAGCAGGTGGTGCTCCCCACGGGGACACACTTGGGCGGATGAACCCTCGATCTAACATCTCCTGCCTGCCTGAATCTTGATTCCTTTAACTCATTGGCGCCATGCGTCACGGAGCCTTCGAGATAGGGAGGTCACGGCTCGAGCTCAATATTGAAGTCAACCTCTCTCTTTGGGGCAACCCGGTAACTCCTCGGGAAACACGTCCGCAAACTCTGCCACGGCCGGTGCACGATCAGCGGACAGCGCGGCGGCTCTTCCCGAACAACTTGGCTAAATAGCCCCAAGCTCCATGAGCTAGCAAGCGGCGAGCTTTCACGGTGACACCATCGGCGGGCAAACTCCACCTGGACTCCACGAAACTTAAAGGTGGGCGACTGGCGGCTGAACACTACTTCTTTCGGTGGCGGTCAATCAGCGGCGTGGTTAGCGACTAACCACTCCATACCAGAATCACATCAAAACCACTCATAGGCGAGAACTATGAGTGTGGCTACTAACAACTCTCGGATATCTCGATCAGGCCATCCTTAATCTTATCTCTAGCCAACATACTAACTCCGAAGGAGTTGCCTTGAATAACTCAAAACCTAGAGGTTCTAGTCTTAACTTAGCATGCTCGACCAAACAACACGAGATACAAATGAATCGTAGGGCAGAATCAAACAAGACAAATGCGCGATGATCTAAAACAAGAAGCGTACACCTTACAGCGGCATCAAATGCGCTCGGCCTCTGACGGGTCGTAGCAAACACTCGACCCTGCTGCTGCTGTATTCATTTGAAATTTGCCATGGTGGTGAGGCGAAGCGGATCATATGTCCCTCTTTACCACAGCGAAAACACACTCTGGGCCCATGCATCAAGCTCCGGTGTGGGTCCTCATAAAAGCACAAGCGAGGAACACGCACTGGGACCGCCCTGCGTGGTGAAAGGTGAAAGCGGATCGGGGCCCTATCTTTGATCCGGCTTTGGAAGCGCCCTTGGCGCGGCGGCGCCACCCGAAAGTCAAACTTCCTCTTACGCCCCACAGTTTGTGCTGGGACGGGAATGGAGACGAGGCGGCAACAACCCGCTCGGCGGGATACTTCCCATTATAGATCGTGGCTAAGCTGGGCTGGCCCTAGCATAAGTGTCGGGGGCACGAGCCACGACATCACAGGAAACACACTGCCTCAATCCGGATATGAACTTCCAGAATCTTGACTCGGGGTGGCAATCAGGCGAGGAGCAAAATATCCATACTCACGAGAACTTGCGCTCATATTCCTCAATGGAATCGGAACCACCTTGAGGTTACGGAAGAGCTCCACCATCTTCTCCTGAGCCTCATCAGCGATGAACTTTACCTTGAACTCGGCCTTGAAGAACTCCCAAGTAGCGGGTGGAGACCCGGTGGTCTCTCGCTCAAGGTGGACTCCCACCACCATCTCATTTGTGCCTCCTAGCACATGAGCCGCACATCTCGGCCTCTGAATATCGGGGCACACCATGATCGGGAAGGTGTACTCCAAATGGGCAATCCACACATTTGCGCTAGCGCATCACCGGTGGCATCAAACTTCTCGGGCTTCCACTTCACAAAATCCTTGACCACCTACCCAATTCCTCGGCACCCTCGCCATATACGCCTCTGGGGCTACTTGCTCTGTGGGGTGGAGGAGTGCTTGAGCTCTCTTTGAACCAATCGAGTCATTTGCTCGTCTGGGCTCGGGACTCTTCCCATTGCTTGGCGCCAACAAGGCACAGGTCTCGCCCTCTGGTCACTCAACATGCGACCATAAAAGCCCTCATAGACTCGGCAAACTCTGCTCCGGGAAGCGATCTCACGGCGCTCGATCGCCTCAGCGCCCGCTCTAGGCGTAGCGGGAGGAGGCTTCTTTGGTGGAATGCCATCGATGTCGGCTTGGGGCGATGTCCTGCGATGTCGAATCCGATCCACGATACCTCGACACGCTCTCGAACCTCCTCTCGATGCGGGTGGTAGCATCTTTGGCGATCTACATCCAAACCAACAACGAATCAAAACACACTGTCACCATTCCACAACACCAAACAAGGCATACACTAGATGATAGGTATTGTAAATTCTTAACCCTTTTCCTTTCTAAAACAATAAATCTAGGCGTACTGATGGTTGCCAGATCTTGATGATCATGGAAAGCGACCTACAACAAAGGTCGAGTCTCTGAGAATCTATGACTCGAGCTTTGATACCAAGCTGTAAAGACCCAGACCCAAAAGGGGCTCTAAATGGGCCTTTACCCCAATGCATGTAGTGAAAATAAAAGACATTATGAAAAATACATTTCGGATTCCAAGTAAAAGCGAAACATTCAACAACCAAAACATACATTTCTAAAAGCACACTCACGATCGGAGATTTATTTAAACCATTAAAACAATCCACAAGTACCAATATCTTTGGAATCCATAAAGCGTAAGAAAACATCACGGGGCTCTGTGCCCGTCTACATGCATTCGGGGAAATAATAAAAAGTGAAGAGTCATGATAATTAAAATAAAACAATCGGAGAGATGCCAGCGAGTTCCATGATCATAGCTCCTCCTTGACCATCTGTCTCGCCTTGATTACAGTGGAAAACCACGAGAATAAGGGTGAGTAACGAATTACCAGTAAGAATCCCCAGCAGGGGTACAATACGATATACATGATCATCTAGAAGAATGTATGCAAGCTATGAGAACAAACACGAGGCGGAGCACATAGCTAAGTCCACACTTGGACCTCGGATGCCAACTCGGGGTCTTAGTCAGGAAATACCACAACACACTAAGCGCACTATCACGGGAACAAGTCCGGCCTCGGCTGCCTCTGCGGCGTCTGAAAGGTGGCTCAAGATCGAGGAGCTCTCGATCGGTATTTGTAATGGCGTAAGGATGCACCGCGTGCTTCTACGGACTATGAAGTGCGGGTCTAGTGGCAAAATTTGCCCATATCCGGATACCACGCCTAACTAAATCTACGGATCGGTGTCAGCGACATAGGGGTGTGAGACACGGACACGTGAACTATGTCGGCTGTACCACACTTTTTGAGGCTAAGAGGCGGGTCATGGTAGGCTTACACGGGGAAGCCGTCCTTACCTTATCGGTGGCAATCAAGGGCTCTTGCCGAACTGGCGAGGGCGTCGTGCGTTTGCAGGGGACTAGGCATTGCCAAGTCATCATCCCGACCATTGGGGCATCGCTTAGACTACCACCCTCACCCAAGATTGCGGGGGCCTACAGGTTGGGATAGCTAATCCCTCACGGGGTCCAAGGGCGGAGCTTGTCTCAATCGTCCTTGCCATAGATGCAAGATACTTTATGCATCGGGCGGATGATGCTATCTACGAATTCTAAACCTTAACAATAATAACGATTCAATCAATGCGGTCAATACGTGCTCATCGGATACAAAGAACCTAGCATGATACTACGAAGCAAGCGGATATCGAACATGCTAGAAAGCGAGAACAACCTAGCATGGGCTAACATGAAACAACAATACAAGAGATCATGCGATCGAGGAATTGAGCAGAGCACCTAGAGATAAACATGCTAGTAATCATACGGGCATACAAAACAACAATCACAAATATCTGCGAGAGTCCACACAACCCGGTAAGAAATCCTTACCTTGGTGGAAGACTTTTACACACAAATCCTAAGGCTGCGGAACAATCCAGAGCTAGCGGCGGGAACCTAGCAAACCAACAATAATCGGTATCTAAAATATCTAAACAACAATAGAGCAGCAAGCTCGGCAAAGGGGAACTCGCGGCGCGGCGACCACGAGCTTAGAAGCTGTGGCAAATTTGGCTCGGCTCAAAAGTGTGAAGTGTTGCTGTGTGTAACGCAGCGAGGACTGTGGCCCAGTTCTGCTGTGGCCCAAGACGGTTACTCTGTATTGCGCTGTGGCTGCAGTGCACAACGAGGAGCTGGCATGTGAGCAGCGTCTGAGCGCTGGCAGCCTTGGCGTCCAGCGTCTGGGCAGCCTAGCCCAGCGTCTGAAGCCCAGCGGCGAAGCGCGTCTGGCCCAGCCAGGCGCGCGGGCGAGCGGCTCGGCAAGCGGACCCTGGCGAGTGTCGCGGCGATCGGCTGGGCGTCTTTTGTGGCTGGCGAGACCTCTGGCGTCGCGGCGATCGGGCGATCGCTTCTTTGGCGAGCGGCGAGCGCTGCTGCTGAGCAGTGCAGGCGTCGCGGCGTAGCTCGACCAATCTGGGCGTCTGCGGCGGTAGCTCGCTCGGCCGTCTGGGCGTCGCGGCGAGTAGCTCGGCCGATCTGGGCGTCGGCGGCGGTGGCTCGGCCGATCTGGGCGTCTGGTGGTGGTGAGGATGATGTTTGCTCCTCTCATTTGTTTGCACAACACACACACACACACAACCCCTTTTTCTTACATTCGGCCAACAAACACCCAAATGAGAAGATGAAGAAAGGCGAAGACTTACCGGAATGATGATGATCGAACCCAAGGAGATGCAAGGATGAAGAACTCGGCAAGGCTATGGAGATGGAGAGCTTGGGCGGCCAAGAGATGTTTTGGAGAAGGAGATGAAATAACCTATTTCTATTTCATTTAACCAAATGCACCAAAACTCCAAAAATCCAAGGTTAACTAAGATGTGATGCGAGAAAGAGTAACAAGAGCACCTAATGGCTCAAATGGCACACCTCTCTACAAGCTTCCCGGAGACCGGGTTCAAACCATTTGTGGCACAATTTCCTTTATTTTTACTTTTGCAACAAACCTTGCTCAAACCAAACCACAAACCCCTCCAAAACCTACAAAAACCATCCAATAATTTTAGTATTTGGAAAAGACACAAGCGACCATGTGGCCCGACCAAATTACCAAATTACCCCTAGGGCATACACGGAAGGCCAGGAAGAAAAACACAGGTCGTTACACCTCAAGGGCCTCTTACCCTCGCGCTATAAATCTGGACTATCGGGAGTACCGAAGTGCGGCTCTAAACTTGAAGGAACTAGTGTACTCACGAACATTGGCGGGGAGCTCTCGAGCCGGCGACTAAAGCGTGTCTTGCGCACACCGCATCTTCTTTACTAGCGGCGTAAATGTGGGGGCCTAAGTACAAACTCTACGCGGGCGGTGCGCATGCCTAAGACTCGGAAGGGTGTCACTTGAACACGGTGAGTGCGAGGCCCTCGGCACTCATGCATGCGGCACTGTACCACCACCGACACGAAGCTAGAGCCGGCCAAGGTAGGCTTGCAGTTGGCGGGGTTCCGCTCTAGCAGGGCTACAAACTAGGCTTATGCCAGCGAGGTAGCTAATTCCTCATAGGTAGGGGAAGCAGCGTCACGTTATGCTTCGCTCAACTCCCGGCCGGTGGGGACAAGGTGCGTTATGTCGCTCTCGGCCTCTAGATGATGACAACCGTACTACACTAGCTAGAGTCAGTAATGCGATTCTGGCTAACATACACAATAATCATCAATCATACCTAACCTAGCATGGAACTACGAACTTAAAGCGGGAATCTCAAGCATCTTTGGAAGAAAAATCCTAGCATGGCACTAACATGTACAAACAAGCAAACATGCTAGCAAGAATGCAATCACAAGGTTTGTCCTATCCACTAATCATGTTCATAGAAGTAAACATGCATATAAGGTACAATCAAGAAAGCATCGCGAGAGTCCACACAACCACGGTAAGGAATCCTTACACAGAAACAAGTGGAAGATAGCTATCACGAATCAAATAAGACCCACGAGCTTTATAACAAACCCGAGCAACCAGCAGAGAGGACACGGGCTCTCGGCGGCAAAAAGCGAGTTTGGCGCGGCTGGCAGTGCGATAGGGACGCTGGCGGCTGGCGGCGGGCGCCACGGCAAGGTAAGCGAACACCTGCCTTTGGCTGGCCTAGCGGCAAAGCGGCGGGCCAGCGCGAGAGCGAAGCGCGCGGCCGCAGCGTCTGAGGCGGTGGGGCGATGTCGCGGCGTCGAGGCTGCGGAGGCGGCAGCAGCCAGCGAGCTCAGCCCCAGGCAGCGGCGAGCGGCGTCTTGTCTGCTGGCGAGGCTCGGTGCGATGCGGCTCTGGGAGGCGCGGCGGCGTCGAGCGGTCTTTGGGCGTCGCGGCAGCGAGTGAGTCACTGCTAGACAGCGGTGGTAGGCGAGGCAAGAAGTGGCGGCTTAGTGCGTGATGCAGGCGTATGATGGGTGGTTGAAGCGGCGGTGTGGTGCGGTGTGGCTGGGGTGGTTCGGCTTGGTGGTGCGGCTGGGTTAGGGTGGCTCGGCTGGGTGGCTCGGTTTTTAGGAGAGAGAGAGAGAGAGAGAGTGCGGCTACCAAGGGAACAAAGAGGTTTTCCCCAATTTCCTTCTTTTTCCTATTTTAAAAGGGTTAGAAGACCTAAAATTCCCTTCCCAAGGCTTTCTCTTTCGGGTCCTGGCTAAACAAATTCTTTTCTTTTTAACTAAAACTCTTTTCTAAAACTCCAAATTCACCATTTTAGGGCAAGGGTTCAAACCCCAATGGACCAACTAATTTCCAATTAATTTTTGCTATTAGCAGGAATGTCTCAGAACTTCTAATCAACTAACCCAAACTCCTTGGGTCTTGCAATAACATCAATCAAGTCTCAATGAAGGCCGAAATGACCTGAAGCCTTGAAAATCCTCAACCTCATTGGGAGCAAAAGACCAAAATACCCTTAAAGGTTAAAAAGCTCTAACGGCCCAATAGGTGCCCCAATTCAGGCAGAGAGTACAGGAAGCCGGAATGGAAAAGCGGGCGTTACAATCCTTCTCCTCTAAAGCAACAACATCTAAATCTCACGGGGGCAACAACGGGGGTCCACCATAGGTGAACCTCCAAATGCCAAGCGGGGCAACTCTCAACAACATGGAAAGCAGGAAAAACAACGAGACAAGGCACTAACCACTCGCCCCACGAGAAAAACTAACTTTTAGCAACTCAAAACCACACCTTGGTCAACATCAAGCACCAACTTGCCACGCGGAACCAATCCGGGCTCTACTCCAAACAATCTCTAGCTTGCTAGTCTACCAAATCCGCCATGACAACTCACGAGGTCTACAACCTACCACGACTCGGCTTGCCCAGAACTCACTACAGGTGGTGAGCTCTGGTGAGGCTCTCCACAACTAGGGTTCTTGGCAGCCCTCGACACACTGCTTGTAGTCTAACGGTCTAACAACCAAGCTTGCTGAACAACAACTCTTTTTCCCAGCATTACAACTATCTTTGGCTGCCGCCGAACCTCGAAACAAAAAGACGAGAAGCGCTTGAGAATGTGTCATCCTCCTACTCAAAGCATCAGCCACAAAGTAGCTTCCACCGGTAAGGATTCGAGAAACACCCTTAGCAACTATGAGTGGGACTACGTGCCTTTGCTACAACATCCATTTGTTTGGTACCATCACGAACTCCAACCATGATTAACAAGAGGTTCCACCAACCAAGCTTAGGTCCAACCTAACAAAACTTGCCTAAGCAACAACCCTACTACGAGCACGATATCCTTACAATCTCAAGCAAAGCCTTACAACATCCACAGAGTCCAACTTCTCCAGAAGCTGAGCACGGTTCACCAATGCAGAACCCTACATGGTTCCGAAACTCTCGCCACGAGCAGCTGCACAAACACACTTGTGTGCACAACTCTCAACCTTCCTTGAGATCCAAGACTAACAGTGCTTTTCCAAAAGGCAACACTAACTTAGCGAGAGATACAATCAACCAAAGGAACACCAAAAGTTCCATCTCCACACGATACTCGAAGGCGTGTGGCAACCTTGCTCTACTAAAGCATAACAATGCCAAACCGAACTTACCTTATACCAAGTCTCTACCAAGTGTGCTTACACATAAGGCGTCCAACTCCTCTCATAAGGCATCCTACTCATCTCATAGGCATCCAACTCGCCTCATAGGCATCGGCTCATCTCATAGGCATCCAACTCATCTCATAAGCATCCAACTCGCTCATAGGCATCCAACTCATCTCATAGGCATCCAACTCATCTCATAGGCATCCAACTCATCTCTTAGGCATCAACCTCATGGTCCCTCTCTTTGGACCAAACTCGCATCTACAATGCCCAACTCTCCTCGGTTTAGGCACTCAAAGATAGTTGGCGCACTTTCACCAACCACAAAGATCTCACGGCCTTAGCCTAGCGTGAGACTCACACGCACTAACACTTGCCTGTTGTCAACTCTTTGACTTACTCAACCCCCGAGTAACACACGGGAAGAGGCTCAGCTCCTCTCGAACATCCTTTCACTTGTAGTCCTTGACTACTGCCCGAACTAACTCTCTACGACCTAAGCAGATGCAATTGCCATAAAGCGGATCAAAGGCTAAAAAGTAGTGTCTTTGAACTCGAGCAGGTCATAGCCACTGCTATACCCATGCCAAACTCGGGCTGGAACGGACTTAGTGCCAAAGTGGCACACCAACCAATGCACCTCAAGTGCCACTACTACCAAATCCACATCTTACTACAAATGGGGCCAACAAGGTCACAACCGCAAGTGACAAAAACTATGGCTAGGCATACAAGAGCTCAACTCAAACAACCATGCCTATGGCATCTCATTAAACTGAAGTCTTACGGCCTACTCTTGCATTTCCACATGATGCTCTACAAAACTATGGCGGCTCTCTCAACATGCGTGACTAGCTCTACTCTAGGAGCTCACCAAAGAAGAGTGCTCAACTCTACTAGACAAGCGAGGAAACCACCAGCGGATTAAGTTCGATAGGAACCTTTGCTTTCATTGCACCCTTAACCACGAGTTAAAACTACTTGTTTGCAAAAAAACAACAATTAACAAGAGCACAAAGATGTCTCAGCAACCTCCTCGAAGGCTACCAACTCTGCAACTACTTACTGGGCAATCGAACAATCTGCTAAGGTTCAAGATCAACACTTGAACTACCCAGGCTAGTCCACACTGGAATCTGCTCCCAAGCATCAACATGAGTAAAGCCATAGCTAACTCCTCTCCTGGAGTGATACTCTAGAGCAAAACACCTCCACCCTCTCTCTAGGGGAAAACTAACAACTGAGCCACAAGTAGCCTATCGGAGTCTAATCTCTGCCTCCCTCTAGACAATGTTCCAGCGGTATCTGAATCAATCTGGATACCCTGACAAGCTGCTATCATACTTCTTACACTGCGGGAATTGGCATGATGGTGCTCTGGACCCAAACCAACAACAGTCGAGAACACGCTTTCGTCTCAAAACTATAATGGCCCGTTTTCCTTCGGTTAATAACAAAATTAATTGGAAAATTAATTGAATCTTTTGGGATTTGAACCTTACCTAAATGGTGAATTTGGAGTTTTAAGAAAAGAGTCTTAATTAAAAGAAAAAGAAAAGAAGGTTGCTTTAGTAAAGGACATAAGAGAAAAGCCTTGGGAAAGGAATTTAGGTCTCTAACCTATTTAAAAATAAGGAAAAGAAGGAAAATCAAGAAACCCTAATTTTCCCCTCTTAGCGCATTTTTTCTCTCTCTCTCTCTCTCTCTCTCTCTCTCTCTCTCTCTCTCTCCTAAAACCCTAGCCAAAGCAGCCCTAGCCACACCATCGAACCACCATCGAACCACCCCAGAGCCACCCACCCCTAGCCGCACGCACCACACGCTCCATCGCACCCCGGCCGCGCGGCCCAGCGCCGCCCGGCCACTACTGCGCTGCGGACGAAGCCGTCGCACACCATCGCGCTGGCGTCGCGTGGCCGCCAGCCTGCCGGCGTCGCTCGTGGTCACCACAGTCTGCCGCGCGGCCACAGCGCGCCGCCCGCCGCAGCTGCCCGCCGCTCAGCGCGACCCTGCCGCGCGCGCCCACTCGGTAGCGACCCCTCGCGCGCGCGCCAACCCAATGAGCCGCTTCGCTTGCGCGTCGCCTTGCGGCGCGCACGCCATGCGCGGCGCCTGCGCGTCCGCCCGGCGTGCCTCGCGCCCAGCGCTTGGCGCCCGCCCCGCACCAGTGGCGCCCAAGCCACCCTCGTTGCTGCAGAGGCCCGTGTCTTCTCGGTGGTAATTCCCGAACCAATCCCTTTGTGTTTCCTAAGCTTAATTTCTGCTGTATGTATTTACTTAGGATGCTTTATTTATGCCTAGGTTGCTCGAGTTCGTATTAAGCTCGAGGTCTTTTTGGTTGTGATAGCTATTCTCCACTTGTTTCGGTAAGGACTTCCCTACAGTGGTTGTGTTGACCACTGCTATGCTTTCTTAATTGTGCCTTGTATGCTTGTTTACCTTTATGAGCATGTTAGTGGATAGGATAGCTAGTGATTAAATTCTTGCTAGCATGTTTTGCCTTTTTGTACATGTTAGTGCCATGCTAGGTTTGTTCTTCGGCATGCTTGAGATTCTGCTTTAAGCCACGTAGTATCATGCTAGGCTATGTATGTGAGATGTCTTTGTGAATGTTAGCCGGGAATCACGTGCTTGGTAGTTTAAGCTAGTATGATAGGGTTTGTCATCATCTAGAGGTGAGAGCGGACACAGCGTACCTTGTCCCCACCGGTCGGGAGTAGAAGCGAAGCATAACGTACCTTGCTTCCCCGGCGACCCGGTGAGGTTAGCTACCTCATTGGCATAAGCCTAGTTTGTAACTGCTAGGCGGAACCACGCCAGCGGTGCAAGCCTACCTTGGCGGTTCTTAGCTTGCCAGTCGGTGGTACAGTGCCAGGATGAGTCGCCGGGGGCCTCGCACCTCCGTGATCGGTGACACCGTTTCCAAGAGTCTTAGGCATGCGTGCACGGCGCGTGGTTGCCCTTAGGCCCCGCATTCGGCCGGTTGCGGGGAGAGCATGCGGTGTCGCGCGCACACTGCAGCGTTAGTGCCGGTCGGAGAGCTCTCGGGCTAATGTTCGTGAGTACACGGTTCCTTCCCGTTTAGAGCGGACTTGGGTACTCTCCGATAGTCGGTTATAAGCGAGGTAAGAGGCCCTTGAGGACACCCATTGGGATTGACTTTAGAGTTAATCAATTGGTCGAGGAGAAAGACCCTCGAGGGTGTCGGACATCTTGGGATCGGTTTTTGGTGATCAATTGGCCAAGGGAGAAAGACCCTTGGAGATGTCCGGGATTGGTTTGAGAGCCAATCATTAAGTAGGAAGTAGGAGACTTCCGAGGATTAGATTTGCCTTGTGAGCTCGTTGAGCTAAGATCCGTGTTGATATTTGTGGCATGTGTACTAGGTTGCTAGATGATAGATTGCATCGTATCGTGCCCGGTCGGGGTTCTTGCGAGTATGTTTATACTCACCCTTATCGTGGTTTCCTCCACGGGTAACTTGGGGGCGGCAAGAGGTGGCTAGCGAGAGAGGCGGGAGATCATGGATCTTTCTTGACACTCTGTGCGTGTCTTATTTTCTTGTTTTTGGATTTGACATGTAGTTGGACTTAGGTCAGTAGGGAAAACTATGATTTGAACTATTTTATGTTTTTAAGGAAAATCTTGATCGATCCTTTATTTTAATTTGAATGGTTCGTTTTGCCTAATGAATGTTTACTTTGTTTTGATTGTTTTCCCGCTCATGTGTTTGAAAAGCTTTTAATCAGACCACAATTTGGGTCCTTTTATATTTTAAATTTGCATCTTTGAGTAAAGACCTAGATTTAGTTCCATTTTGGGTTGGGTCTTTACTGGTTGGTATTAGAAACACGAGTCATAGGTCAGTAGACTAACTTTGTTTGTAGGTTGTGTTCCCATGATCTCGGCACTCCAAGGCCGCGAGTTTGTCTAAGTTCAATAAGCTAAGGGTTTTGTTTATGATACTATATACGGTACACATGTGTTATCTTTGTTGTGAGAGAAAGTCGGCGTGGACTAACGTTGTGGTTTAGTGTAGATCGCCGATATCACGGGTACGTAGTGGAGCAGTCCATCTGCAGGCGCAAATAGAGATCTTTGAGAGCAGCGGCCGAGGGTATATCGAGGCTCGTAGGGCGCGCGCGTGGCACAGGAGGTTGCTTGCCGAGAGAAGGCGGAGGCTGCTATGCCTCAAAGTGCAGCTCAGTGGAGATATTTACGCTATGAGAGACATGATGATGGGCCTAATGGCCGAAAGCGGCCTGAGACTCAGCGCGGCTAGCGTATGAGAGAGAGAGTCTAGGGCCGCAGATAGCCCAATTGGCCACGGCTCATGCGGCGAGGCACCCCAGCGACTCAGTAGCCGGTAGCTCGGTAGCTCAGCCGGAGGCGAGAGTCATCGGAGACGGTCAGACTCACTTGATAGTGCGAGGAGGCTGCCGAGTTTGGCAAGTGGTTGAAAGATTTCACCAAGTGGAAGCCAAGAGAATTTGATGCTTGAGAACCCACTTGTGGCGATCGGTGGTTGGCAAGAATGGAGTACATCTTTAGAGTTATGGGATGCCCGGATGTACAGAGAGGCCGAGATGTGCGGCCCATGTTCTCTCGACACGGTGAGTGGTGGTGGGAGTCAGCGATAGAGCTAGACCGGTGGGTCTTCTCCGACCACTGGGAGTTCTTTAGAACGAAGTTGAGCTAAGTATGTTAATGGCGAGGCTCGGCGGGGAGATGGCGAGAGGCCTTCTCAAATCTGAAAGCAGGGGATCGAGATAGTATTCTTTGCCTATGAGAAGAAGTTCTCTGAGTATAGCTATTTCGTCTGGAGCTCATTGCCTTTGAGGCTCAAGACTAAGAAGTTCATTTGTGGGGTGAGGAAGGAGGTTGCTCGGGATGTTCGAGCACTCGCTCACGAGAGTTATGATCGAGCGATAGAGTTGGCCACGATTTATAACCCGAAGTATCACCCGATGCGGGATGCATTGCGCCGGCTCGGGACGATTCGGCCTGCCCGCGATGTCCGGCGAGAAGAAATGCAGGACTTCTAGTGGTTTCCGCTCAAGCTAGTCGTGAACTTCGCCGGCGGGAGCGATCTAGTGGTCGAGATCGCGCAAACCCGGTAGAGCCGAGGATCGCCCGGCGGCGGGGCGAGCGGCCGACTCATTGCAACAAGTGCGGAAAGGCACATTATAGTGCGTGTGGAGCATCGCCGTGCTTGCTACGGATGTGGCAGGAGGGCATTTGGCGGTCTGCACTCGAGATTTAGCGGCGGTGGGGCCCGGCCCAGCCCAGCGGGGCGGGTGTTTGCCACTACTACTCGCGGGAGGCGGAGCGTCGCGATGATGCGATTGCAGGTGCACGCTACTTGTCTTACTGACACTATGCATTCGTATTGTTTGATTCGGGTTCGACCCATTCCTTTGTTTACGATGCATTCGTTAGACAAGCTTGTGTGGAGCTCGAACCTCTAGGGTTTGAGTGCGTGTGTTGCCACTCCTTGAGTGTGAGTATGTTAGCTAGCGGTGAGAGTTAAGCATGGCGAATCTGAGATATCGATGAGATTTTAGAGGCTACCCTCATAGTCTTTGTCTATGGCGGTTTTGATGTGATCATTGGCATGGATTGGTTGGCGAGAGAACCATGCATTGATAGGATTGCCGCCGGAAAGAAGTGGTGTTTAGGCCGCCTCACGGCCGAGCTTCAAGATTCGCGGTGTCGGGCGGAACTTGCCCGCCATTGATCTCGGCGACAAAAGCCCATAGATTGTTGGCTCGAGGAGCTTGGGGCTTCTTGGCAAAGTGTCGAGGAGATAGTAGTCTTGCGTTATTATTGACATGGTCCACAATGGTGCAAGAGTTTGCGAGATGTTTTCCACTGAAGAGTTCTTGGGTTTACCCCGAAGCGGGAGTTGGACTTCACCATTGGTGGGAGCCGGGGACTCTTCCCATTTCCAAAGCCCCGTATCGTCGTATGGCGCGCGGTGAGTTGAGAGAACTCAAAGTGCGGTTGCAGAGATCTTTGGATCGAGGTTTCATCCGTCAGAGTGTGTCCCGTGAGGAGCACATCTGTTTGTTAAGAAGAAGGATGGATCCATGCGCTTGTGTATAGACTATAGAAGGCTGAATAAAGTCACGGTGAAGAATAAGTATCCCCTGCCGCGTATAGATGATCTGTTTGATCGGCTCCGAGGAGGAGCCTCGGTGTTTTCTAAGATTGATTTGAGGTCGGGTACCATCGGTGAGGATTCGAGATCTGAGATATCCGAAGACCGCGTTGGATCGAGGTATGGTTATTATGAGTTCGTGGTCATGTCTTTCGGACTCACGAACGCCCCGCGGCGTTTATGGACATGATGGGCCGAGTGTTCAAGGCATTCTTGGATAACTTTGTCATCGTATTCATAGACGACATTTTGATTTATTCGAGGACAAAGGAGGACCATGCTTCGCATTTGAGGCAAGTTTGGTGACATTGCGTGAGAACCGATTGTTCGCAAAGTTCTCTAAGTGTGAATTTTGGCTAGAGAGAGTAGCCTTCCTTGGACATATCGTGTGGCGGATGGTATAGCGGTGGACCCGCAAAGATAGAGCGATTAGCTCATGGGCGGACCCGAAGCGGCGGTCGGCGAGATCTGTGACTTTTTGGAGTGCAGCGAGTTATTCTGGCGTTTCGTGAAAGACTTTTCGCTAAAGCGGCACCTAACCCGTCGACC